>BPTQ01000007.1:316658788-316861744 GCA_019973895.1 Chrysanthemum seticuspe
TTTTTTTTTTTTTTTCCTTTTTACAAAATGTATAAGTATGATTTGTTAAAAAATGGATATATAAGGTAATGTGTAAATATTATTAACTTGTAGAGTAAATGGTAATTTTTGGTGCAAGTAAATTTTTAATAGATCAAAATAGAATGTAATGAGGTAATAAAAATTGTAAAAATACATTCCTTGTGAAATTTGAGTGATAAAATAATTATCGAGTAATTTTTAAGAAAAACGTCGTAATAATATAACTTTAACGATTTATGCACCAAATAAATTTAAAACACTAGGTAAACTAAAAATATAGTTTATATAACTAAATGTAAGTATAAAAATATGTCGGGATCATTTTTGAAAGTAACGGATTAAATGTTAAAAATAATAACTCACGCGATAACGTTTATTTAATATAAAAATTACGCGTTAAATGTGAAATGAAATGTCATGAATGAACTATCATGATGCAAATGATGTTAATGAAATGTAGACTAATCTTAGTCCATATGAAATGTTCGTGATGAAATGATCATGAATTCGCCGCTAAACCTTTAAGGTTACGCGAATTTGGAACAAGTAAACCAAGTTTACGATAAATGTTGAAATAGTGAGGCATAAATTGTTTCGAGAAATGACCTGAAAATACGGGTTGTCACATAAAGATCAAGCTCCACAGATGATCATCACCTTTCTCACGAAAATTCAAGTTCAGCTCTGGAACACAGTCAGACAAATCAGAACAGACAAAGGAAATGAATTTGTGAATCAAACTCTTAGTGCATTTTATGAGAAAGTGGGAATTGAGCATCAAACATCTATTGCACGTACACCAGAACAAAACGGAGTTATTGAAAGACGAAACCGTACGTTAGTGGAAGCTGCAAGAACAATGTTGATCAATACAAAACTTCCAGATTACTTGTGGGCTGAAGCCGTGTCAACTGCATGCTACACTCAGAATCGCTCAATGATTACCAAGCACCACAAAAAAACACCTTATGAGCTTATCCACAACCGTAAAACAAATCTCAAAAACTTTCATGTATTTGGATCCCTTTGTTATCCGAATAATGATTGTGATGACTTTGGTAAGCTCAAAGCCAAAGCTGACATTCGAATCTTTGTTGGATATTTTGAAAACTCCAAGGGTTACCGGATATGGAATCATCGTACAAGGGAGATTATGGAAACGATTCATGCCAATATCGATGAGCTTACATAAATAGCTTCTGAGCATAACAGCTTGGAACCCCGGTCATAACCGTTTAAACTTCCCTCAAACCCCATCATCAGCTGAACCTAGTTTACAACTAACTCGACGTCAAATGGAACAGCTATTTGCTCCTCTGTTTAGTGATGATATTGATGAACGTGCTCCAGATGTATCAAATGTTTCCGCTGATCAACTTGATCATAATCCAATACCTGATACACCTGCTACAACAACTACTGTTGAGGAAGCACCACCAGTTGATTGTACAACAACAGTGGATCAAACCGCATCCAATGACGCTGCACCAGCTGATGATCTTTTGAACAATAAAGTACCCCCACCTGCAGATTATGATCAAAATGCGTTCTTCAATCCGTTTGCTAATGAAACTGCCACACCTGATGTTGCGGAATCATCTACAAGCCATTTGAATCCTCCCAATCTGCAGCATGTATATCAACATCAACCTTCCACACATTGTTGGACGAAAGACCATCCTCTTGTGAACATTATTGGTAACCCGAATCAACCATTCGAAACTAGACAACGTCTTTACACAGACGGTGAACATTGCATTTATGCTCTCACTGTCTGCCAATCTGAACCTAAAAACATTAAAGACACAATGACCAAAGACAACTGGATTGAATCCATGCAAGTACAACTCAATTAGTTTAAACGTCTTGAAGTATGGGAATTGGTTGAAAGACCAACACGGGTCTACGTCATTGGTCTCAAATGGATTTGGAAAAACAAATTCGATGCTGAAGGAACCGTAATCAGAAATAAGTCACGTCTGGTGGCTAAGGGTTATAGACAGGAAGAGGGTATTGACTTTGAAGAATCATTCGCTCTGGTTGCTCGTCTTGAGGCTGTACGGATTTTTCTGGCGTTTGCGGCTCGCATGAACATCACCGTTTATCATATGGACGTCAAAACTGCTTTTTCTGAATTGAAAACTGAAAGAAACGGTCTATGTCAGCCAGCCAGAAGGATTAGTTGATCCAGATTTTCCAAACCATGTCTACAAACTGAACAAGGATCTCTACGGTCTCAAACAAGCCCCTCGGGCGTGGTATGATAAGTTATCATCCTTCCTCATTGCTGATAATTTCGTCAAAGGTTCGGTCGACCCAACACTTTTCACACAATATCACGGGGAACACATTCTAATCGTTTAAATTTATGTGGATGACATCATTTTTGGGTCAACACATCTAAAATACTCAAACGCTTTTTCAAAACTTGTGAAAAAACATTTTGAAATGTCTATGATGGGTGAACTTACGTTCTTTCTAGGACTGCAAGTTCATCAGTCACCGCGTGGTATTTTCCTTAATCAGTCCAAATATGTTCTTTAAATATGAAACAAACATGGAATGCAAAGTTGTGACACTTATGTCACACCAGTGGCACACACCAAGAAACTGGACGCTGATTTGCATGGGAAATTGGTTGACCCTACCAAATACCGAAGTATCATTAGGTCACTCATGTATCTAATAGCCAGTAGACCTGACATTGTCTTTGTTGTTTATCTTTGCTCCCGTTATTAGTCAAGACCAACTGAAACTCACCTCTCTGAGGCTAAAAGAATCCTCCGATACATTAAGGGAACCATTAATTTGGGACTCTGGTATCCGAAGTATTATGGTTTTGAACTAATAACTTTTTCAGACGCTGATCACGCAGGTTGCTTAGATTCTCAAGGAAAGTACTTCAGGAGCTTTACAATTTCTTGGTGATAAACTGGTGTCATGGCAATCGAAGAAGCGGGATTGTACATCGTTGTCCTCAACAGAAGTAGAATATGTAGCCATGTCGGCGTGTTGTGCTCAAGTCATTTGGATGAGAACACAACTCAAAAACTCTGGTTACATATTTGATAGAATCCCGATGTACTGCGACAATCGAAGGGCTATTGCTATCTTGTGAAACTCTGTTCAACATTCAAAGTCCAAGCACATCGATCTTCGATATCATTTCATCAAGGAGCATGTGGAAAAGGGTACCGTTGAATTATACTTTGTGGGTACTGAATCCCAACTAGCAGATCTTCTCCACCAAAGCCTTAGCTCCTGCTAGGTTTACTGAGTTGGTCCGCCGGATTGGTATGCGGTGTTTGACTCCCGAGGAACTGGACGAACTTTTGAAACTTTCTTGAAAATGACGAACACCAAAACATCTTTTGTAAATAAATTTCTCAAAAACAAAATAGAAAAATATAAAATCTGATAAAATCCAAAAATATTCTTCTATCTAAATTTCTTTCAAACATCGCAAGTATAAATCTTCTGTCAACACTGTGTTCTATCAAACTTTTCACAATTTTTGCGAACAAGTGTTGAGGGGGAGAAAGTAAATATTTTTCAGGTTCATAAAACCTTGTACTTGCATGTTTCCAAAAATATGTTGTTTCCTCTAAAATGGTGGATACGTTTCTTGTCAAATACTCTCCTCGGACTCAAATGTTTTCAAAATTCATTATTTCAAAAGTCTAGGGGGAGTATCGTTAAGTTTCTTGCCTTACAAGTGTTTTGTCTAACCTAAACGGAAGTTATAGGATCTTGGTTGGAACCTTTTTGAGGTTGAGGGACTGAATGTGTCAACTTGGCAAAGTAATTTTAACAAATCATTCACCTAACACATTCAATGCACCACCTCATGTGTATTTACTCCTAAACCACCAAGATCAAACGGCCCAAATCAAATCTTCAAAATCCGTTCAAGCTGTTCATAATATGTAAGTTCTAAATTGTTTTGATCAAGATTCTAAACAAGGATTTCAAAAAATCTATCAAATCCAACGGTTAAAACTCTTTAAACTGATTTTGGAAAATTGTTCAATCGAACGAATTGCGTGTTTATGCATAAAAGTGTTTGGATTGAAATGAGTTATGTTAAAACCTTTCTTAGTGTCTACTAAACTTGTTTCAATCGTCCAAAACCATCCTGAATCTTAAATTTCATTAATTTGAATTATAGGGTTCTTGCGCTCATTTAGGGTTTTTCTATTATGTGATATGTTATTAGGTGGTCAAGAAAGTGTTAGAATAAGTATAGATGCATGTTTTGAACCTTTAAATTAGCCCAGAAACATCTAAACTGTAAGAATTTAAGTTTTAGGTTTTTAGGGTTTATATCCCGTGAATCTTCTGATTCCGTGGTGAAAATGTGTTATATCTTGTTCCATTGCACTCATATGACATCTAGGACACTCCAGAAACATTCTTGTTTGATTTGTGTAGCTATATCTCTTACGTGTAGATTAAGGGTTTAGGGTTTAAGTAATTTTACGCCTAAGTCTTTCTGTGTGTATCTGATATGTTCTTATGCTTGTTTTGTGATCTAAAAGTTGTTTGGAATTAACTGCAATCAATTTTTCATGTTTATATTTAACAGGTTAATTATTCATAATGTCAGAATCTTCAGGTGTTTAAACCATTACGCTTAAGGAATACTTTATGCGTAAAGGTTACGCCTAAGAGAAATCTTACGCGTAACTCTTACGCATAAGGGGTCTACAGTGGATTACGCGTATCTTGGAAAGATATTCGTAAACAAGGCTTGCTACGCATAAGCTTTACTCTTACGAGTAAACTTTACGCGTAACATCTAGCTTATTCCTACGCGTAAGTCTAAATCCTTTGAACTTGTCTTACGCGTAAGAAACTCTTACGCATAAGCATGGTCTTACACTTTAGCTTACTACTACGCATAAGCTCCTTTCTTACGCATAAGGATCCTTTCTACACATAACCCACTGTTCACTACATTTTGGCCTGTTACGCATATATTACTTGTTAAATGTTACGCATAAGTCACAAATACCTGATGTTTCATATTAGCTTTCAAGTGTTAATATGTTGTGTGTTAAGTGAATAATTGGTCTTTGAAATTTCAAAATTAACATGTTCACGTACCTTATCACATCAACTTCATTCAATTGGACAAATGTGACTTAGGACTTGTAACTAACATAAACATGTTACCACCAAACAAGTAATTAGATAATAAATCAGACTAAAATAAACACATTGTGTTTCCATATGTCTGTCTCTTTGTCTAAGGACTTTCAAATCACAAAATGGCTGCAAATCAAGCAAACATCAATGCCCCAGCTGATCTCTCGATGGCAAACACATTCCCAGTTGGATACGACAAAACAATTGACAAGAACAATCTCCGTGTTGTCTTCAACAACTTCATATGCTCAGAATCATATTGCAGAATTGTTGTGGTCATCCTTCTGTAACATCCATTCAAAGTACATGTTCACAAAGTCATCCTCAATCTCTGACTTCTTTCTGATGATGAGTATGATTCAATGGATGAAGAAAGAAAATTTCGTAAGATATTAAAGCAGAAAAGGATGGAATATCATGCTTCAACCTTTCCGGTTAATCAACCCGGTGGGGCAGGAGGGTCAAGCAGTAGTGGTCCACTTATGGAAGATACATTGCAATCAAGTCTTACCCCATCCGATCCGGTTAATCAACCCGGTAAGAATCAGGGTGTCACTGTCACTACAACTGTTGAAATGAAGCAACCACAACAACAGCTAAAACAACCGCAAAAAGAAAAGCATGGTGAAGATGTTGAAATATATGACGAAGGAGACTACGATCATGATAAGGATGAAAGAGTCACTGATAATGATAATTTGGTGGCTGAAGAGGAAATGTTGCAAAAAGAGGCTGAAGAAGCTGCTAGAGCTGAAGAGGAAAAGTTAAAGAAGGAATCAGACAACTACTTAGTTGACAATCCTATACACAAACCTCAACAGTATTCTGAAACACCTTTTAACACTTCCACCAAACCCAAATCTTCATCTCAATCATCACCTCCATCCACAAAAGAAACAACTAAGTTAACAACAAAATCTGTTAAGAACGCAACTCCATCCAATGATTCGTCAAATGGTTAAGCAGGCTATCACCACTACACAACAAGCTTCACAACCACCACCATTTGATCAACCAAGGGATTCAAAAACCACACCACCAATGGAGAAAACCATTGATCACTTTACATACACTGGTGGTGAGGATCACGACATACCTGAGCCCCAACCTGAACCTCAACTGAACTTTAGATCAAGTACATTACTGCAATCCTTGTTTTCATACGCATCAAATCAAAGAGCGTGTTGAAGATCTCCATCTCGGGGTCGAATCTTACCAAAAACAACTCAATCTCACTGCCCCACTCCTACGCTTCAACGGAATCAATCAAGAACCTCAGTACAAAATCACTCATAATCTAAAGTTTGGGTGTCTACCAAAGTGAAAATCATCATACTTGCTTCATGCTTTCGATGAAATTTACAAAGTTCTATGACGCCACCCTGAAGATGGTTCGAGATGGATTGACATATCATTTGAAGGACATTGAGTTGGGTATAATTCAGACGAAGAGATGGAATTCAAAGGATCGTAAGGATGTTCGTTGATTTATAACTAGGATTGATGAAATATTGATTCATCGGGATCAGATGCAACGGTTGGAGAGCTATGTGGGAGGATGACTAAACTTTTCGATTCTGACTTTCCAACATCCTCATAAAGTTGTAGGTCGTTTGCAATCATTGGGTACTCTCTTAACACTCTTGATTGTAATTTTGTTTGTGTGATATATTCACAATGGCTTGTGCATACATAACAGTGTACAACCCGTACTTGTCATGAAAGGACCCTGTGGTACGTGATCTGAGCTAAACCGTCAAGTCAAACAGACTTAAAACAACTTAAACACAAATACAATGAAGATCAGAGAATACAATGAATTCCCGGGTCGTTAAGTCCCAAGGAGACTCAATGGTGTGCAAACACTGATTCAGACGATAGAATGATCACTAATGATAGCGATCAGAAAGGATTTGGATATGACAATTACACTAAAGAAAAAGTTTATAAATAACAGCGACTTAAATACAAATTAAGAAAATTAAAAAGATAAAAAATATTAAATAAACGCTATCACTATATTTAAAGTGATGAACGTTTAAAACCAAAAACGTATGTTTAAATTAAAAACTACGTGAACGTACAAAATAAAACGTGAAACTTATACAATATAAATCCTAAAAATATGAAAAATACATTTTTACAATCCTAATGATAAAAGAAAATTTATAGAAAAAGAAAATTATTTTTAACACTATTTATTTAATTATTATTAATTAAAAACTATTTTAACTATTTAATAATACTCTAAAATAAAAGAAAATATGAAATAAGATTAGAAAAATAAGATTAAGACTTAGAAAAATCTAAAATATGATAAAACTAATTTTAAAACAGAAAATATATTTTTTAGACTTTTTATGAATTTATTATTAATTTAAAACTATTTAAAACTAATTAAAATGCTAAAAAATACTTTTTAAGCTAAGAAAATTATAGAAAAATACTTTTTAGGCTTTTTACATTTATCTTAAACTGTTAAAATTGAAAAATTATTTTTTTGAAGCACTAAATTAAGCAAATGGAGTCCAAAGGCTACCAAACTGATAGTGAAGCTCTAATAAGCTAAATTAACCAAAATGAAATGAGTTTCAACAAGCTCTAACCACTGATAAGCTAGCTGAACAGATTTGAGGTGTTGAGATATAAGCTAAAACAGTTGAGATGGCACCAAGTTTGAGCTTAAAAACAAGCACCTAAATAAGCTGGAAACAGAAAACCAATTATTGGAACTAACACTAGACCTAGGTGAGAGCTTATAAACCAAGTTATAGACCTAGTGGAGCTATGATGCAACCTGTGCAGGGGCTTGCATAAGCTGAGAAAACTCAGCTTATGCTGAGTTTCAGAACAGGGCAACTCAGACCCCAAAGATGAGCTTGTTTGAGCTTATAGAAAAAATTACAAAAATATACTAAAATAGCCATAAGAAATTAGACCAGGGGAAGTTTTTAAAACAACAAGACTTACTGAAATTGACTCAGATTTGAGTTCATGAAAAATCCATCTAACTGAGCCCAAAACAGGTTTGTGCAAATTGACTTTTTGAGCAAATATGAAAAGTTGACTTTCTTGAGGTTTGATCTTGATTTAAGGATTGAAAATGATATATATTGATGAAATAACACTGATGTAAGCTAGACCTATGTATTTTAAACATGAAATGAGCTTTTGACTTAGCTAAAATTCAACAGCTAAGCTGCTAGATCCATTGGAATGGAATTTTGACTTTTGTGGTATAAGGCACCAAACTATTGACTTAAATGAGTTAGTAGAGACCTAACAAGCATGAACCAACAGACAATTATCACTGAATAAACCCTTAGGATAGCTATGCAGTCAAATCCAAACACCCCTTATATCTACCTGTTTTGAAATTAAAATAAGCTAAACACTTAAACAAACTTGTAAGAATGAGCCAACTGAGTCCAAATAACCTAAATACAACTATCTAAACACATCAAACACAGTTGTGACCACAGAAGCATACACAAGCAGAATATGTAAAATGGATTGAAATTAAAAGGTGAAATTCCAACTCACATGGGTCCAGCTGATAAGCAGGCTAGAACCAAACCCAATATTGCTATTTTATACTAAATCCAACCCATTCCAACCTCTGTATCACCAAATATCCATCACCACTGCCAAATTCACCCATATTGACTTTTGTTGACTAGAATTGAGAATTGTTTGAAACTGATTCCAAGGCTAATCAAAAACTATACCAAGCTTAAAGAAACTTGTTTAAGTGAGAAAATAAGCTATAGGAAGCTCAAACATGGGAGCATGAACTTGAAAATTCCAATAGTAAGCACAGTAATGAGAATTTTAACCAAACTTGAATTTAATCCTCAAAAGTACAAGACAATGTTGTTTTAACTTAAAAGAGATATAATTAAACTGAAATTACAACACTTCCATTTAAACTAAGACAATAATTTAAAAATCGACATAAGTAAAATTTATGAAAAAACTAACTACTCTCCTTATTCTTCTCTCTAACTCCTCTTTTATAGCTCCACATGCATCTCTCTCCTCTTCTGAGTGGATCCCACCTGTTTTCAGAGCAGTTGGGTGACTTTTTTGAGATTTGGCCAAATTGTCAGTTTTGGCGGGAATTTTGCATTTGACAGGTGGAGGGATTGAGTGATAAGGGGAAAGGATCATTTAATGGTTTTTTGTTTTGTGTTGAGGTGGAGGAGACAAGAAGGTGATATGGAGAGGAGGGGGGATGGTTGGGAGTGATTTCAGGGATGAGTTGGTGAAGATGACTGTTTGGCGGGCAAAAGGTGTGTTTATTTGACCGTTTGGTTTGACCAGATATTAGCCAGCCAGGGGGTTCAAAATGGGTTGTGGCAGGGGTCACATGGATTGACTAGGGTTCAAAATGAGCTTAAGGGATAATAATTAGAGGGACTTGTTGTGTAAATCCTGAAAATCAAGGGACCATAGCTGCCAATTCAGAAAAGTTATTCCAAGGGACCACAAGTGACAACCTTCAAAAGTATAAGGACCAAAATTGCCATTTTGCAATTTTCCAGGGACCATTTTTGACATTTTTCAAATTTGAGGGACCAAAGTTGTAATTTTGCAATTTTACATTTCAAGGGTTTGTTTTGACAACTTTTGAATCCCATGGACCTTAAATGACATTTTCCTTTATTTAGATTTACCAGGGACTGTTTTTGACAATTTTTGAAACTTGGGGGACTAAAACTGCCAATTTTGCAAATTTGATACGTTTTTCATCTGATTTTGATATTTTTGCATTTAAAACACATAAAACACTTGTTTGTGATATTTTGATCATTTTGATGCGTTTTTGAGTGTTTTCAGATGATTTTGCAGTTTAAATGTTATAAAAATGATGAGTATTTAGACACTCATCAATCCCCCACACTGAGATATTGCTAGTCCCTAGCAATGATTTGAGAAAACATAATGGATTTTAAACTCTTTACCAAAAGCCATTACTTCTGGAGTAGCCAAATGTTTCAGTTCAAGTAAGAACCATGGTACACCGATAACCATGTGATTTTGAGCAAACCACCAGCTTTCAACGGATTTGATTTTGTCTTTACCAGAAGCCGTACCCTTCTGGACTAGCCAACTCTTAGATAAATTATCAATATTATCTTTGGTGAGCTGATTACCAATTATGGTTTTTCCACTGCCTTTACCACAAGCCATAATCTTGTGGGCTAGCCAACTCTTCACTTTTTAGGATATGGTGAGTTGAGAACCATACAATTTTGGGCAAATTGCAAGCCATATAAACGGATTTGATAAATCTTTACCAAGAGCCGTTTGCTCCTGGATTAGCCAATCCTTTTGTCTTACAGACATGGCGGACTGATAACCAAAAAAAAAAAAAAATTTTGGCCAAAAACGGGGGAATTGGTATAATTATATGATAAAATTCGTGAGAATTCCCCCCCACACTTAGAAATGAATATTGCCCTCAATATTCAAAGTACCGGCGGTTATGCCGAAACAAAGAACGTAAAAGGGAAATACTACGGCCATTATTTAGAAGATTTTTTTTTTTTTTTTTAACATGTGGGGCATTACCCCCACACTTAGGTGGTAGAAAGGGGTGAGAAGACAGAAATATAGGTGAAAACCCATATGGTGCGTGCTACTGTTTTTGATTTCCGAGTCGCTAGCTTGACTCGACCCCGAATTCATTGGTTCATGGGGAAGCAAAGTGGAAGAAACAATCTCCATCGGACTTTCATTCAAAATGTTTGGATAAACATTGAAGTACGTGAAAGTTCCACACCGATGAGATATAGAGAGAACCGGCTCAAAAATGATAATTGAAAATGCCGGGATCAAAGATAGTGTCCTCACTCCCGAAGGAGTGAAGAAGAGAGGAAGTCACCGAGTAGGTGAAGAAAAGAAGGAAGATCATGATAACAATCATAACTGGATCTTCTTCCTTGGGATTAAGTGCAATTGCACTTATTTGGATTTTATTGGTTGAGCTCTTAGGGTTGGAAGGCATCTCGGGAGGGAGGTTGGGAAGATTTTTCATAACTATGCAAATTGAGATTCTCTCCCCCCGATCATGATTTTTGCCATCCAAGCAATCATACTCCAGCGGAGATATGATATGAGTGAGTTCACCGGCGAACTCCTCATGAAGAATATACGGAGGTGGGACATGTACGGTACTTCGTGGGCTATAAATATGCACCTCGTCCATTATAGTCTCCGTGTCAGACTCATCACTATCAAAGATTGGATTAACTGAATTTATAGTAAATTCAGAATCGAATTCGAATAAGGGATTAGTGATAGTCGTATTAACCGTTGTGGAAACAACATGGTTAACATCCTCTTCTAAGTTGACGATCTCGGAATGTGGAAGTAATGCATCAATAAATTCTATGTCTTTAGAATATAAAGAATCGGCATCACTATAATCACTGTCAAAATCAGAGAAAGTCTCAACAAAATCATTTGTAAGAGGAGAAAACGCATCACATTCATTATCAAGAATTCCCTCAGACTCACTTGGGATCGGGATAAGGTTCTCAACATTAGATGATTCCGTTTCCGGAATAGTGCTGAGATGCTTATCCCCCATGGTGAGAGAGTCTTTGGGATCAAAAAATTTCAAAGAAATAGGATCATCGACCTCTTCCAAAAGGAATTCACTTCTCTCAACCGGCGTGAGAGAAGGGGAAGAGTCGGAAATGAAAGGCTCTGAAACGGGAGTGGGATTGCCACTCGGAGCATCGACTTTATCGAAAACATATATAGCTCTTATGCTCTTCATATTCTCCTCTGCCAACAATTTTCCCATACTCTTTCCTTCTTCAACGGGAGTGGGATTGCCACTCGGAGTCGTAGATTCCTCATCAAAATCATCATCGTCGTCGTCATCATAATCGTACACGAGAGGTTTCCAATATTGGGAACTTACTCTAGCTGCTTGTTCTTCAGCATACGTTTTCTGACGAGACTCTTCTTTAACTAACTCTTTCAAATCTTTGAGTATATCTAGACAATTTTCGAGAAGTTCTTGAGGAATTTGCAGAGGTTGTGTTTGAATCGTTTGGTACTGTGGAGGTTGGTCATGATAAGAGTAGTCATAATTGTTACAAGGATTATGCTCATAGACAAGCGTGTTCCCTGTTTGACACTCAAAACTCGGGTGAGGACCTCCACAGTACTCACAAGAATATGTCTCCATCTCATAGTGCGGGGGTTGGTTGAGGAAATTAGTTGTTTCATTGTAGGGATTTTGGTCATAGACAAACCCGTTTCCCGGATTCACAATGCCACAACCGGGGCAATTTCCACCATTTTGAGGTCCCCCACACCATTCACAACCAAATTGGTGAGGATGAGACATAGAAAGAATCAAATGGATAGAGGGTAAAAGAAATGTAGAATCAAAAGATGCGAGAGGGTAAAGATGGATTTTTTTGGATTTTTGAAAAACATATTGCAAAAAACAAAGAATGAAAATATTTTTGGATTTTCTGATAACTTTACAAAAAAAACTTTTTACAAAAGATGGAATATGTGCAGGAATGGGTCTGAAAATGGCTAAACACACGCTAAAGCCTCCCGGCAGCGGCGCCAAAATTTGATCTGAGCTAAACCGTCAAGTCAAACAGACTTAAAACAGCTTAAACACAAATACAATGAAGATCAGAGAATACAATGAATTCCCGGGTCGTTAAGTCCCAAGGAGACTCAATGGTGTGCAAACACTGATTCAGACGATAGAATGATCACTAATGATAGCGATCAGAAAGGATTTGGATATGACAATTACACTAAAGAAAAAGTTTATAAATAACAGCGACTTAAATACAAATTAAGAAAATTAAAAAGATAAAAAATATTAAATAAACGCTATCACTATATTTAAAGTGATGAACGTTTAAAACCAAAAACGTACGTTTAAATTAAAAACTACGTGAACGTACAAAATAAAACGTGAAACTTATACAATATAAATCCTAAAAATATGAAAAATACATTTTTACAATCCTAGTGATAAAAGAAAATTTATAGAAAAAGAAAATTATTTTTAACACTATTTATTTAATTATTATTAATTAAAAACTATTTTAACTATTTAATAATACTCTAAAATAAAAGAAAATATGAAATAAGATTAGAAAAATAAGATTAAGACTTAGAAAAATCTAAAATATGATAAAACTAATTTTAAAACAGAAAATATATTTTTTAGACTTTTTATGAATTTATTATTAATTTAAAACTATTTAAAACTAATTAAAATGCTAAAAAATACTTTTTAAGCTAAGAAAATTATAGAAAAATACTTTTTAGGCTTTTTACATTTATCTTAAACTGTTAAAATTTAAAAATTATTTTTTTGAAGCTTTTCTTAATTATTTTTATTAAATGCTATTTAAAAGTGCTTAAAAACTAATTTAAATTAAGAAAAATAGCAAAACAACTTGGAAAAATCTGAAAAATTCAAGAAAACTCTAAAATAATACTAGGAAGCTAGGAAAAATGGAAAAACATGGGCTTGTTTGCAAGATATAGAAACTGATATGAAAGTGCTTATTGAAATAAGCACTAAATTAAGCAAATGGAGTCCAAAGGCTACCAAACTGATAGTGAAGCTCTAATAAGCTAAATTAACCAAAATGCAATGAGTTTCAACAAGCTCTAACCACTGATAAGCTAGCTGAACAGATTTGAGGTGTTGAGATATAAGCTAAAACAGTTGAGATGGCACCAAGTTTGAGCTTAAAAACAAGCACCTAAATAAGCTGGAAACAGAAAACCAATTATTGGAACTAACACTAGACCTAGGTGAGAGCTTATAAACCAAGTTATAGACCTAGTGGAGCTATGATGCAACCTGTGCAGGGGCTTGCATAAGCTGAGAAAACTCAGCTTATGCTGAGTTTCAGAACAGGGCAACTCAGACCCCAAAGATGAGCTTGTTTGAGCTTATAGAAAAAATTACAAAAATATACTAAAATAGCCATAAGAAATTAGACCAGGGGAAGTTTTTAAAACAACAAGACTTACTGAAATTGACTCAGATTTGAGTTCATGAAAAATCCATCTAACTGAGCCCAAAACAGGTTTGTGCAAATTGACTTTTTGAGCAAATATGAAAAGTTGACTTTCTTGAGGTTTGATCTTGATTTAAGGATTGAAAATGATATTTATTTATGAAATAACACTGATGTAAGCTAGACCTATGTATTTTAAACATGAAATGAGCTTTTGACTTAGCTAAAATTCAACAGCTAAGCTGCTAGATCCATTGGAATGGAATTTTGACTTTTGTGGTATAAGGCACCAAACTATTGACTTAAATGAGTTAGTAGAGACCTAACAAGCATGAACCAACAGACAATTATCACTGAATAAACCCTTAGGATAGCTATGCAGTCAAATCCAAACACCCCTTATATCTACCTGTTTTGAAATTAAAATAAGCTAAACACTTAAACAAACTTGTAAGAATGAGCCAACTGAGTCCAAATAACCTAAATACAACTATCTAAACACATCAAACACAGTTGTGACCACAGAAGCATACACAAGCAGAATATGTAAAATGGATTGAAATTAAAAGGTGAAATTCCAACTCACATGGGTCCAGCTGATAAGCAGGCTAGAACCAAACCCAATATTGCTATTTTATACTAAATCCAACCCATTCCAACCTCTGTATCACCAAATATCCATCACCACTACCAAATTCACCCATATTGACTTTTGTTGACTAGAATTGAGAATTGTTTGAAACTGATTCCAAGGCTAATCAAAAACTATACCAAGCTTAAAGAAACTTGTTTAAGTGAGAAAATAAGCTATAGGAAGCTCAAACATGGGAGCATGAACTTGAAAATTCCAACAGTAAGCACAGTAATGAGAATTTTAACCAAACTTGAATTTAATCCTCAAAAGTACAAGACAATGCTGTTTTAACTTAAAAGAGATATAATTAAACTGAAATTACAACACTTCCATTTAAACTAAGACAATAATTTAAAAATCGACATAAGTAAAATTTATGAAAAAACTAACTACTCTCCTTATTCTTCTCTCTAACTCCTCTTTTATAGCTCCACATGCATCTCTCTCCTCTTCTGAGTGGATCCCACCTGTTTTCAGAGCAGTTGGGTGACTTTTTTGAGATTTGGCCAAATTGTCAGTTTTGGCGGGAATTTTGCATTTGACAGGTGGAGGGATTGAGTGATAAGGGGAAAGGATCATTTAATGGTTTTTTGTTTTGTGTTGAGGTGGAGGAGACAAGAAGGTGATATGGAGAGGAGGGGGGATGGTTGGGAGTGATTTCAGGGATGAGTTGGTGAAGATGACTGTTTGGCGGGCAAAAGGTGTGTTTATTTGACCGTTTGGTTTGACCAGATATTAGCAAGCCAGGAGGGTTCAAAATGGGTTGTGGCAGGGGTCACATGGATTGACAAGGGTTCAAAATGAGCTAAAGGGATAATAATTAGACGGACTTGTTGTGTAAATCCTGAAAATCAAGGGACCATAGCTGCCAATTCAGAAAAGTTATTCCAAGGGACCACAAGTGACAACCTTCAAAAGTATAAGGACCAAAATTGCCATTTTGCAATTTTCCAGGGACCATTTTTGACATTTTTCAAATTTGAGGGACCAAAGTTGTAATTTTGCTATTTTACATTTCAAGGGTTTGTTTTGACAACTTTTGAATCCCATGGACCTTAAATGACATTTTCCTTTACTTAGATTTACTAGGGACTGTTTTTGACAATTTTTGAAACTTGGGGGACTAAAACTGCCAATTTTGCAAATTTGATACGTTTTTCATCTGATTTTGATATTTTTGCATTTAAAACACATAAAACACTTGTTTGTGATATTTTGATCATTTTGATGCGTTTTTTAGTGTTTTCAGATGATTTTGCAGTTTAAATGTTATAAAAATGATGAGTATTTAGACACTCATCAGTACGCTTCAGTGCCACAATCTTTATAAAAGGAGCGAAAGCTTCTTACTCTTGAGTAAAACTAATCAAAACTTTCACTTTTAAAGTTTTGCTCAAAAGAACAAGTACTTCCCTTTATGATTTTCAAAACCTCAAAAGTTAATATCACTTGAGGGGGAGTATTTGCTTTAAACTTTGTTCACTAATTGTTCTTCGTGGTAATCTTCCCACAAAACTCGAAATGGTCATATTCGATATCAAAATTTCGTCAAAAATAACATTTATATGCCATTTTTTAGGGGGAGATAAATTATGTGATAAGAAATATGTTGTGAATTGCTATTGAATCTTCGTGCTAAAGACTTAACTCTTGAATTGACGAGATCTAAACTGTCATACATCGAAAAGATCTGTCTTCCAAGACTTATCCGAGTAGATAGTACCTATTCGAGAAGCTATTGATAGTCATGAACTTTGACAGGTTTGACAACCTTTTGAGGTTTTTTCACACCTTTAAGGTAGTTATTATAGCTAGTTGTCACCTAAAAGCTAACAATGCAACTCTTTAACTATACAATGTAACCGTGTCTCGCGGGGAATTGTCTATCTTGAGTCGATCAATTCAAAAGTGCGCGCTCTTCTTTCACCGTGCAGATTTCTGTCAAAATACTTAAGCACGTGTGAAGGGGGAGTATTTATGCAACATTTAAAACTCTTTCAGTGGTACGAAATGTTTTTACTCATAACCACTTTGAGAGATTTTCATGAAAATGGTTTACGGCAACATAGGTTAGTGATGGTGTTATAAGGTGACTAAGGTTAGGAAAAACCGTTCTATGATCCAAGGACACCACTAATAGTTAGAATTTAGAAGTCCTTATGTATGATTATTAAAAGGAGAAAATGAGAATCGGAGAAAGAAGGAGTTGAACAATTAAAAAGAAATGTAAAGAAAAGGGTGAAAATAAATAGCCCTCCAGATTATTCAACTTTGGGCAGACACCGGGTTCAATTCATATGCTACTGATTGTCACTTGATGACACCGGTATTGAAGATCAAAGTCGTCATGGACCCAGTGACGCATGCACTAAACCTTCTGTGCCACTCAAGTTTCTATCAACAGAAGCTTGTTTCATTCTCACAGGGAACCCTACGTAAACTATTGGCTTTCTCTTAGAGATTGCTAGTATTGAAGAAGGAGACCCTCTCCCTAGTCTCCGGTTAGGAAAACCAAAGCGCACTATTGAGTCTAGAGCCATGAGATTCATTAAAAGATCTCTTAGGAACACTTGACATTTCATCACTTGTCGTTCAACAATAAGGACGCAAGTGATACAGTATCGAGTCCTTCACAGATCTTAGCAATCTGTCGAGAACATTTATGAGAGGTTCACAAATGTGATCCTCAGTGATTGAATGGAAACTCCTGCCAGGGTCAACATCAAACAGCCCTGACAGCAGGTCACTTCGGTAAATCCTTGTGGGTTACGCTTAGTGTGTCTCAAACGGTCTACAGTCATGGGGTGATGCTTCGGTGTACCTCAGCGACTCACCTGAACTGTAGGTGTACTTCGGTACATCGCGTTATCTCACTTGTGGGAATCTAGTTCAGGAACAACCTTTGTGAGAATTAGAGACGTGTTTTTACACTATGCTGTTAACACACTAGAAGTTCAAACTTGTAAGCGCTGGATTATTTCTAACCCATATTTTATGTTTTCTTCTTATGGATGCTCACGGGAGAAAGAGATCGTGCTGATTCTCCACATGCTCATACCAACAACATCACAAAAGAAGTTCTCTCAAAATCAAAGGCAACACAAACTTATAATGATTCTTCATCAATCAAAGAATCTACAAAGTTATTAAGATTCGAGAACTACTTCACATCAGAAATTCATTGTCAAATGAGTATGTCACCATGTTGGAGAAAGACGTGGAGACACTGGAGCAATGAAGCGGACCTGATGCAGATAACAACAACATACTATCACTACCACCAAAAATAACAAAGATCAAAGAACAAAGAAAATGAAGACGTCAAAGCTGAAAAACTTACAAGTAAACAAGATCCCTACACTGGGGAGATTGTTGGAATTAAGACAATTCTTCTCACAAGAAAGAAGAATGTCAGAAGACGTCGAAGCTACTATTACATCAGCACCTACAACGTTTTTCACTCTAATCATCAATTAGGGGGAGATTGTTGGAATCACTCCTAAACCATATTACAAGTGTTAGTAATTAATATGTAATACTTAGCTTAATTAGGATTTTATGTTAGTAATCATGGAAAGGCTTATGTAGAAAGCCCATAAGCCTTTGCCCAAGCCCAATAAGGAAAGGAAGGGAGCTTGAGTGTTGCCCTAGCTCCTTCCCTATAAATACCTTGTAAACTGTCATTTGGGAGTTGGTTGTTCACTTTCACATTTATATTAAGCATAATCTTTCTTTCATTCTTACGCATAAGTGTGTAACGTGTTCATCCGATCCATTTCTTATCTATACTTCTAATATTGATGCTTGTGTTACATAAATGGTGACCTAACAGTTTTTATCTATACTTCTTATATTAATAGGAGACTAACAATGCGAATGTACGAACGGTACATCATACAACTATTATATACAATTAAGAACACTCCGAACATGGGAGAATTTGCACGCTCCACCAATAAGGCGAGACTTTATAGTGATGCTCCGAACATGGGAGACATTAGATTGAGAACGCTCCGTAACATAGTGAGAAGTTCTGCTCCGGACCTGGGAGGCTTTAGATTGCTCCGAACAAGGGAGACTTTGGGCTGCTCCGAATGCGGGAGACTTTATGTCAAGGACGTACGGTCCATTAGGTTCAAACAGGTCATAAGTTTGTAATTAAATTCAAGAGTTTAAGTCGAGTTCAAACGTTCAAAACTGTCAAAGAGCTCAAAACATATCAAAAGGTTCAAAGTAGTCAAAGGGTTCAAAATCAAGTCAAACAAGTTCAAATCATATCAAAGGAGTCCTTGTACAAGTTAAAAGAGTTCAACTATATGTCAAAAGGTTCAAATCAAGTTCAAAGTGTTCAAATATATGTTAAAAAGTCCAAATCAATTTAAAAGAGTTCAAATATATATGTCAAAAGGTTCAAATAATAGTGTTCATAACATAGTGATCAATTTTGTTCGGGCATAATCTACTTACTAGCATAAGTAGTGAAACAAGAGTTATTTAAGTTCATATAAGTGTAAAGTGAGCATGTATCTCCCCCAAAGAGTTTATAAAACAATTAAACGAGTAAAAGTGGGGCTACGAACTCACCTGATGCAATGATTATGATGACAAAAGTGGGTACACTGAAATGAGGTGCAATCTCTATCTGAATGATATGTTCTAATGTAAGTCATGAAACAATGTCGTGCATGCAAACTCATATGATATTCATACCACTTGTACATTTAAAAATAAAGTTTATCGTCGAGAAATAAGTTTATAACGCTTGTCAAGTTATAAAATACTTTACAAGTACTTAAGTTGAAACAACATCCAACAATAGTTGCTTAGTGATTTATCAAGGAATTATAGTTTATGAGTAGTTTTCGGAAAAGTTTGAGAGATCGTATATTACTCGTTACAACTTCGTTTGACGAACGATTGAACATTTTGGAAAATAGGCTAGGTGAAGTCACTTTTACTTAAAGACATTATTTTCTCAAAAGTACTCTATCGATAAGAAAAATGGCTCCAAATATGGTCACTTGCGATAACCATTTTGGTCTAGTAGAAAATATATAAGTGTTAATACTTGTGTAAAATAGTCACAATAGTCATATTTAAAATCCGTATAACTTAGTCCTTATAAGCCCGTTTTCTACGTTTTATATATCCTTGATTTCGTGTTAATGTATACTAATATATTTTTGATAAATCGACTCATTTAGATTATGTTTAAAACTCGATTTTGCCCCTTGAAATATCCTTGACAGCTTGTATATTTTCAGAAAATTAGTTTTCGTCGTTAAACTTGAAAATAGCGTAATTTCTTCGTTATAAATCTGTTTTAACCCGTTCAAGCGACCACGGTTTCGTTTTAAAGTCTATTTTCTAAAAATATAAACCAAAATAATCCATGACCTGTCGAAATTTCCAGATTTTACAAAAATGGACAGTCCTTAATTATATGTTGTCGAAAATGATTTTTCTAGTATAATACTTGTTCTAAACCCTTCCAATCAACACCAAAACTATTCTAAACCTACCATATACCTTCTTAGGGTGTCATGGGTTTCTAAACTTCTACAAAAATAATAGATTTATGGGAATAATTATAGGATGATTAAAACTTATAATATGTAATAAAAACAAGTAAAAGTGGTATGAATACATATGATACTTGCATATTTTTGTACTAGCATAATAAAAATAGATCAAATATGATTATGAAAGAGTAGGAAAAATTATTTAGAACTTACTTGAGTGATTGAAGAGTTTTTGGAACTAGAAACTTAATTAATCTTGAGGTTTTTATTTCAAAACCTAAACTAGATTACTACTAGGACTTGATAAACACTTGGATCTTAAAAATATATATATATGGTTCCTCCTTGTGTTCTTGCTTGGCCGATCACCACAAAGGAAAAAGGGAGAGTTCTCGTTTTTTGTCACACCCCCAAATTACCTGTTTTGCAGCGGAATGGAATTCCTGAGGATTGACTGTCATAGCATCACAATCACAGTTATAATGAACGACCTAAGGTGTCGTTTGGAAAACACATCGTTTGATTTAATAAAACAATCAGAGTTTACAAAGTATAGGTCCCAAATGAAAATCAACTTGTGCGGAAATAAGCTTGTTACAATTCAAACGATGTTTTAAAGTTCATAAAACCCAAAGAAGACGCGTCGTCACCGCGACTCTATGATATGTCCACATGCATGCCATGAAGTGAATGCCTTAGATACCTGAGATAAAACATGCTAAAAAGTGTCAACACAAAGGTTGAGTGAGTTCATAGAGTTTGTGTTGAAATGTAAAGCCTTTCAAAATCGTTTATGCAGCAAAGGCATTGTAAATCCACCCAGTTCCAAGTTCCGCCCATACAAAACTTGCAACCTGTGTGTTCACAACCCACTGCCAAAATATGCGTAGTTTATGCTCAAACACATGATGTCAAATGAATTCACAATAGTACCTAACTCGACGTAGAACAATAGCACTTAATCAATAGGACTAGACTCAATGTATCAGTAGTCAACTGATTTAGAACATTATACGACGTAGAACTGTAGCACATAATCAATAGTACATGACTCAATGTATCAGTAGTCAACTGATATAGTACTTTATACGACGATGTATCAGTAGTCAACTGACATAGAACTTTATACGACGATGTATCAGTAGTCAACTGACATAGAACTTTATACGACGTAGAACTATACCAAACAAACAAGAACAACTAATATAGTACAACATTCAGTTTGAAACAATAATGATCATGATAGAAGTTATCCTTAAAAAGATAAAGTACTTGTGGAAAATAGTTAAGCATGTATCTCCCCCAAAATAGTTCAAAACAATTAAAAGAGTAGGGGCTATGACTCACTTGATAAATTGGTATGATGACAAGAGTGAGTACACCGAGATGTAGTGTGATGCTTTAATCTTGACCTATTATGAATGATATGATACGTAATGAGTTATGATGTAATGTTATGCATGCATTTCGTATGTTATTTATACCATTTGTGAGTTTTGAAAATAATATTTATCGTCGAAAATACTCTATTGACGTCTTGACCATTCTTAAATTACTTTACAAGTATTTACGTCAAAATGTCATCCTACAATAGTTTCTTAATGATTTATTGTGAAATTTTAACTTTTCGTCGTAAAATAAAGTCGTTGGAAATTTCATGAAAGTGACAAAAATGGCTTCGAAAAACTAGTCGTAAAATGGTGTACGTCGAACGTTAGGAAACGAACTCAACGGTTTTGGAAAGCCTGTATCATAATCTCAAAGTTTTAGTACATGAGTTTTCGTCATAGAGGTCTCGAACATAAAGAAAAACATAGGTTAAGTAGGGTGATTTTGTCCAAATGTAGTTTAAAAAGTGAATTTCGGCAAAGTTTAAGCAACCGTAGATAATTCATTACAACTCCGCTATACAAACGGTTGGTCGTTTTGGAAAATATGCTTGATGATCTCACTTTTATTAGAAGACATCTCGTTACAAAAAGTTCTACGTCAACGTTAAAAATAGCCTTCAATATGGTCACTTTGTTTATACGTAACACTTTGTCAAATAAAAATAAAATAGTTTTTCTTAACTAATAAGTTACGGCAATTTTGTGAAAACGTGCATATTTTAGTCGTTACAAATCCGTTTTCTACATATTATACGTCCTTAGCTTCGTATCAAAGTATACTAATATATTTTTGATAAGTCGAAATAATTTATAAAGCTTTAGGCTCGTTTTTGACTCGTACAATACAAAAATAGTGTGCTGAAATTTTCAGGACGTATATATTTCGTCGTCAAACTTGAAAAATTCATAACTTCTTCGTTATAACTCCGTTTTAATCCGTTCAAGCGGCCACGGATTCGTTTTAAAGTATATTTTCTAAATATCTAGGCTAAAATCTTATATCTACTGTCGGATTTTCCAGATTTTCAAAATACGATCAGACCCTTTTTAATACTTGTCGAAAAGAGTTTTTCTCGTACTAAACCTATTCCAATCCCTTCAAAACAACTCCAAAGCTATTCTAATCCTACCATACACCTTCTTAGGGTGTCATGGGTTCCTAAACATCATCAAGACTAATATATAACAAGGGATAAATTATAGAAAATGTGGATGTAAAATGGTATAAATATCCATAAGTCTTGCATGCTTTGCTCAAAAATGATGAAATACATATGAAATGATAATGAAAGATGTAAAATGAAAATGATATGCTTACTAGAAAATGTGGATGATTTGTGAACCCAAGAACACAAGAGAACTCTATTATAAACCCAAGTATGCTTCCAAAAACCCAAGTCTTAGTACCCTTTACCAAATAAGTAATTCAAGAAGCTACCAAATAAGCTAAAGACCCAACTTGTACACCTTTTGTTCATGTGTTTTCTGTCGTGGTTTAGGGAGAGAGCAAAAGAGAGTGTTGGTGTTTAGTTTTGATGAGAGATGAAATGAGAAACATGTTAAATGTCTTATGTAAAAGAAAAGTAAGCAAGTATTTATGAAAAGTCAAGGACATTTGGACAATAACATTAATGAGGAGTAAGAGAGGATTGGTGTACTTGATGGTGGCGTGAGGTAAAGGAGAAAGAAAAAGAAAAATGTGAAGAGATTGTGTAAGAATTTTGAGTCAAAATAAATATTAGTTGAGATATTTATGATATGTTTTTATAATAAAATGAGATGGCTGATTTTATACATAAATAAGAGGGAAAGTGAGTAAATTTGATAGTGTATAGGTATTTAGGGTATTGGTAAAGGTGGTGAGGGTATTGGGTAAGTATTGCATGCGTGTAAATATTAGAACGCGTAATAATTGTGTTTATATAAAACTTGAAAAATAAGAAGTGTAAACATAGAAAGTGTGATTGAAATAGTCATAAAAATTATAAAAATACATTTCTCGCAAGTATTGAGTGAATAAATAATTATCGAGTTGAATTTACGAAAACCGTCGTAAATATATATATTTATAACAATTTATATACAAAATAAAGTTAAAACATCGGGTTAACTAATAATATAATTTTTATAAACTTAATATGAGTATAAAAATATATCGAGATAATTTTTGGAAGTAACGGATCAAATGTCTAAAATAATTAATTACGCGATAGCGTTTATTTAATATGAAAATTTACGCGTTTAATGTGAAATGCAAAGTCATGAATGAACTAACATGATGAAAATGATGCTAATGAAATGTAGACTAAACTTAGTCTATATGAAATGTCCTTGATGATATGATCATGAATTCACAGCTAAACCATTACGGTTAAGTGAATTTGATGCTCGTAAACCCAGTTTACGATAAACGGTAAATGATGAAGCATGAATAATGTTTTGAAATATGTCTTGAAAATACGAGTTGTCACATTCGCCCAACCAAAAAGGAATTCAGTCCCTGAATTCAGTTCGTGTTAGTCTGTCGAATTTTTGAGTTTGTGATGAATAACGAGGAGAGAAGACATGGAGAAGTGTCGTTACGGTTATCGATGATTGAGAGTGTCTAAAACATCATAGTAAGGAAAATATCGGATGAATCTCTCAAAAGTAACACTTTGACTTGGAATATGTGAAGATTTTGTTTACACTAAGATTTATAAATAACTGCTCCCAACATAACATGATCCCTCCAGAATTAGACATAGTTAGCTAGGCTGTGTATAATTAAGGAACGATGATGTGACGTTCGGTTTAGTTGTTATAACTCTCGATGTTTACAACGATTTAATCTGTGTCGTTAACATGATAGTTAAAGTAAAAGGAATTAAAATTCTCGTGAGTAATAACGAATCGGAAAGAAAATAAAGTACGATAGATGAGAATATTTTTACAACGAGTGGTTTATCAAAAGTAGTACATCTTAAGTTATAAAGATTCGGATACGATGGAAAACATAAACTTAGTACTACATAGTACATAAGGAGAAATAAGACTGTTAGTTTCCGAATTTCTTCAGTCTTCTGCGTTGTTGTGACCATGACGAGCTTCTCCTCCTTGTAACATGTATGCATTCCCATGAGCACCTTCGACTTGTTGACCTTTGTTTTGAGGACATTGATTCCGATAGTGTCCTTGCTCCCCACATCCGAAGCACGTGACTATGGCCTTGCCCCTGCAGTCCTTAGCAAGGTGTCCTACTTTGTGACAGCTAAAGCAGATACCACATGGACCATTATGATGTAGCGTGCATTGGTGGCATCGCGGTAAGTTTCCTGCATAAGCTCTTCCCTTTGTTGGTGCAGCAACATAGACCCTGGCGACTTCTTGTCTTCTATTATGTTGTCGATGATGGTTAGTGTTACGGTTTTGGTTGTTGTTATTGTAACCTCCTTGGTCATTTTCCCATTTTCTTTTGTTGTTGTTGATTTGGTTATCGTCGTTGTTGTTGTTGTTTTGGTTATTGTGGTAGTTGGTGCGGTTGTTGGTATTGTTGTTACGGTTGGTGTTGGTGATGTTGCCTCTCTTTATTACTTGTGCCATGAGCCTTTGAGACACTCGAATAGATTCCTCAATTGTTTGCGTGTCAAAAGAAGTTACATCACCTTGGATAATCTCGGGAAGTCCTTTAATGAAAGCCTCCAGTAGCTTCTCATTATCCGAAACCATAGATGGGCATAACACGGCCAATTCTTGAAACATTCGAATGTAAGTATCAATGTCATACCCAATAGTTACCAACTCATAGAATTCGGTCTCCAACTTCTTCACCTCCGTACGCGGACAAAACTTCTTTGTTACCAAACCTTTGAATTGCTCCCAAGTGAGCTTGAAAGCATTTTCCATTCCCATCGGCTGAGCATAAGAGTTCCACCACGACAACGCTCCATCAAGTAGTGTACTCGTAGCAAACTTGACCTTGCTATCATCCGGGCAATTACATAACAAAAACACGGACTCCAATTTCTCGAACCATCTAACCATGACAATGGCTCCTTCGGTACCTCTAAACTTCATGGGATCTCCACTTTTGAAATTCTTATACGAACAGCTTTTAACTCCAGATCCTCCTGCATTTCCTGCAGCAGCAGCAAGCCTAGCGGCTTCAGCTTCCCTCGCAATTCTAGCGGCTTCGGCAGTAGCCGCGGCCTCAGCAGCAGCAGCAGCCATCGTTCCCCTTTCAATCCTTAGAGCATCGGCTATGCTATCTCTTACCAACTTTTGAATAGCCGCTTGTGTCAATTCGGGTGTAGCTTTCTTCGGTGCCATATCTTCTTCAAAATAAGAGGAAAGGGTGAGACGTAACAAAGTCCTATGTTAATAATAAGCGCTCTAAAGAGATGTGATAAGAAATGATAAGTTTGAGGTTATTTTTCAAAATGATCGACGGTTTCCTAAGAAATGGGTTATGAGATGTCGTAAGTGCTTCAAATGTACGATGGTTTAGTGACTTAATGTGTGAGTAACGTGTAACTCGACATGTTAGTGGTGAAACAAAGGAGTGAGAGTGACTTCGCCCTACTTAAAGGTTTATCCCGGCATTCGACGTTATCGGTGATGAGTCAATTGATGTAAAAATTGTGATAGGGAATGACAAGGAATTCTCCACATTAGAGTATGAGGAAATGATAATGGGATGAAAATTTAAAGGCATCTATGTGACAATCGATGTGAAATGAAAGTAAATATCTCGAAAAATGTACGTATAAATCGCATGCAAAGTGAACATGCACTTATGATGAAATGATGAGATGCTATGATGATGTAGTTATAGTCTAGGGTCAATGATGCAACCTAGTTCTCTATAACCGAAGCTCTGATGCCAATCTGTCACACCCCCAAATTACCTGTTTTGCAGCGGAATGGAATTCCTGGGGATTGACTGTCATAGCATCACAATCACAGTTATAATGAACGACCTAAGGTGTCGTTTGGAAAACACATCGTTTGATTTAATAAAAAAATCAGAGTTTACAAAGTATAGGTCCCAAATGAAAATCAACTTGTGCGGAAATAAGCTTGTTACAATTCAAACGATGTTTTAAAGTTCATAAAACCCAAAGAAGACGCGTCGTCACCGCGACTCTATGATATGTCCACATGCATGCCATGAAGTGAATGCCTTAGATACCTGAGATAAAACATGCTAAAAAGTGTCAACACAAAGGTTGAGTGAGTTCATAGAGTTTGTGTTGAAATGTAAAGCCTTTCAAAATCGTTTATGCAGCAAAGGCATTGTAAATCCACCCAGTTCCAAGTTCCGCCCATACAAAACTTGCAACCTGTGTGTTCACAACCCACTGCCAAAATATGCGTAGTTTATGCTCAAACACATGATGTCAAATGAATTCACAATAGTACCTAACTCGACGTAGAACAATAGCACTTAATCAATAGGACTAGACTCAATGTATCAGTAGTCAACTGATTTAGAACATTATACGACGTAGAACTGTAGCACATAATCAATAGTACATGACTCAATGTATCAGTAGTCAACTGATATAGTACTTACGACGATGTATCAGTAGTCAACTGACATAGAACTTTATACGACGATGTATCAGTAGTCAACTGACATAGAACTTTATACGACGTAGAACTATACCAAACAAACAAGAACAACTAATATAGTACAACATTCAGTTTGAAACAATAATGATCATGATAGAAGTTATCCTTAAAAAGATAAAGTACTTGTGAAAAATAGTTAAGCATGTATCTCCCCCAAAATAGTTCAAAACAATTAAAAGAGTAGGGGCTATGACTCACTTGATAAATTGGTATGATGACAAGAGTGAGTACACCGAGATGTAGTGTGATGCTTTAATCTTGACCTATTATGAATGATATGATACGTAATGAGTTATGATGTAATGTTATGCATGCATTTCGTATGTTATTTATACCATTTGTGAGTTTTGAAAATAATATTTATCGTCGAAAATACTCTTTTGACGTCTTGACCATTCTTAAATTACTTTACAAGTATTTACGTCAAAATGTCATCCTACAATAGTTTCTTAATGATTTATTGTGAAATTTTAACTTTTCGTCGTAAAATAAAGTCGTTGGAAATTTCATGAAAGTGACAAAAATGGCTTCGAAAAACTAGTCGTAAAATGGTGTACGTCGAACGTTAGGAAACGAACTCAACGGTTTTGGAAAGCCTGTATCATAATCTCAAAGTTTTAGTACATGAGTTTTCGTCATAGAGGTCTCGAACATAAAGAAAAACATAGGTTAAGTAGGGTGATTTTGTCCAAATGTAGTTTAAAAAGTGAATTTCGGCAAAGTTTAAGCAACCGTAGATAATTCATTACAACTCCGCTATACAAACGGTTGGTCGTTTTGGAAAATATGCTTGATGATCTCACTTTTATTAGAAGACATCTCGTTACAAAAAGTTCTACGTCAACGTTAAAAATAGCCTTCAATATGGTCACTTTTTTTATACGTAACACTTTGTCAAATAAAAATAAAATAGTTTTTCTTAACTAATAAGTTACGGCAATTTTGTGAAAACGTGCATATTTTAGTCGTTACAAATCCGTTTTCTACATATTATACGTCCTTAGCTTCGTATCAAAGTATACTAATATATTTTTGATAAGTCGAAATAATTTATAAAGCTTTAGGCTCGTTTTTGACTCGTACAATACAAAAATAGTATGCTGAAATTTTCAGGACGTATATATTTCGTCGTCAAACTTGAAAAATTCATAACTTCTTCGTTATAACTCCGTTTTAATCCGTTCAAGTGGCCACGGATTCGTTTTAAAGTATATTTTCTAAATATCTAGGCCAAAATCTTATGTCTACTGTCGGATTTTCCAGATTTTCAAAATACGATAAGACCCTTTTTAATACTTGTCGAAAAGAGTTTTTCTCGTACTAAACCTATTCCAATCCCTTCAAAACAACTCCAAAGCTATTCTAATCCTACCATACACCTTCTTAGGGTGTCATGGGTTCCTAAACATCATCAAGACTAATATATAACAAGGGATAAATTATAGGATGACTTATATATATAAAACTCTTAAAAACAATAAAAAATGGTATAAATATCCATCAGTCTTGCATGCTTTGCTCAAAAATGATGAAATACATATGAAATGATAATGAAAGATGTAAAATGAAAATGATATGCTTACTAGAAAATGTGGATGATTTGTGAACCCAAGAACACAAGAGAACTCTAGTATAAACCCAAGTATGCTTCCAAAAACCCAAGTCTTAGTACCGTTTACCAAATAAGTAATTCAAGAAGCTACCAAATAAGCTAAAGACCCAACTTGTACACCTTTTGTTCATGTGTTTTCTGTCGTGGTTTAGGGAGAGAGCAAAAGAGAGTGTTGGTGTTTAGTTTTGATGAGAGATGAAATGAGAAACATGTTAAATGTCTTATGTAAAAGAAAAGTAAGCAAGTATTTATGAAAAGTCAAGGACATTTGGACAATAGCATTAATGAGGAGTAAGAGAGGATTGGTGTACTTGATGGTGGCGTGAGGTAAAGGAGAAAGAAAAAGAAAAATGTGAAGAGATTGTGTAAGAATTTTGAGTTAAAATAAATATTAGTTGAGATATTTATGATATGTTTTGTATAATAAAATGAGATGGCTGATTTTATACATAAATAAGAGGGAAAGTGAGTAAATTTGATAGTGTATAGGTATTTAGGGTATTGGTAAAGGTGGTGAGGGTATTGGGTAAGTATTGCATGCGTGTAAATATTAGAACGCGTAATAATTGTGTTTATATAAAACTTGAAAAATAAGAAGTGTAAACATAGAAAGTGTGATTGAAATAGTCATAAAAATTATAAAAATACATTTCTCGCAAGTATTGAGTGAATAAATAATTATCGAGTTGAATTTACGAAAACCGTCGTAAATATATATATTTATAACAATTTATATACAAAATAAAGTTAAAACATCGGGTTAACTAATAATATAATTTTTATAAACTTAATATGAGTATAAAAATATATCGAGATAATTTTTGGAAGTAACGGATCAAATGTCTAAAATAATTAATTACGCGATAGCGTTTATTTAATATGAAAATTTACGCGTTTAATGTGAAATGCAAAGTCATGAATGAACTAACATGATGAAAATGATGCTAATGAAATGTAGACTAAACTTAGTCTATATGAAATGTCCTTGATGATATGATCATGAATTCACAGCTAAACCATTACGGTTACGTGAATTTGATGCTCGTAAACCCAGTTTACGATAAACGGTAAATGATGAAGCATGAATAATGTTTTGAAATATGTCTTGAAAATACGAGTTGTCACATTCGCCCAACCAAAAAGGAATTCAGTCCCTGAATTCAGTTCGTGTTAGTCTGTCGAATTTTTGAGTTTGTGATGAATAACGAGGAGAGAAGACATGGAGAAGTGTCGTTACGGTTATCGATGATTGAGAGTGTCTAAAACATCATAGTAAGGAAAATATCGGATGAATCTCTCAAAAGTAACACTTTGACTTGGAATATGTGAAGATTTTGTTTACACTAAGATTTATAAATAACTGCTCCCAACATAACATGATCCCTCCAGAATTAGACATAGTTAGCTAGGCTATGTATAATTAAGGAACGATGATGTGACGTTCGGTTTAGTTGTTATAACTCTCGATGTTTACAACGATTTAATCTGTGTCGTTAACATGATAGTTAAAGTAAAAGGAATTAAAATTCTCGTGAGTAATAACGAATCGGAAAGAAAATAAAGTACGATAGATGAGAATATTTTTACAACGAGTGGTTTATCAAAAGTAGTACATCTTAAGTTATAAAGATTCGGATACGATGGAAAACATAAACTTAGTACGACATAGTACATAAGGAGAAATAAGACTGTTAGTTTCCGAATTTCTTCAGTCTTCTGCGTTGTTGTGACCATGACGAGCTTCTCCTCCTTGTAACATGTATGCATTCCCATGAGCACCTTCGACTTGTTGACCTTTGTTTTGAGGACATTGATTCCGATAGTGTCCTTGCTCCCCACATCCGAAGCACGTGACTATGGCCTTGCCCCTGCAGTCCTTAGCAAGGTGTCCTACTTTGTGACAGCTAAAGCAGATACCACATGGACCATTATGATGTAGCGTGCATTGGTGGCATCGCGGTAAGTTTCCTGCATAAGCTCTTCCCTTTGTTGGTGCAGCAACATAGACCCTGGCGACTTCTTGTCTTCTATTCTGTTGTCGATGATGGTTAGTGTTACGGTTTTGGTTGTTGTTATTGTAACCTCCTTGGTCATTTTCCCATTTTCTTTTGTTGTTGTTGATTTGGTTATCGTCGTTGTTGTTGTTGTTTTGGTTATTGTGGTAGTTGGTGCGGTTGTTGGTATTGTTGTTACGGTTGGTGTTGGTGATGTTGCCTCTCTTTATTACTTGTGCCATGAGCCTTTGAGACACTCGAATAGATTCCTCAATTGTTTGCGTGTCAAAAGAAGTCACATAACCTTGGATAATCTCGGGAAGTCCTTTAATGGAAGCCTCCAGTAGCTTCTCATTATCCGAAACCATAGATGGGCATAACACGGCCAATTCTTGAAACCTTCGAATGTAAGTATCAATGTCATACCCAATAGTTACCAACTCATAGAATTCGGTCTCCAACTTCTTCACCTCCGTACGCGGACAAAACTTCTTTGTTACCAAACCTTTGAATTGCTCCCAAGTGAGCTTGAAAGCATTTTCCATTCCCATCGGCTGAGCATAAGAGTTCCACCACGACAACGCTCCATCAAGTAGTGTACTCGTAGCAAACTTGACCTTGCTATCATCCGGGCAATTACATAACAAAAACACGGACTCCAATTTCTCGAACCATCTAACCATGGCAGTGGCTCCTTCGGTACCTCTAAACTTCGTGGGATCTCCACTTTTGAAATTCTTATACGAACAGCTTTTAACTCCAGATCCTCCTGCATTTCCTGCAGCAGCAGCAAGCCTAGCGGCTTCAGCTTCCCTCGCAATTCTAGCGGCTTCGGCAGTAGTCGCGGCCTCAGCAGCAGCAGCAGCCATCGTTCCCCTTTCAATCCTTAGAGCATCGGCTATGCTATCTCTTACCAACTTTTGAATAGCCGCTTGTGTCAATTCGGGTGTAGCTTTCTTCGGCGCCATATCTTCTTCAAAATAAGAGGAAAGGGTGAGACGTAACAAAGTCCTATGTTAATAATAAGCGCTCTAAAGAGATGTGATAATAAATGATAAGTTTGAGGTTATTTTTCAAAATGATCGACGGTTTCCTAAGAAATGGGTTATGAGATGTCGTAAGTGCTTCAAATGTACGATGGTTTAGTGACTTAATGTGTGAGTAACGTGTAACTCGACATGTTAGTGGTGAAACAAAGGAGTGAGAGTGACTTCGCCCTACTTAAAGGTTTATCCCGACATTCGACGTTGTCGGTGATGAGTCAATTGATGTAAAAATTGTGATAGGGAATGACAAGGAATTCTCCACATTAGAGTATGAGGAAATGATAATGGGATGAAAATTTAAAGGCATCCATGTGACAATCGATGTGAAATGAAAGTAAATATCTCGAAAAATGTACGTATAAATCGCATGCAAAGTGAACATGCACTTATGATGAAATGATGAGATGCTATGATGATGTAGTTATAGTCTAGGGTCAATGATGCAACCTAGTTCTCTATAACCGAAGCTCTGATGCCAATCTGTCACACCCCCAAATTACCTGTTTTGCAGCGGAATGGAATTCCTGGGGATTGACTGTCATAGCATCACAATCACAGTTATAATGAACGACCTAAGGTGTCGTTTGGAAAACACATCGTTTGATTTAATAAAACAATCAGAGTTTACAAAGTATAGGTCCCAAATGAAAATCAACTTGTGCGGAAATAAGCTTGTTACAATTCAAACGATGTTTTAAAGTTCATAAAACCCAAAGAAGACGCGTCGTCACCGCGACTCTATGATATGTCCACATGCATGCCATGAAGTGAATGCCTTAGATACCTGAGATAAAACATGCTAAAAAGTGTCAACACAAAGGTTGAGTGAGTTCATAGAGTTTGTGTTGAAATGTAAAGCCTTTCAAAATCGTTTATGCAGCAAAGGCATTGTAAATCCACCCAGTTCCAAGTTCCGCCCATACAAAACTTGCAACCTGTGTGTTCATAACCCACTGCCAAAATATGCGTAGTTTATGCTCAAACACATGATGTCAAATGAATTAACAATAGTACCTAACTCGACGTAGAACAATAGCACTTAATCAATAGGACTAGACTCAATGTATCAGTAGTCAACTGATTTAGAACATTATACGACGTAGAACTGTAGCACATAATCAATAGTACATGACTCAATGTATCAGTAGTCAACTGATATAGTACTTTATACGACGATGTATCAGTAGTCAACTGACATAGAACTTTATACGACGATGTATCAGTAGTCAACTGACATAGAACTTTATACGACGTAGAACTATACCAAACAAACAAGAACAACTAATATAGTACAACATTCAGTTTGAAACAATAATGATCATGATAGAAGTTATCCTTAAAAAGATAAAGTACTTGTGGAAAATAGTTAAGCATGTATCTCCCCCAAAATAGTTCAAAACAATTAAAAGAGTAAGGGCTATGACTCACTTGATAAATTGGTATGATGACAAGAGTGAGTACACCGAGATGTAGTGTGATGCTTTAATCTTGACCTATTATGAATGATATGATACGTAATGAGTTATGATGTAATGTTATGCATGCATTTCGTATGTTATTTATACCATTTGTGAGTTTTGAAAATAATATTTATCGTCGAAAATACTCTTTTGACGTCTTGACCATTCTTAAATTACTTTACAAGTATTTACGTCAAAATGTCATCCTACAATAGTTTCTTAATGATTTATTGTGAAATTTTAACTTTTCGTCGTAAAATAAAGTCGTTGGAAATTTCATGAAAGTGACAAAAATGGCTTCGAAAAACTAGTCGTAAAATGGTGTACGTCGAACGTTAGGAAACGAACTCAACGGTTTTGGAAAGCCTGTATCATAATCTCAAAGTTTTAGTACATGAGTTTTCGTCATAGAGGTCTCGAACATAAAGAAAAACATAGGTTAAGTAGGGTGATTTTGTCCAAATGTAGTTTAAAAAGTGAATTTCGGCAAAGTTTAAGCAACCGTAGATAATTCATTACAACTCCGCTATACAAACGGTTGGTCGTTTTGGAAAATATGCTTGATGATCTCACTTTTATTAGAAGACATCTCGTTACAAAAAGTTCTACGTCAACGTTAAAAATAGCCTTCAATATGGTCACTTTGTTTATACGTAACACTTTGTCAAATAAAAATAAAATAGTTTTTCTTAACTAATAAGTTACGGCAATTTTGTGAAAACGTGCATATTTTAGTCGTTACAAATCCGTTTTCTACATATTATACGTCCTTAGCTTCGTATCAAAGTATACTAATATATTTTTGATAAGTCAAAATAATTTATAAAGCTTTAGGCTCGTTTTGACTCGTACAATACAAAAATAGTGTGCTGAAATTTTCAGGACGTATATATTTCGTCGTCAAACTTGAAAAATTCATAACTTCTTCGTTATAACTCCGTTTTAATCCGTTCAAGCGGCCACGGATTCTTTTTAAAGTATATTTTCTAAATATCTTGGCCAAAATCTTATGTCTACTATCGGATTTTCCAGATTTTCAAAATACGATCAGACCCTTTTTAATACTTGTCGAAAAGAGTTTTTCTCGTACTAAACCTATTCCAATCCCTTCAAAACAACCCCAAAGCTATTCTAATCCTACCATACACCTTCTTAGGGTGTCATGGGTTCCTAAACATCATCAAGACTAATATATAACAAGGGATAAATTATAGGATGACTTATATATATAAAACTCTTAAAAACAATGAAAAATGGTATAAATATCCATAAGTCTTGCATGCTTTGCTCAAAAATGATGAAATACATATGAAATGATAATGAAAGATGTAAAATGAAAATGATATGCTTACTAGAAAATGTGGATGATTTGTGAACCCAAGAACACAAGAGAACTCTAGTATAAACCCAAGTATGCTTCCAAAAACCCAAGTCTTAGTACCCTTTACCAAATAAGTAATTCAAGAAGCTACCAAATAAGCTAAAGACCCAACTTGTACACCTTTTGTTCATGTGTTTTCTGTCGTGGTTTAGGGAGAGAGCAAAAGAGAGTGTTGGTGTTTAGTTTTGATGAGAGATGAAATGAGAAACATGTTAAATGTCTTATGTAAAAGAAAAGTAAGCAAGTATTTATGAAAAGTCAAGGACATTTGGACAATAACATTAATGAGGAGTAAGAGAGGATTGGTGTACTTGATGGTGGCGTGAGGTAAAGGAGAAAGAAAAAGAAAAATGTGAAGAGATTGTGTAAGAATTTTGAGTTAAAATAAATATTAGTTGAGATATTTATGATATGTTTTGTATAATAAAATGAGATGGCTGATTTTATACATAAATAAGAGGGAAAGTGAGTAAATTTGATAGTGTATAGGTATTTAGGGTATTGGTAAAGGTGGTGAGGGTATTGGGTAAGTATTGCATGCGTGTAAATATTAGAACGCGTAATAATTGTGTTTATATAAAACTTGAAAAATAAGAAGTGTAAACATAGAAAGTGTGATTGAAATAGTCATAAAAATTATAAAAATACATTTCTCGCAAGTATTGAGTGAATAAATAATTATCGAGTTGAATTTACGAAAACCGTCGTAAATATATATATTTATAACAATTTATATACAAAATAAAGTTAAAACATCGGGTTAACTAATAATATAATTTTTATAAACTTAATATGAGTATAAAAATATATCGAGATAATTTTTGGAAGTAACGGATCAAATGTCTAAAATAATTAATTACGCGATAGCGTTTATTTAATATGAAAATTTACGCGTTTAATGTGAAATGCAAAGTCATGAATGAACTAACATGATGAAAATGATGCTAATGAAATGTAGACTAAACTTAGTCTATATGAAATGTCCTTGATGATATGATCATGAATTCACAGCTAAACCATTACGGTTACGTGAATTTGATGCTCGTAAACCCAGTTTACGATAAACGGTAAATGATGAAGCATGAATAATGTTTTGAAATATGTCTTGAAAATACGAGTTGTCACATTTGCCCAACCAAAAAGGAATTCAGTCCCTGAATTCAGTTCGTGTTAGTCTTTCGAATTTTTGAGTTTGTGATGAATAACGAGGAAAGAAGACATGGAGAAGTGTCGTTACGGTTATCGATGATTGAGAGTGTCTAAAACATCATAGTAAGGAAAATATCGGATGAATCTCTCAAAAGTAACACTTTGACTTGGAATATGTGAAGATTTTGTTTACACTAAGATTTATAAATAACTGCTCCCAACATAACATGATCCCTCCAGAATTAGACATAGTTAGCTAGGCTATGTATAATTAAGGAACGATGATGTGACGTTCGGTTTAGTTGTTATAACTCTCGATGTTTACAACGATTTAATCTGTGTCGTTAACATGATAGTTAAAGTAAAAGGAATTAAAATTCTCGTGAGTAATAACGAATCGGAAAGAAAATAAAGTACGATAGATGAGAATATTTTTACAACGAGTGGTTTATCAAAAGTAGTACATCTTAAGTTATAAAGATTCGGATACGATGGAAAACATAAACTTAGTACGACATAGTACATAAGGAGAAATAAGACTGTTAGTTTCCGAATTTCTTCAATCTTCTGCGTTGTTGTGACCATGACGAGCTTCTCCTCCTTGTAACATGTATGCATTCCCATGAGCACCTTCGACTTGTTGACCTTTGTTTTGAGGACATTGATTCCGATAGTGTCCTTGCTCCCCACATCCGAAGCACGTGACTATGGCCTTGCCCCTGCAGTCCTTAGCAAGGTGTCCTACTTTGTGATAGCTAAAGCAGATACCACATGGACCATTATGATGTAGCGTGCATTGGGGGCATCGCGGTAAGTTTCCTGCATAAGCTCTTCCCTTTGTTGGTGCAGCAACATAGACCCTGGCGACTTCTTGTCTTCTATTCTGTTGTCGATGATGGTTAGTGTTACGGTTTTGGTTGTTGTTATTGTAACCTCCTTGGTCATTTTCCCATTTTCTTTTGTTGTTGTTGATTTGGTTATCGTCGTTGTTGTTGTTTTTTTGGTTATTGTGGTAGTTGGTGCGGTTGTTGGTATTGTTGTTACGGTTGGTGTTGGTGATGTTGCCTCTCTTTATTACTTGTGCCATGAGCCTTTGAGACACTCGAATAGATTCCTCAATTGTTTGCGTGTTAAAAGAAGTCACATCACCTTGGATAATCTCGGGAAGTCCTTTCATGAAAGCCTCCAGTAGCTTCTCATTATCCGAAACCATAGATGGGCATAACACGGCCAATTCTTGAAACCTTCGAATGTAAGTATCAATGTCATACCCAATAGTTACCAACTCATAGAATTCGGTCTCCAACTTCTTCACCTCCGTACGCGGACAAAACTTCTTTGTTACCAAACCTTTGAATTGCTCCCAAGTGAGCTAGAAAGCATTTTCCATTCCCATCGGCTGAGCATAAGAGTTCCACCACGACAACGCTCCATCAAGTAGTGTACTCGTAGCAAACTTGACCTTGCTATCATCCGGGCAATTACATAAAAAAAACACGGACTCCAATTTCTCGAACCATCTAACCATGGCAGTGGCTCCTTCGGTACCTCTAAACTTCATGGGATCTCCACTTTTGAAATTCTTATACGAACAGCTTTTAACTCCAGATCCTCCTGCATTTCCTGCAGCAGCAGCAAGCCTAGCGGCTTCAGCTTCCCTCGCAATTCTAGCGGCTTCGGCAGTAGCCGCGGCCTCAGCAGCAGCAGCAGCCATCGTTCCCCTTTCAATCCTTAGAGCATCGGCTATGCTATCTCTTACCAACTTTTGAATAGCCGCTTGTGTCAATTCGGGTGTAGCTTTCGTCGGCGCCATATCTTCTTCAAAATAAGAGGAAAGGGTGAGACGTAACAAAGTCCTATGTTAGTAATAAGCGCTCTAAAGAGATGTGATAAGAAATGATAAGTTTGAGGTTATTTTTCAAAATGATCGACGGTTTCCTAAGAAATGGGTTATGAGATGTCGTAAGTGCTTCAAATGTACGATGGTTTAGTGACTTAATGTGTGAGTAACGTGTAACTCGACATGTTAGTGGTGAAACAAAGGAGTGAGAGTGACTTCGCCCTACTTAAAGGTTTATCCCGGCATTCGACGTTATCGGTGATGAGTCAATTGATGTAAAAATTGTGATAGGGAATGACAAGGAATTCTCCACATTAGAGTATGAGGAAATGATAATGGGATGAAAATTTAAAGGCATCCATGTGACAATCGATGTGAAATGAAAGTAAATATCTCGAAAAATGTACGTATAAATCGCATGCAAAGTGAACATGCACTTATGATGAAATGATGAGATGCTATGATGATGTAGTTATAGTCTAGGGTCAATGATGCAACCTAGTTCTCTATAACCGAAGCTCTGATGCCAATCTGTCACACCCCCAAATTACCTGTTTTGCAGCGGAATGGAATTCCTGGGGATTGACTGTCATAGCATCACAATCACAGTTATAATGAACGACCTAAGGTGTCGTTTGGAAAACACATCGTTTGATTTAATAAAACAATCAGAGTTTACAAAGTATAGGTCCCAAATGAAAATCAACTTGTGCGGAAATAAGCTTGTTGCAATTCAAACGATGTTTTAAAGTTCATAAAACCCAAAGAAGACGCGTCGTCACCGCGACTCTATGATATGTCCACATGCATGCCATGAAGTGAATGCCTTAGATACCTGAGATAAAACATGCTAAAAAGTGTCAACACAAAGGTTGAGTGAGTTCATAGAGTTTGTGTTGAAATGTAAAGCCTTTCAAAATCGTTTATGCAGCAAAGGCATTGTAAATCCACCCAGTTCCAAGTTCCGCCCATACAAAACTTGCAACCTGTGTGTTCACAACCCACTGCCAAAATATGCGTAGTTTATGCTCAAACACATGATGTCAAATGAATTCACAATAGTACCTAACTCGACGTAGAACAATAGCACTTAATCAATAGGACTAGACTCAATGTATCAGTAGTCAAATGATTTAGAACATTATACGACGTAGAACTGTAGCACATAATCAATAGTACATGACTCAATGTATCAGTAGTCAACTGATATAGTACTTTATACGACGATGTATCAGTAGTCAACTGACATAGAACTTTATACGACGATGTATCAGTAGTCAACTGACATAGAACTTTATACGACGTAGAACTATACCAAACAAACAAGAACAACTAATATAGTACAACATTCAGTTTGAAACAATAATGATCATGATAGAAGTTATCCTTAAAAAGATAAAGTACTTGTGGAAAATAGTTAAGCATGTATCTCCCCCAAAATAGTTCAAAACAATTAAAAGAGTAGGGGCTATGACTCACTTGATAAATTGGTATGATGACAAGAGTGAGTACACCGAGATGTAGTGTGATGCTTTAATCTTGACCTATTATGAATGATATGATACGTAATGAGTTATGATGTAATGTTATGCATGCATTTCGTATGTTATTTATACCATTTGTGAGTTTTGAAAATAATATTTATCGTCGAAAATACTCTATTGACGTCTTGACCATTCTTAAATTACTTTACAAGTATTTACGTCAAAATGTCATCCTACAATAGTTTCTTAATGATTTATTGTGAAATTTTAACTTTTCGTCGTAAAATAAAGTCGTTGGAAATTTCATGAAAGTGACAAAAATGGCTTCGAAAAACTAGTCGTAAAATGGTGTACGTCGAACGTTAGGAAACGAACTCAACGGTTTTGGAAAGCCTGTATCATAATCTCAAAGTTTTAGTACATGAGTTTTCGTCATAGAGGTCTCGAACATAAAGAAAAACATAGGTTAAGTAGGGTGATTTTGTCCAAATGTAGTTTAAAAAGTGAATTTCGGCAAAGTTTAAGCAACCGTAGATAATTCATTACAACTCCGCTATACAAACAGTTGGTCGTTTTGGAAAATATGCTTGATGATCTCACTTTTATTAGAAGACATCTCGTTACAAAAAGTTCTACGTCAACGTTAAAAATAGCCTTCAATATGGTCACTTTGTTTATACGTAACACTTTGTCAAATAAAAATAAAATAGTTTTTCTTAACTAATAAGTTACGGCAATTTTGTGAAAACGTGCATATTTTAGTCGTTACAAATCCGTTTTCTACATATTATACGTCCTTAGCTTCGTATCAAAGTATACTAATATATTTTTGATAAGTCGAAATAATTTATAAAGCTTTAGGCTCGTTTTTGACTCGTACAATACAAAAATAGTGTGCTGAAATTTTCAGGACGTATATATTTCGTCGTCAAACTTGAAAAATTCATAACTTCTTCGTTATAACTCCGTTTTAATCCGTTCAAGCGGCCACGGATTCGTTTTAAAGTATATTTTCTAAATATCTTGGCCAAAATCTTATGTCTACTGTCGGATTTTCCAGATTTTCAAAATACGATCAGACCCTTTTTAATACTTGTCGAAAAGAGTTTTTCTCGTACTAAACCTATTCCAATCCCTTCAAAACAACCCCAAAGCTATTCTAATCCTACCATACACCTTCTTAGGGTGTCATGGGTTCCTAAACATCATCAAGACTAATATATAACAAGGGATAAATTATAGGATGACTTATATATATAAAACTCTTAAAAACAATGAAAAATGGTATAAATATCCATAAGTCTTGCATGCTTTGCTCAAAAATGATGAAATACATATGAAATGATAATGAAATACATATGATGAAATACATATGCGTAGTTTATGCTCAAAAATGATGAAATACATATGATGAAATACATATGCGTAGTTTATGCTCAAACACATGATGTCAAATGAATTCACAATAGTACCTAACTCGACGTAGAACAATAGCACTTAATCAATAGGACTAGACTCAATGTATCAGTAGTCAACTGATTTAGAACATTATACGACGTAGAACTGTAGCACATAATCAATAGTACATGACTCAATGTATCAGTAGTCAACTGATATAGTACTTTATACGACGATGTATCAGTAGTCAACTGACATAGAACTTTATACGACGATGTATCAGTAGTCAACTGACATAGAACTTTATACGACGTAGAACTATACCAAACAAACAAGAACAACTAATATAGTACAACATTCAGTTTGAAACAATAATGATCATGATAGAAGTTATCCTTAAAAAGATAAAGTACTTGTGGAAAATAGTTAAGCATGTATCTCCCCCAAAATAGTTCAAAACAATTAAAAGAGTAGGGGCTATGACTCACTTGATAAATTGGTATGATGACAAGAGTGAGTACACCGAGATGTAGTGTGATGCTTTAATCTTGACCTATTATGAATGATATGATACGTAATGAGTTATGATGTAATGTTATGCATGCATTTCGTATGTTATTTATACCATTTGTGAGTTTTGAAAATAATATTTATCGTCGAAAATACTCTTTTGACGTCTTGACCATTCTTAAATTACTTTACAAGTATTTACGTCAAAATGTCATCCTACAATAGTTTCTTAATGATTTATTGTGAAATTTTAACTTTTCGTCGTAAAATAAAGTCGTTGGAAATTTCATGAAAGTGACAAAAATGGCTTCGAAAAACTAGTCGTAAAATGGTGTACGTCGAACGTTAGGAAACGAACTCAACGGTTTTGGAAAGCCTGTATCATAATCTCAAAGTTTTAGTACATGAGTTTTCGTCATAGAGGTCTCGAACATAAAGAAAAACATAGGTTAAGTAGGGTGATTTTGTCCAAATGTAGTTTAAAAAGTGAATTTCGGCAAAGTTTAAGCAACCGTAGATAATTCATTACAACTCCGCTATACAAACGGTTGGTCGTTTTGGAAAATATGCTTGATGATCTCACTTTTATTAGAAGACATCTCGTTACAAAAAGTTCTACGTCAACGTTAAAAATAGCCTTCAATATGGTCACTTTGTTTATACGTAACACTTTGTCAAATAAAAATAAAATAGTTTTTCTTAACTAATAAGTTACGGCAATTTTGTGAAAACGTGCATATTTTAGTCGTTACAAATCGGTTTTCTACATATTATACGTCCTTAGCTTCGTATCAAAGTATACTAATATATTTTTGATAAGTCGAAATAATTTATAAAGCTTTAGGCTCGTTTTTGACTCGTACAATACAAAAATAGTGTGCTGAAATTTTCAGGACGTATATATTTCGTCGTCAAACTTGAAAAATTCATAACTTCTTCGTTATAACTCCGTTTTAATCCGTTCAAGCGGCCACGGATTCGTTTTAAAGTATATTTTCTAAATATCTTGGCCAAAATCTTATGTCTACTGTCGGATTTTCCAGATTTTCAAAATACGATCAGACCCTTTTTAATACTTGTCGAAAAGAGTTTTTCTCGTACTAAACCTATTCCAATCCCTTCAAAACAACCCCAAAGCTATTCTAATCCTACCATACACCTTCTTAGGGTGTCATGGGTTCCTAAACATCATCAAGACTAATATATAACAAGGGATAAATTATAGGATGACTTATATATATAAAACTCTTAAAAACAATGAAAAATGGTATAAATATCCATAAGTCTTGCATGCTTTGCTCAAAAATGATGAAATACATATGAAATGATAATGAAAGATGTAAAATGAAAATGATATGCTTACTAGAAAATGTGGATGATTTGTGAACCCAAGAACACAAGAGAACTCTAGTATAAACCCAAGTATGCTTCCAAAAACCCAAGTCTTAGTACCCTTTACCAAATAAGTAATTCAAGAAGCTACCAAATAAGCTAAAGACCCAACTTGTACACCTTTTGTTCATGTGTTTTCTGTCGTGGTTTAGGGAGAGAGCAAAAGAGAGTGTTGGTGTTTAGTTTTGATGAGAGATGAAATGAGAAACATGTTAAATGTCTTATGTAAAAGAAAAGTAAGCAAGTATTTATGAAAAGTCAAGGACATTTGGACAATAACATTAATGAGGAGTAAGAGAGGATTGGTGTACTTGATGGTGGCGTGAGGTAAAGGAGAAAGAAAAAGAAAAATGTGAAGAGATTGTGTAAAAATTTTGAGTTAAAATAAATATTAGTTGAGATATTTATGATATGTTTTGTATAATAAAATGAGATGGCTGATTTTATACATAAATAAGAGGGAAAGTGAGTAAATTTGATAGTGTATAGGTATTTAGGGTATTGGTAAAGGTGGTGAGGGTATTGGGTAAGTATTGCATGCGTGTAAATATTAGAACGCGTAATAATTGTGTTTATATAAAACTTGAAAAATAAGAAGTGTAAACATAGAAAGTGTGATTGAAATAGTCATAAAAATTATAAAAATACATTTCTCGCAAGTATTGAGTGAATAAATAATTATCGAGTTGAATTTACGAAAACCGTCGTAAATATATATATTTATAACAATTTATATACAAAATAAAGTTAAAACATCGGGTTAACTAATAATATAATTTTTATAAACTTAATATGAGTATAAAAATATATCGAGATAATTTTTGGAAGTAACGGATCAAATGTCTAAAATAATTAATTACGCGATAGCGTTTATTTAATATGAAAATTTACGCGTTTAATGTGAAATGCAAAGTCATGAATGAACTAACATGATGAAAATGATGCTAATGAAATGTAGACTAAACTTAGTCTATATGAAATGTCCTTGATGATATGATCATGAATTCACAGCTAAACCATTACGGTTACGTGAATTTGATGCTCGTAAACCCAGTTTACGATAAACGGTAAATGATGAAGCATGAATAATGTTTTGAAATATGTCTTGAAAATACGAGTTGTCACATTCGCCTAACCAAAAAGGAATTCAGTCCCTGAATTCAGTTCGTGTTAGTCTGTCGAATTTTTGAGTTTGTGATGAATAACGAGGAGAGAAGACATGGAGAAGTGTCGTTACGGTTATCGATGATTGAGAGTGTCTAAAACATCATAGTAAGGAAAATATCGGATGAATCTCTCAAAAGTAACACTTTGACTTGGAATATGTGAAGATTTTGTTTACACTAAGATTTATAAATAACTGCTCCCAACATAACATGATCCCTCCAGAATTAGACATATTTAGCTAGGCTATGTATAATTAAGGAACGATGATGTGACGTTCGGTTTAGTTGTTATAACTCTCGATGTTTACAACGATTTAATCTGTGTCGTTAACATGATAGTTAAAGTAAAAGGAATTAAAATTCTCGTGAGTAATAACGAATCGGAAAGAAAATAAAGTACGATAGATGAGAATATTTTTACAACGAGTGGTTTATCAAAAGTAGTACATCTTAAGTTATAAAGATTCGGATACGATGGAAAACATAAACTTAGTACGACATAGTACATAAGGAGAAATAAGACTGTTAGTTTCCGAATTTCTTCAGTCTTCTGCGTTGTTGTGACCATGACGAGCTTCTCCTCCTTGTAACATGTATGCATTCCCATGAGCACCTTCGACTTGTTGACCTTTGTTTTGAGGACATTGATTCCGATAGTGTCCTTGCTCCCCACATCCGAAGCACGTGACTATGGCCTTGCCCCTGCAGTCCTTAGCAAGGTGTCCTACTTTGTGACAGCTAAAGCAGATACCACATGGACCATTATGATGTAGCGTGCATTGGTGGCATCGCGGTAAGTTTCCTGCATAAGCTCTTCCCTTTGTTGGTGCAGCAACATAGACCCTGGCGACTTCTTGTCTTCTATTATGTTGTCGATGATGGTTAGTGTTACGGTTTTGGTTGTTGTTATTGTAACCTCCTTGGTCATTTTCTCATTTTCTTTTGTTGTTGTTGATTTGGTTATCGTCGTTGTTGTTGTTGTTTTGGTTATTGTGGTAGTTGGTGCGGTTGTTGGTATTGTTGTTACGGTTGGTGTTGGTGATGTTGCCTCTCTTTATTACTTGTGCCATGAGCCTTTGAGACACTCGAATAGATTCCTCAATTGTTTGCGTGTCAAAAGAAGTCACATCACCTTGGATAATCTCGGGAAGTCCTTTAATGAAAGCCTCCAGTAGCTTCTCATTATCCGAAACCATAGATGGGCATAACACGGCCAATTCTTGAAACCTTCGAATGTAAGTATCAATGTCATACCCAATAGTTACCAACTCATAGAATTCTGTCTCCAACTTCTTCACCTCCGTACGCGGACAAAACTTCTTTGTTACCAAACCTTTGAATTGCTCCCAAGTGAGCTTGAAAGCATTTTCCATTCCCATTGGCTGAGCATAAGAGTTCCACCACGACAACGCTCCATCAAGTAGTGTACTCGTAGCAAACTTGACCTTGCTATCATCCGGGCAATTACATAACAAAAACACGGACTCCAATTTCTCGAACTATCTAACCATGGCAGTGGCTCCTTCGGTACCTCTAAACTTCGTGGGATCTCCACTTTTGAAATTCTTATACGAACAGCTTTTAACTCCAGATCCTCCTGCATTTCCTGCAGCAGCAGCAAGCCTAGCGGCTTCAGCTTCCCTCGCAATTCTAGCGGCTTCGGCAGTAGCCGCGGCCTCAGCAGCAGCAGCAGCCATCGTTCCCCTTTCAATCCTTAGAGCATCGGCTATGCTATCTCTTACCAACTTTTGAATAGCCGCTTGTGTCAATTCGGGTGTAGCTTTCTTCGGCGCCATATCTTCTTCAAAATAAGAGGAAAGGGTGAGACGTAACAAAGTCCTATGTTAATAATAAGCGCTCTAAAGAGATGTGATAAGAAATGATAAGTTTGAGGTTATTTTTCAAAATGATCGACGGTTTCCTAAGAAATGGGTTATGAGATGTCGTAAGTGCTTCAAATGTACGATGGTTTAGTGACTTAATGTGTGAGTAACGTGTAACTCGACATGTTAGTGGTGAAACAAAGGAGTGAGAGTGACTTCGCCCTACTTAAAGGTTTATCCCGGCATTCGACGTTATCGGTGATGAGTCAATTGATGTAAAAATTGTGATAGGGAATGACAAGGAATTCTCCACATTAGAGTATGAGGAAATGATAATGGGATGAAAATTTAAAGGCATCCATGTGACAATCGATGTGAAATGAAAGTAAATATCTCGAAAAATGTACGTATAAATCGCATGCAAAGTGAACATGCACTTATGATGAAATGATGAGATGCTATGATGATGTAGTTATAGTCTAGGGTCAATGATGCAACCTAGTTCTCTATAACCGAAGCTCTGATGCCAATCTGTCACACCCCCAAATTACCTGTTTTGCAGCGGAATGGAATTCCTAGGGATTGACTGTCATAGCATCACAATCACAGTTATAATGAACGACCTAAGGTGTCGTTTGGAAAACACATCGTTTGATTTAATAAAACAATCAGAGTTTACAAAGTATAGGTCCCAAATGAAAATCAACTTGTGCGGAAATAAGCTTGTTACAATTCAAACGATGTTTTAAAGTTCATAAAACCCAAAGAAGACGCGTCGTCACCGCGACTCTATGATATGTCCACATGCATGCCATGAAGTGAATGCCTTAGATACCTGAGATAAAACATGCTAAAAAGTGTCAACACAAAGGTTGAGTGAGTTCATAGAGTTTGTGTTGAAATGTAAAGCCTTTCAAAATCGTTTATGCAGCAAAGGCATTGTAAATCCACCCAGTTCCAAGTTCCGCCCATACAAAACTTGCAACCTGTGTGTTCACAACCCACTGCCAAAATATGCGTAGTTTATGCTCAAACACATGATGTCAAATGAATTCACAATAGTACCTAACTCGACGTAGAACAATAGCACTTAATCAATAGGACTAGACTCAATGTATCAGTAGTCAACTGATTTAGAACATTATACGACGTAGAACTGTAGCACATAATCAATAGTACATGACTCAATGTATCAGTAGTCAACTGATATAGTACTTTATACGACGATGTATCAGTAGTCAACTGACATAGAACTTTATACGACGATGTATCAGTAGTCAACTGACATAGAACTTTATACGACGTAGAACTATACCAAACAAACAAGAACAACTAATATAGTACAACATTCAGTTTGAAACAATAATGATCATGATAGAAGTTATCCTTAAAAAGATAAAGTACTTGTGGAAAATAGTTAAGCATGTATCTCCCCCAAAATAGTTCAAAACAATTAAAAGAGTAGGGGCTATGACTCACTTGATAAATTGGTATGATGACAAGAGTGAGTACACCGAGATGTAGTGTGATGCTTTAATCTTGACCTATTATGAGTGATATGATACGTAATGAGTTATGATGTAATGTTATGCATGCATTTCGTATGTTATTTATACCATTTGTGAGTTTTGAAAATAATATTTATCGTCGAAAATACTCTTTTGACGTCTTGACCATTCTTAAATTACTTTACAAGTATTTACGTCAAAATGTCATCCTACAATAGTTTCTTAATGATTTATTGTGAAATTTTAACTTTTCGTCGTAAAATAAAGTCGTTGGAAATTTCATGAAAGTGACAAAAATGGCTTCGAAAAACTAGTCGTAAAATGGTGTACGTCGAACGTTAGGAAACGAACTCAACGGTTTTGGAAAGCCTGTATCATAATCTCAAAGTTTTAGTACATGAGTTTTCATCATAGAGGTCTCGAACATAAAGAAAAACATAGGTTAAGTAGGGTGATTTTGTCCAAATGTAGTTTAAAAAGTGAATTTCGGCAAAGTTTAAGCAACCGTAGATAATTCATTACAACTCCGCTATACAAACGGTTGGTCGTTTTGGAAAATATGCTTGATGATCTCACTTTTATTAGAAGACATCTCCTTACAAAAAGTTCTACGTCAACGTTAAAAATAGCCTTCAATATGGTCACTTTGTTTATACGTAACACTTTGTCAAATAAAAATAAAATAGTTTTTCTTAACTAATAAGTTACGGCAATTTTGTGAAAACGCGCATATTTTAGTCGTTACAAATCCGTTTTCTACATATTATACGTCCTTAGCTTCGTATCAAAGTATACTAATATATTTTTGATAAGTCGAAATAATTTATAAAGCTTTAGGCTCGTTTTTGACTCGTACAATACAAAAATAGTGTGCTGAAATTTTCAGGACGTATATATTTCGTCGTCAAACTTGAAAAATTCATAACTTCTTCGTTATAACTCCGTTTTAATCCGTTCAAGCGGCCACGGATTCGTTTTAAAGTATATTTTCTAAATATCTTGGCCAAAATCTTATGTCTACTGTCGGATTTTCCAGATTTTCAAAATACGATCAGACCCTTTTTAATACTTGTCGAAAAGAGTTTTTCTCGTACTAAACCTATTCCAATCCCTTCAAAACAACCCCAAAGCTATTCTAATCCTACCATACACCTTCTTAGGGTGTCATGGGTTCCTAAACATCATCAAGACTAATATATAACAAGGGATAAATTATAGGATGACTTATATATATAAAACTCTTAAAAACAATGAAAAATGGTATAAATATCCATAAGTCTTGCATGCTTTGCTCAAAAATGATGAAATACATATGAAATGATAATGAAAGATGTAAAATGAAAATGATATGCTTACTAGAAAATGTGGATGATTTGTGAACCCAAGAACACAAGAGAACTCTAGTATAAACCCAAGTATGCTTCCAAAAACCCAAGTCTTAGTACCCTTTACCAAATAAGTAATTCAAGAAGCTACCAAATAAGCTAAAGACCCAACTTGTACACCTTTTGTTCATGTGTTTTCTGTCGTGGTTTAGGGAGAGAGCAAAAGAGAGTGTTGGTGTTTAGTTTTGATGAGAGATGAAATGAGAAACATGTTAAATGTCTTATGTAAAAGAAAAGTAAGCAAGTATTTATGAAAAGTCAAGGACATTTGGACAATAACATTAATGAGGAGTAAGAGAGGATTGGTGTACTTGATGGTGGCGTGAGGTAAAGGAGAAAGAAAAAGAAAAATGTGAAGAGATTGTGTAAGAATTTGGAGTTAAAATAAATATTAGTTGAGATATTTATGATATGTTTTGTATAATAAAATGAGATGGCTGATTTTATACATAAATAAGAGGGAAAGTGAGTAAATTTGATAGTGTATAGGTATTTAGGGTATTGGTAAAGGTGGTGAGGGTATTGGGTAAGTATTGCATGCGTGTAAATATTAGAACGCGTAATAATTGTGTTTATATAAAACTTGAAAAATAAGAAGTGTAAACATAGAAAGTGTGATTGAAATAGTCATAAAAATTATAAAAATACATTTCTCGCAAGTATTGAGTGAATAAATAATTATCGAGTTGAATTTACGAAAACCGTCGTAAATATATATATTTATAACAATTTATATACAAAATAAAGTTAAAACATCGGGTTAACTAATAATATAATTCTTATAAACTTAATATGAGTATAAAAATATATCGAGATAATTTTTGGAAGTAACGGATCAAATGTCTAAAATAATTAATTACGCGATAGCGTTTATTTAATATGAAAATTTACGCGTTTAATGTGAAATGCAAAGTCATGAATGAACTAACATGATGAAAATGATGCTAATGAAATGTAGACTAAACTTAGTCTATATGAAATGTCCTTGATGATATGATCATGAATTCACAGCTAAACCATTACGGTTACGTGAATTTGATGCTCGTAAACCCAGTTTACGATAAACGGTAAATGATGAAGCATGAATAATGTTTTGAAATATGTCTTGAAAATACGAGTTGTCACATTCGCCCAACCAAAAAGGAATTTAGTCCCTGAATTCAGTTCGTGTTAGTCTGTCGAATTTTTGAGTTTGTGATGAATAACGAGGAAAGAAGACATGGAGAAGTGTCGTTACGGTTATCGATGATTGAGAGTGTCTAAAACATCATAGTAAGGAAAATATCGGATGAATCTCTCAAAAGTAACACTTTGACTTGGAATATGTGAAGATTTTGTTTACACTAAGATTTATAAATAACTGCTCCCAACATAACATGATCCCTCCAGAATTAGACATAGTTAGCTAGGCTATGTATAATTAAGGAACGATGATGTGACGTTCGGTTTAGTTGTTATAACTCTCGATGTTTACAACGATTTAATCTGTGTCGTTAACATGATAGTTAAAGTAAAAGGAATTAAAATTCTCATGAGTAATAACGAATCGGAAAGAAAATAAAGTACGATAGATGAGAATATTTTTACAACGAGTGGTTTATCAAAAGTAGTACATCTTAAGTTATAAAGATTCGGATACGATGGAAAACATAAACTTAGTACGACATAGTACATAAGGAGAAATAAGACTGTTAGTTTCCGAATTTCTTCAGTCTTCTGCGTTGTTGTGACCATGACGAGCTTCTCCTCCTTGTAACATGTATGCATTCCCATGAGCACCTTCGACTTGTTGACCTTTGTTTTGAGGACATTGATTCCGATAGTGTCCTTGCTCCCCACATCCGAAGCACGTGACTATGGCCTTGCCCCTGCAGTCCTTAACAAGGTGTCCTACTTTGTGACAGCTAAAGCAGATACCACATGGACCATTATGATGTAGCGTGCATTGGTGGCATCGCGGTAAGTTTCCTGCATAAGCTCTTCCCTTTGTTGGTGCAGCAACATAGACCCTGGCGACTTCTTGTCTTCTATTCTGTTGTCGATGATGGTTAGTGTTACGGTTTTGGTTGTTGTTATTGTAACCTCCTTGGTTATTTTCCCATTTTCTTTTGTTGTTGTTGATTTGGTTATCGTCGTTGTTGTTGTTGTTTTGGTTATTGTGGTAGTTGGTGCGGTTGTTGGTATTGTTGTTACGGTTGGTGTTGGTGATGTTGCCTCTCTTTATTACTTGTGCCATGGGCCTTTGAGACACTCGAATAGATTCCTCAATCGTTTGCGGGTCAAAAGAAGTCACATCACCTTGGATAATCTCGGGAAGTCCTTTAATGAAAGCCTCCAGTAGCTTCTCATTATCCGAAACCATAGATGGGCATAACACGGCCAATTCTTGAAACCTTCGAATGTAAGTATCAATGTCATACCCAATAGTTACCAACTCATAGAATTCGGTCTCCAACTTCTTCACCTCCGTACGCGGACAAAACTTCTTTGTTACCAAACCTTTGAATTGCTCCCAAGTGAGCTTGAAAGCATTTTCCATTCCCATCGGCTGAGCATAAGAGTTCCACCACGACAACGCTCCATCAAGTAGTGTACTCGTAGCAAACTTGACCTTGCTATCATCCGGGCAATTACATAACAAAAACACGGACTCCAATTTCTCGAACCATCTAACCATGGCAGTGGCTCCTTCGGTACCTCTAAACTTCGTGGGATCTCCACTTTTGAAATTCTTATACGAACAGCTTTTAACTCCAGATCCTCCTGCATTTCCTGCAGCAGCAGCAAGCCTAGCGGCTTCAGCTTCCCTCGCAATTCTAGCGGCTTCGGCAGTAGCCGCGGCCTCAGCAGCAGCAGCAGCCATCGTTCCCCTTTCAATCCTTAGAGCATCGGCTATGCTATCTCTTACCAACTTTTGAATAGCCGCTTGTGTCAATTCGGGTGTAGCTTTCTTCGGCGCCATATCTTCTTCAAAATAAGAGGAAAGGGTGAGACGTAACAAAGTCCTATGTTAATAATAAGCGCTCTAAAGAGATGTGATAATAAATGATAAGTTTGAGGTTATTTTTCAAAATGATCGACGGTTTCCTAAGAAATGGGTTATGAGATGTCGTAAGTGCTTCAAATGTACGATGGTTTAGTGACTTAATGTGTGAGTAACGTGTAACTCGACATGTTAGTGGTGAAACAAAGGAGTGAGAGTGACTTCGCCCTACTTAAAGGTTTATCCCGGCATTCGACGTTATCGGTGATGAGTCAATTGATGTAAAAATTGTGATAGGGAATGACAAGGAATTCTCCACATTAGAGTATGAGGAAATGATAATGGGATGAAAATTTAAAGGCATCCATGTGACAATCGATGTGAAATGAAAGTAAATATCTCGAAAAATGTACGTATAAATCGCATGCACAGTGAACATGCACTTATGATGAAATGATGAGATGCTATGATGATGTAGTTATAGTCTAGGGTCAATGATGCAACCTAGTTCTCTATAATCGAAGCTCTGATGCCAATCTGTCACACCCCCAAATTACCTGTTTTGCAGCGGAATGGAATTCCTGGGGATTGACTGTCATAGCATCACAATCACAGTTATAATGAACGACCTAAGGTGTCGTTTGGAAAACACATCGTTTGATTTAATAAAACAATCAGAGTTTACAAAGTATAGGTCCCAAATGAAAATCAACTTGTGCGGAAATAAGCTTGTTACAATTCAAACGATGTTTTAAAGTTCATAAAACCCAAAGAAGACGCGTCGTCACCGCGACTCTATGATATGTCCACATGCATGCCATGAAGTGAATGCCTTAGATACCTGAGATAAAACATGCTAAAAAGTGTCAACACAAAGGTTGAGTGAGTTCATAGAGTTTGTGTTGAAATGTAATGCCTTTCAAAATCGTTTATGCAGCAAAGGCATTGTAAATCCACCCAGTTCCAAGTTCCGCCCATACAAAACTTGCAACCTGTGTGTTCACAACCCACTGCCAAAATATGCGTAGTTTATGCTCAAACACATGATGTCAAATGAATTCACAATAGTACCTAACTCGACGTAGAACAATAGCACTTAATCAATAGGACTAGACTCAATGTATCAGTAGTCAACTGATTTAGAACATTATACGACGTAGAACTGTAGCACATAATCAATAGTACATGACTCAATGTATCAGTAGTCAACTGATATAGTACTTTATACGACGATGTATCAGTAGTCAACTAACATAGAACTTTATACGACGATGTATCAGTAGTCAACTGACATAGAACTTTATACGACGTAGAACTATACCAAACAAACAAGAACAACTAATATAGTACAACATTCAGTTTGAAACAATAATGATCATGATAGAAGTTATCCTTAAAAAGATAAAGTACTTGTGGAAAATAGTTAAGCATGTATCTCCCCCAAAATAGTTCAAAACAATTAAAAGAGTAGGGGCTATGACTCACTTGATAAATTGGTATGATGACAAGAGTGAGTACACCGAGATGTAGTGTGATGCTTTAATCTTGACCTATTATGAATGATATGATACGTAATGAGTTATGATGTAATGTTATGCATGCATTTCCTATGTTATTTATACCATTTGTGAGTTTTGAAAATAATATTTATCGTCGAAAATACTCTTTTGACGTCTTGACCATTCTTAAATTACTTTACAAGTATTTACGTCAAAATGTCATCCTACAATAGTTTCTTAATGATTTATTGTGAAATTTTAACTTTTCGTCGTAAAATAAAGTCGTTGGAAATTTCATGAAAGTGACAAAAATGGCTTCGAAAAACTAGTCGTTAAATGGTGTACGTCGAACGTTAGGAAACGAACTCAACGGTTTTGGAAAGCCTGTATCATAATCTCAAAGTTTTAGTACATGAGTTTTCGTCATAGAGGTCTCGAACATAAAGAAAAACATAGGTTAAGTAGGGTGATTTTGTCCAAATGTAGTTTAAAAAGTGAATTTCGGCAAAGTTTAAGCAACCGTAGATAATTCATTACAACTCCGCTATACAAACGGTTGGTCGTTTTGGAAAATATGCTTGATGATCTCACTTTTATTGGAAGACATCTCGTTACAAAAAGTTCTACGTCAACGTTAAAAATAGCCTTCAATATGGTCACTTTGTTTATACGTAACACTTTGTCAAATAAAAATAAAATAGTTTTTCTTAACTAATAAGTTACGGCAATTTTGTGAAAACGTGCATATTTTAGTCGTTACAAATCCGTTTTCTACATATTATACGTCCTTAGCTTCGTATCAAAGTATACTAATATATTTTTGATAAGTCGAAATAATTTATAAAGCTTTAGGCTCGTTTTTGACTCGTACAATACAAAAATAGTGTGCTGAAATTTTCAGGACGTATATATTTCGTCGTCAAACTTGAAAAATTCATAACTTCTTCGTTATAACTCCGTTTTAATCCGTTCAAGCGGCCACGGATTCGTTTTAAAGTATATTTTCTAAATATCTAGGCCAAAATCTTATGTCTACTGTCGGATTTTCCAGATTTTCAAAATACGATCAGACCCTTTTTAATACTTGTCGAAAAGAGTTTTTCTCGTACTAAACCTATTCCAATCCCTTCAAAACAACTCCAAAGCTATTCTAATCCTACCATACACCTTCTTAGGGTGTCATGGGTTCCTAAACATCATCAAGACTAATATATAACAAGGGATAAATTATAGGATGACTTATATATATAAAACTCTTAAAAACAATGAAAAATGGTATAAATATCCATAAGTCTTGCATGCTTTGCTCAAAAATGATGAAATACATATGAAATGATAATGAAAGATGTAAAATGAAAATGATATGCTTACTAGAAAATGTGGATGATTTGTGAACCCAAGAACACAAGAGAACTCTAGTATAAACCCAAGTATGCTTCCAAAAACCCAAGTCTTAGTACCCTTTACCAAATAAGTAATTCAAGAAGCTACCAAATAAGCTAAAGACCCAACTTGTACACCTTTTGTTCATGTGTTTTCTGTCGTGGTTTAGGGAGAGAGCAAAAGAGAGTGTTGGTGTTTAATTTTGATGAGAGATGAAATGAGAAACATGTTAAATGTCTTATGTAAAAGAAAAGTAAGCAAGTATTTATGAAAAGTCAAGGACATTTGGACAATAACATTAATGAGGAGTAAGAGAGGATTGGTGTACTTGATGGTGGCGTGAGGTAAAGGAGAAAGAAAAAGAAAAATGTGAAGAGATTGTGTAAGAATTTTGAGTTAAAATAAATATTAGTTGAGATATTTATGATATGTTTTGTATAATAAAATGAGATGGCTGATTTTATACATAAATAAGAGGGAAAGTGAGTAAATTTGATAGTGTATAGGTATTTAGGGTATTGGTAAAGGTGGTGAGGGTATTGGGTAAGTATTGCATGCGTGTAAATATTAGAACGCGTAATAATTGTGTTTATATAAAACTTGAAAAATAAGAAGTGTAAACATAGAAAGTGTGATTGAAATAGTCATAAAAATTATAAAAATACATTTCTCGCAAGTATTGAGTGAGTAAATAATTATCGAGTTGAATTTACGAAAACCGTCGTAAATATATATATTTATAACAATTTATATACAAAATAAAGTTAAAACATCGGGTTAACTAATAATATAATTTTTATAAACTTAATATGAGTATAAAAATATATCGAGATAATTTTTGGAAGTAACGGATCAAATGTCTAAAATAATTAATTACGCGATAGCGTTTATTTAATATGAAAATTTACGCGTTTAATGTGAAATGCAAAGTCATGAATGAACTAACATGATGAAAATGATGCTAATGAAATGTATACTAAACTTAGTCTATATGAAATGTCCTTGATGATATGATCATGAATTCACAACTAAACCATTACGGTTACGTGAATTTGATGCTCGTAAACCCAGTTTACGATAAACGGTAAATGATGAAGCATGAATAATGTTTTGAAATATGTCTTGAAAATACGAGTTGTCACATTTTTACCATGAAATATGTGTTTGTAGGTGTTTTATTTTAGTAAAACTCTTGTAATATGCAAATATCTAGACATATAATGAGTAGGTGTATTCTTTTGTCAAGATATTTCATAAAAATGGATGACAAGGGGGGGTTTGGACGGAAATGGGATAAGGGAAATGAGTTTTGTATACTTTTGATAATTGAATGTATTTAGGGAAATGAGTTTTGTATACTTTTGATAATAAAATATATCGAAGTCATAAAAATTATAAAAATACATTACTCGCAAGTATTGAGTGAATAAATAATTATCGAATAGAATTTACGAAAACCGTCGTAATTATATATATATATATATATATATATATAATAAAAATAAATTCAAAGCATTGGGTAAACTAATAATATAATTTTTATAGTCTTAAAATAAATATAAAAATATATCAGGATAATTTTTGGGAGTGCCGGATCAATTATTCAAAATAAATGATCGTGCGATAGCGTTTATTTAATAATAAAAAAATATACATTAATGAGATATGCAAACCCATGCATGAACTAATATGAAAATGATGTTACTGATGATATGTAGACTAACTCTAGTCTATATGTAGTGTTCTCAATGATGTTTAATGAATACGCAGCTAAACCCTTACGGTTACGTAAATTTGATACTCGTAAACCCAGTTTACGAAAAATGATGAATAAAAATCATGAATATAAATTTTTCTCTGGGATTGAATAGTGTTTTGTGAATAGTAAAATTTTGAAATAACCTCTCAAAATATCATATCGACTCAAAAATGATGGATAGTAAAATGATGAATAGTAACCGATGAATAGTAAATTCCCGAGATGAATAGTAACATTTTTTAAAGTTTGGAAAATGACCAAAATTGAGAATTGTGACAACATCCCACAACACCACAAAACTAAGGGTCTTAGCAAAGACCAAGTCGAGGTTTTTAAAAGTCTAGAGAAATGGTACTTTCATGAGGGTAGGACAATTCACCCATCCTTTGTCGAGGGAACAAACCTTCGTCAAGAACTAGCCACCATTCACTTTGATGGTCTCCTAGACATTGACAAGCCCATTTTCCATACAGTTTTCCTTGAGTTCTATGATAGCGTAGTTCTTGTAACAAATGATGATGGTATTATGTCTCTTAGCTTCAAAGTCAACCAAATTGATTTCAACATTCCACTCACTAATTTCGCCCAAGTGCTAGGAATTCCTTGTGTTGGAACGTGTCTCTACTCGAATAAGTTGTCACTCAAAATTCTTGACTCAATTCATGACCATTCCCCTCCTTACCAAACTCCCGTGAGCACCTCTTCTTTGATAGGGTAGCACCAACTCGTGTCACTAGAGCCAGAAAGGAAATCAACCGAGATCAATATGGAATGGAACTAAATGAGCTTAAGCCTCAACTCAAGAAATGGGAAGAATTTCTTAGAGCCATTGTCATAAGCACCATAGGAAATCATGACCATATCAATGCTTGTCTTTGCTACATGCTCTATAGCTTGTCTACTCGTCAACCATTCAACTTGGCATGCTACATTGCTAGGAGGATGGCCGACATTCCCACTCAAGGCACCGTTGCTCTTCCCTACGGGATGCTTCTTACCCGTCTCTTTAGAGCTTTTGCACCCATTCCGCCAAGTCCTAGAAGGGTAAAACTTGACTATCGTCTTACCCCTCATATCTTTGTGCCATTGAGTGATGAAAGGGTATCCAAGACTAAGACCAAAGGAAAGCGGCCACAACCTCCTACTTCTTCATCTTCATCTTCAAATAGCTTGGAATATGGACTCCCCAACTCTAGGCTTCAAACTCACAACACTTCCAGAGATTGAGAACCCCTCGGAAGAATTCAAGCAAACCAAGGGGATGTTCAAGTGTCTTGGAAGGATGCTTACTAAGATTAACAAGAAGTTGGACAAGTGATGAAGATTTTTAAGGAGTGTTTGGTACAAGGACAAAAACAATAATGTATGATGTAATTTACGTGTTTTCACTTTCGAGGATGATAAATAAACTTAAAATAATGATGTGAACTAACTTTGTCATGCAGGGGGATAACATTCGGATGTTATCAAATTTTCACCGTTTTCACTTTTTAGTGAAAATCACTAGCCCCTTGATGTGCGCAGAAAGGCGCGTTTGGGGTCGAGAAAACCTCCTTTTCTACGAGCAAGTTTTTCAACCCTCTAGGCAGTGAACCTGATGAGTGTGTAAATACTCATCATTTTTAAGTCCATTTAAACTGCAAATTCATCTGAAAACACTCAGAAACACATCAAAATGATCAAAATATCACAAATCAGTGTTTTATGTGTTTTTAAATGAAAAAATATCAAAATCAGATGAAAAACATATCAAATTTGCAAAAATTGCAGTTTTAGTCCCCCAAGTTTCAAAAATTGTCAAAAATAGTCCCTGAGTCAAAATTTCAAAAGAAAAATCATCAAAGGTCCTTTTTAAATCATAACCTGTCAAATTTGGTCCTTTGGTGAAAAATGTAAAAAGTTTTGAGAAAATTACAATTTGGTCCTTCAAGTTTGCAAATTGACAGAAATGGCCCCTGGAAAAATTGAAAAGGGCAACTTTGGTCCTTGCAATATCAACTCTTGTCAATATCAGTCCCTGAAGCACCTTTGCAAAATTACAGGATTGGTCCCTTGTTTTGTTGGAATTGCATAATTAGTCCTTATGTTATTACTTGTCCAAATGAACCCTTTATCACCTTGGCCCAAATAAAATACCCAACTGTTGGCCCAATCAAACCCATTACCCGGTTTTTAACCCGAATCCAACCCAACACCTTTTTATTAATCCCGGTCAAATGGTTTGACCCATCCACTTTCCCTCCCTCTTCACGTGATAACCTCCCATCATCACCATACCTGCAATCCCACCTGCAAATACTCCACCTCCACTCCATCATCACCTATTTCCCCCCCTCCAACCAGAAGAAGCCAAGTAAACATTTAATGCATCTAACCCAATCCCACTTAATCTCACAAACGGTTAAAAAGGTTTTGGCGCCAAAAACCTTTAAATGGCTAGGATCACTTTGAGACATCCTATGGTCAAGATTCATGCTGGGAATTATTCAGAAGGAGGAGAGAGACAGACTTGGGTGTATAAAAGGCCAAGAAAAGCAAGAAGAAGATAGTTAGTTTTTAGTTTTTTAAAAATGTATGTCGTTTGTAGTTTAATTTTGTCTTAAATAACTTCAATCTGTATTTTCAAGCCTATTTTGTATCAAATAACAGTGTTTAAGTAAGTTCCAACTCATTTCAAGTTTGAATTCCAAGTAATGATTAGTTTCCATATTTTATACCCACTATTGAAATTTTAAGTTTCAAGCTCTTTTGTCAAAACTTTAAGCAGTTCACTATCAATCTCATATAAGCTTATTTAAGCTTATAATAGCTTCTTGTAAGCTTATAATCAAGTTTCATTCACTTTTGAACTTAAGTCAACAAAAGTCAACTGATTTGGTGATTATGGTTCAGAGATGGTTATGGTTTGAATAGATGATGGATTGGGTTTGATAGGTTCATTTAAGCTTTTCATAGCTTATTGTGAACTTGTTACTTGTTTTAATCTCATAATCACAAAAATCTCATGTTCACATCAGATGCTACAGTACTGGTTCTGGTCTGCTGATTTTGGATCTGGAATGGATGATGCAGTAGTTGGATTGGGGTGATTATAAGCTGGAATTGGATTAGTATTAGGGGTTGTTAGGTTAGAGTACTTTTGGTTCAACTTTGGCAAGCCACAATGGCTAGGTATTTTGTAAGTTTCAAATCTGCTTTGATCATTTAACCTGTTGTTTAAATCTGTTGTTAAGTGCTCATCGGTACTATTTGAATTGTGTTTGATGTTTGTTTAGTATCATCTAGTCATTATCTGCTATCTAGTTCTATAATAAGTAGCTTAAGTAGTGTTTGGCATAGCTGATTAATCTGTGTTAGAGAGTAGTTAATCAGTTAGTAGTAATTGATGCTTGCTTAAATAGTTATTTGATAGTCATTTGAGGCAATTGTTTCAGCAGTATAACTCATTAAGTCAAAACAAGCTTGAATCTGATCTAGTGACAGAATCTGTTTGAAACAGTAGGAATCATAGCTTGCAAATTGGTTTGGAATTGTTAGATCTAGCTTTTAGTAATCATAAGTAGTGTTAAAACATCATAATCAGTAAAATATTTTGGATCAAAACTCAGTTTGGTCAAAGTTCATGTGTTTTCTTCAAAAGTCAAAATCTGTCAATTGCAGTTTTCACAAAACTTATGAATCAAATCATTGCTTCATTTCTAAGATTCAGTGTTTGAGACTTTGGATAATCACATTTCACCTGGTCTTGTTTTGAGAATCACTTTTTGTAAAATATGGTTTGGTCATTTTAAGCTTCAAATAAGTTCTTCTTTTAGGCAAAAAGTGCCCTGCTCACTGTTTCAGCACACTGAGAGTTTTTCTCAGATCTTGCAGCAGTTGTTCAAGGTTCATTTTAAAGAGTTAGAGTCTGGTTCTTGGCACATTTGTAGCTTTCCAGGTGGTTTATAAGACTGCACTATTGGTTTTGGGTCTAGCTTATTCTATAAGCAGTTGCAATGGCCCAAACAGTAGGGGTCATTCACTGATTTATAGGATAAGCAGTTTACTTAGATCATAGTACAGAGCTTGAGGCTTGTTAGGATTAGTTGCTATTGGTTTTATTTAGCTCAATTTAGCACTCTTTAGCCTCTGTCACTGTTTGGTTTGTTAAATAGCTTATTTGCTTATTGTTAGTAGCTTATTTCACTAGCAGTTACTCTATAGCTCTTAAATTTTACACATAACTTGTTGATTTCTCATTTTTCATAGATTCATATTGTCAATTTAGAATTCTCCTGAAGTTTTCATAATTTTTGGTCTTTATTTGCTATTTTTCTCATTTTAAATAGATTTTAATCACTTTTTAATAGGTTTTATTGCAAATTATTGAGAAAAAGTTCCAAAAAATAGTTTTTCAATTTTCTCAGTTTAAGAAAAATATAAATAGTGAAAAAAGTAATTTTCCAGATTTTTCATAGTTTATTTGGTAATTTTTAGTAATTTAATTAGTTTTTAATAGTTTAAAATTCATAAAAAATAGAAAATTAATCTGAAAAATACAAAAACAGTTTTGAAAATTCTAGTTTGATATTTTAGACTTTTCCATTTTATAATTTTATTTTTCTAGCTTTATTTCCTAATTTCTTGTATTTTGGTTAATTATTAAATAGTTAAAAATAGTTTTTAATTAATAATAATTAGATAATTAGTTATAAAAATAGTTTTCTTTTTCTAAAAAGTTTCTTTTATCATTAGGATTGTAAAAATATCATTTTTAATTGTACGTCGCGTAGATTTTAATTTCATTTTTATAAAAACATAAAAAAAACAAAAACATCATTTTAATTTCAGTGATAGCGTTTATTTAATAGATTTTATCTTTTTAACTTACTTTAATTTTCATTTAAGCCGTTGTTATTTGTTGGCTTATTCCGTAGTTATAATCATAACCAATATCCTTTTCCCATTCAAATTCCTCGATCACTAAGCGTTTGATAATCCATTGCACAACTCCCCAGATCAGAACCTAATCGGTTTTGCGTGAGAAAACTTGACGGTTTTGCGCAGATCAGAACCTAATCGTTGTATTGTAGTATGGCGTAAGCCTCGGGGACTAATATCATTCTCTTGGGGAATAGAAATGCTAGTAAGAAATATATGACGAGAAGGTGGGGTTGAGGATGATTCTTTTTTCATTTTTTTTATGGTTTTTTAGAAAGCTAAGGTAAAATCTCAGGGCAATTGGTTGGGGGGTGGTACTTCAACCGATTTCTCTGCTTCTACTAATTATCTAATTTTCTAATTACTACGGATATCTATATTTAATTGAGGTGTGCTCGTATGATGATTACATATGTATTCACTTAGATACTATTACTCCCTAGTTATCTTTTATTTATTGGTTGAGTTGTCACGTCCTTTATCTTAACGCGTTGTATTCCTAAAAGTCGTAGGATGTGCGTATCCCCTAGTTCTATGAGGTTATCTCTCGTATATGATTTACGGAATCGAAAAACCTAAGGTATTCCATCCGTACACCATATCATCATTAAGCATACTCAAGCATTAAATACAACGATAGCCTAGATGCACTTATAAGCCAATTTCAATTAAGTCAAGAAACAACCTAACAACAATAAATAACTAGGTTTCATAGATCTAAACAAACACACAAGTAATTTAGCTAGACATGTTAGACAAGCAAACATATACACAATCAATCGAACATGGGGTAGACATAATGATAAATTGGATTAACAAACTTATCTTGATGTGTAAAATAGGGTATGGGACCCTAGAATACTGTCCAAGTCGGACTACAACTAAGTTAGGGTTTGCTCTCCAAAATTCTACCTCTCAAAATACAGAAAAATCGAATTCTATATATAGATTTACAATCGCGACGGCGTCGCCTTTTGCATGCGACACCGTCAGGTCGTCGTCATTAGGGTTTCGTTTTGGCCAAGTCATCGATGGGACAGCGTCACTTGAGAGTTGTGTCGCCGTCGGTCTATAGTTGAGAAGTCGTCTTGGTTCTAGATCTGGGCCGTCTGGAGTGAAAACGGTGAGTGACGCCCTCCATATTTAAAGCGTGACGCCGTCGTGTTGTATGATCAGGAATTTCACTAAGCCGTCGCGTGCATGTTTTGATCAAGTCTTCATAGAGGGACGGCGTCGCCCTTTGGATGGGACGCCGTCAGGTTCTGCTGATCAATCTTGATTGGCTTCGATCTTGACTTTGCCATTTTCTTCAAGTATTTGCTCCTTTACGTCCAAATGTGATTCAGTCCAGCATTTTTCTTCCAAAAGACCAAAAAAGTGAAAAGGAAGGAAATTAAGCAGTAACGGATATAAAATGTGTCGAAATAGGGCTTAAATGACCCCCTAAAAGCGATTTTAAATCCTTATCAAATATCCCTACACTTGGTATTTGCTTGTCCTCAAGCAAATGTGCTTTTGGTCAATCAATTTATAAGTTAGAGGTCATGAAGCATTGGTTTAAAATAGTTCATAACAAGTAAAAGCGCCACAATAGTCATAACAAGCACGAAAATTATATACTAGAACCTCACAAGGGGTGTTTCGATTCTCACATCTCTCGAGGTTTATATGAAATATAATATGAATGGAAATGGAAGATAAAAACTCATTACATGGCATAGTACATAGATTACCATAAGCTTGAGAATAGATCAAACCTCCACCGCTTTGGCGTAAGCACCTAGGAACAACTATCTAAAAGGTCTTTACAAGGGTTGTAACGTTAGGCTTAGGGTAGGGAAACAAAGGGTTTTGTTGGATAGGGGGTATTTAGTGGTGGCAAGTCAAAAATCTTATGTTACAAGCATGTAAAGCGTGGCATTGCTAAGCTAAGACTCGACTCACTAACACTAGATAATTTGAAACAAAACAAACATAAATTAAAAAAAAAACATAAACATAAAGATAGATGTAGGATGGTAGCCCGTATGTTTTTCTTTATTTTTTTTCATTTTTTTTACACTCTCTTTTTTTCGATTTTTTCATACCTTTTTACTCTACCATCCTTTACGATAACATCAAAATATAAGGGATTTATAGACGCATCCCTACACTTGATTTTTAATTTCTCTAACACTAATTGACCCGATTTGAAAAGATCAAAACACTTGGAGTATTTAATTATGTAGACAAAGAGAATTTGAATTTATCGTTCTTTCCCGTTCCTCCAATCGTCCCAAAACTGTGTACAAAAGATATGACTCGACTTAGCAACCATGCAAGTAACTAGATATTTGAACCAAGTGTTTAGTAATGATAACAATAATGCACTAAAGATGAGTGCATACAAGGTAGGCTAAGGCGATTTGGGTGTACATTTGGGGGTGGATTGTAAAAAATGCTCTTCATTGATATTGCAGAAAACCGAAACATCACGAGAACCGCGAAAAGGATAGGCTCTTAGGGGTTAACTAAGGGTATCGTGTACTAAAGATGAGTACATCGCAAGGGTGTGGGGTAATTACTCAACCGATGTGGAAGAAGTAATTATAATATATGTTTAAAACAAAGGGTTATCCTAATGCCTCTTATTATTTAGTTAATCCTAACTAAACAAGTGTAGTCTCACTAGCGATCTCGGAATGCATCACAAAACAAGTTCTAGAATCTATTATACTAACGGTACACTCACTAAGCATTAAAGGTGAATGCTTTTATTCCTAAATATCTAGGGTGATGCCATTGGGATGGCGTCAGTTGAGGAGGGTGACGCCGTCAGTCTTCATGAAGGACATCGTCTGAGCTTGGTTCTTGGGCGTCTGGTGTAAGTGACGCCTTCCAGATTTTAGGCGTGACACCGTCATGCTTTAGAACCAGAATTTCACTTGAGCCGTCGCTTCTATTTTGATCAAAACTTCTATAGAGGGATGGCGTCGCCCTTTTGTTGGGATGCCGTCAGGTGCTGCTGGAGTGCCTTTGATCTTGACTTTGCCATTTTCTTTACGTTTTCATTCCTTTTCGTCCAAATATGCTTCATTCCAACATTTTGCTTCCAAAAGACCTAAAATGTGAAAAGGGGCAATTTTAAGTAGTAACAGATATAAAATATGTCAATTTAGGGCTTAAATGACCCACTAAAAATGTATGTTTTAAAGCCTTATCAAATATCCCTACACTTGGAATTTGTTTGTTCTCAAGCAAATATGCTTTTGGTCAATCAATTTATAAGTTACGGGGCATGAAGCATTGGTTTAAGATTATCTACAACAAGTACAAGGACTACAATAGTCATAACAAGAACGAAAATCATATACTAGCACCTCACAATTGGTGTTTGGATTCTCTCATCTCTCGTGTTTAGATGAAATATAATATGAATGGAAATGGAAGATAAACATTCATTACCTGACATAGTACATAGATTACCATAGGCTTGAGAATAGATCCAACCTCTACAGCTTTGGCGTAACCACCTAAGAATAACTATCTAAGAGATCTTTACAAGGGTTGTAATGTTAGGCTTAGGGTAGGGAAGTAAAGGGTTTTGTTGGATAGGGGATATTTAGTGGTGGCAAGTCAAAAATCTTATGTTACAAGCATGTAAAGCGTGGCGTTGCTAAGCTAAGACTCGACTCACTAACACTAGATAATTTGAAACAAAACAAACATAAATTTTAAAAAAACATAAACATAAAGATAGATGTAGGATAGTAGCCCATATGTTTTTCTTTATTTTTTTTCATTTTTTTTACACTCTCTTTTTTTCGATTTTTTTTCATACCTTTTTACTCTACCATCCTTTACGATAACACAAAATACAAGGGATTTATTGATGCATCCCTACACTTGAGTTTTTATTTCTCTAACACAAGGGATTTAATTACGTAGACAAAGAGAATTTGAATTTATCGTTCTTTCCCGTTACTCCAATCGTCCCAAAACTGTGTACAAAAGATATGACTCGACTTAGTAACCATGCAAGTAACTAGATATTTGAACTAAGGGTTTAGTAATGATAACAATAATGCATTAATGATGAGTGCATACAAGGTAGGCTAAGGCGATTTGGGTGTACATTTGGGGGTGGATTGTAAACAATGCTCTTCATTGATATTGCAGAAAACCGAAACATCATGAGAACCATGAAAAGGATAGGCTCTGAGGGGTTAACTAGGGGTATCGTGTACTAAAGATGAGTACATCGCAAGGGTGTGGGGTAATTACTCAACCGATGTGGAATAAGTAATTATAATACTGATAACATCAAATAGTTCTGAATATTAAGTGTCAATTTCCCCCGATAATGCTCGTATTTTATATCATTTATATGGATTTACACTTGTTTTCACTTTCAGGTAAATTACGAGCATTGGAGCTAAAGAGACGCGAGTTTGGAGATTTATTGAAGATATATCATATTATGCTCATTTTGAAGCAGTCACGTTACGCCGTAACTAAAGCGTGACTCAGAAAACCAACTCAACAGAAGATTACGGCATAACTATCCCTAAGATTACGACGTAACCAACAAGGTCAAATGAGGCTCTGCGCCGCTGCAAGCTACGCCGTAACTCTTTTATTAATTACGGCGTAACCAATATTTATTAAAGATACGACGTAACTCCTTCCATAGTTACGCCGTAACCAGCAGTTTTAGTGAAAAATATGAAGAATTGGATGTTACAGCGTAACTCTTATAATTAGTTACTTCGTAACCGGATCTGGCCTATAAATACCCCATGATTTCCAGTATTTGAAAGCAGCCCATTTCACACACAACATTAACTGAACGTGAGAAGAAGTCGAACGCAGATCTAGAGGAGCATACGGAGCTATCTCCAAGGGAGAAATCAATACTCTACGATAAGCATTAGCTTTTTATCTTTTCTTTACTTTCAATTCATGTATTTCGTAATGTTAAACATTGAATCTATTATTTTAGTTAATATGAGCGGCTAAGCACCTCTGGTGCTGGCCTAGTTATGATTCCTTAATTGTTTTGTTTGCGTTTACATTGCTTCCGTATAATTATTTCTAAGTGTATGCATGCATAGTTTGTTGGTAGCTACCCTTGTTTCGGTAGTTTTGAATGGCGGTAGTGGCTAGTTACTTAGGAGATATGACCAACTGACCCTTAGTAGGTAGACTGAGTGATAAGGGTAAGATATGACCAACTGACGACCCTTTTTTCTCGTGCGATTTGACCAACTGATCGCCTATCGTTTGGATGAACTTAAGAAGTAGGAGGTGAGTGTTTAAGTTGCTAATGCCCGGGCACTCACTGTTATGAATCTAGCATGTAGCGGTACTTAATGACTTGGCTTAGGGGACTATGAACAACTGGACTTATGACGGGTCACCTGATTTCTCTAGTGGGACCCTTTGCTAATAGGTTAGGACGAACTGACCAAATGATGTCCTAGCGACTTTGACCCCACCTGAAGTAATTGGAAGTAACTAGACGTAAACACTACTAATTAGGATGAGTAACTAGGTTAGCACCCCTCTCCTCGATTGATCACAACCTTCGTATTTATTTTCTTTAGTAGTTAATTATATCGAAATCATATTAAAATCTATGACACCTAGACTTAGTTTAAATCCGCACACATAGCTCTTGGGACGACCTCGGTTTTACCAAAATACTACACTACACACAACCGGGTACACTGCCCGTTAGTGCATTAGGGTAGACCATAGGTATAAAGAGAAATTATAAATATTAAAACCTGGTCCGTAAAACCTGCATCAAGTTTTTGGCGCCGCTGCCGGGGAGTTATTTTAGGATTTTTATTTAGTCTATTTTTAACTTTCTTTCTTCTCATAATGTCAGGATTCAAGACTAGAAGCTCAAGGCCATTTTTGGCCACCCCGTTCGATGATCCGGAAAAACAATTTCGGACGAAAAATGTTTACTCTCCAGTTCCTATTCATAACATTTTTTCGTTTTACGAATCTGACCAATCTGATGCAGAACCTGAAGTCATTGATGAAAACAATATTGAAGAAATAACCATGGAGCAGTATTTGGAACGACCGAATTTGAACTATAAACGAGCCTTCACGCAAGACTCTAGTGTGGAAAAATTCTCCATTCCGGACCAATTTATTCTAGAACTACACGAGCTTAAGTTTTCAGGAGATGAAAATGAGGATGTTCAGAATCATGTGGAAGAAGTTCTCTACCTTTCATCTCTTTTCAGCGTCAGGAGTATCCCTAGCTATTCGGTCACAACAACAATTTTTCCTATGACTCTTACAGGGACTGGGAAAAGATGCTACAATAAAATCCTTAACGAATGCAAAGGAATATGGGATAAATTAAGAAGAGAATTCATTCAACAATTTTGCCCTCCTTCGAAGATGGCTAAACTTCTCAGTAAGATCTATCAATTCATTCAAGAAGGTGAAGAAACGCTTTATCAAGCGTGGGAAAGATTCAATGAGCTACTTTACCGATGTCCCACTCATGACTTGAACAAACATCAAATCGCCTATGTCTTCTACAGGGGAATTAATGTACTAACACATGAATTACTCGATTCTCCTAGACCTATTCCAAGCATGACCCCTAACCAAGCTCTGGAGTGTATTCAACGGATTTCTGAACATTGCTATAAATGGCATATGGAGACAGGGTATGGACCAGGGATAATTTTGATCATAAGGTGATGAAAACATTGACGAAGCAAGAATATAATTATGGTGAAATTTTCAAAAAGCGAAGACTGGAAAGGGCCAACGAAATTGAAGCTTGTAGGCTAGAGAGGGTTAAAAGTGTATTTGGGACCAAGACCGGAAACAACTTAGAAAAAAGGATCCTTGACCATATCAAGGAATCTAAGGAACGTGATGAGAGAATTGAAAAAATGATGAAAACATTCGTGGAAAACACAGTTTCTTCTCTCAAGACTCATGAAGACAGCATAAAGGGTTTGGAGAAGAGTGTGAACTCATGTTCGAAATCCATAACGGATTACCTCGATGCACGGGAAGAAGAAGTTGTCAACACAGTTGAAACAATCTTTGAAGAGCCCACTATCTTTTCGGAGAAGGTTAAACGAAGAATCAGCAAGGAGAAACTCTTGCTTCTTGACGTTGGAACTCTCCAGGTGAATGTTCCTCTTGTTAATTCCATTAAGACTGATCCTAACAATATTTTGCAGGAATTAAGTGACGATTTTGATGAGACGGTTTAACTTAACGAGAGATGTTCAGCAGTTTTAAGGAATGAACTGCCGCAAAAGAAAAAAGATCCCGGTTGTTTCACTCTCCCTTGCTTGATAAGAAGTCTCAATATGTGTAACGCCCTAGCTGATCTTGGAGCGAGCATAAGCATAATGCCTCGTTCAATGTTCCTACGTATGGGGATCAGAGACCTTAAGCCAGCCAAAGTGGATGTCTTCGCCCGGAAATTAACTCTCTAAGCTAATGGGGAAATTGACACATTTAGACCTAATGAACTTCTATCCACCCCTCAAAAAGTTTGTGCAATTGACCCTATTGGTAATTTTGGTGATGCATTGGAAGATTTTCTAAGTGACTCCCCGAAAACTTCTATAAATCTTGGCAAGATAGCTTCAGGGAAGGATTTTGATGTGTTCATAAATTTTGAAGAAGAAGACTTAGGAGTCAGTGCCGATGATTTCTCTAGCGACGTAGAAATGGTCCATTGGAACAACAACTCAAGTTTTATAAGATGGGAGCTCGAATCCATCATAGGAACCCTTATTATCTAAAAATTTCATGCAAAATTGGGTTCATTGATTTCATCCATTCATCGACACCAATTCCCTAGTTAACATCGTTTCTAAGGAATGCTACAACCAGGTTATGGAAAAAGAACTTGAATATAAAGGAAACAATTTGCTAGGGATTGCAACAAACATCCGTGTCTTTGTTGGGACTCACTTATTTTTGGTCGATTTTGTGGTTCTGGATGACGTTAGCGAGTTTATGGAAGATGGGCTAACCGGGGTTATTTTCGGGAAACCCTTTCAAGAACTACCTGGGCTAGATAAAGATGAGAAAGAACGGCTTGTATGGTTAAAGATTGGCGAAGTTAAAATGATTTTTAAAATGCCGCGGACTGTTAGGAATTTTAAAAAGTTGGCAAAGAGACGTTTGAGCCATGCTCAGCCACTACTCGACATTAGTGATGAAGATAAGGCCAAAGGTATTGACCACCCTTACCAAAAGATCAAGAATTTTTACTTGGGGTGTTTAGAGCTAGGGACAAACTACAAACGGGATGAGAACCTGATCAGTTGGATTCAACGTGGAGATTTCCATATCCACGAAATGACCAACAAGCACTTCTAGCCCCGAGGCTCTGAGTCTAACTTAAAGACTCGTAAATAAAGAAAAGTGCTCATTCGGGAGACAACCCGAATTATCCCTTTCATTTGTTTTATTTCCATTTCTATTGGGTTTTGTATTTTTAACCATTTTGCAGGAAAACAAAGAAAAGTTGTTGCTGCAGCATTCTGATCCAACCAGAGTTACAACGTAACTCACTATCTCGGTTACGCCATAACAGTCCTTTGTGCAGCAGAAATTGTCAGAAGCATTACCAATTACGGCGTAACCCCAACTATGGTTACGCCGTAGCCACACCCTTGTCAGGTTTTGCTTAATTACGGCGTAACTCCAAATGGGAGTTACGAAGTAACTATCCTCTGCAACACTTCTTTCATTTTAAATACAATAACCTTGTATTAGTTTTCAAATGAACTTTGTGGGTATGTTCCCTGTAAGCCCTCACGAGACTACACTCGTCCACTTGGGACACCAAGTGGTTTAAAAGGCTTGTTGCATAAGCTAAATGCAACCGTGATTCCTACGAAAGTGAGTTAGGTTTATTTTTCATTTTTTTCTTTATTTTTTAGGATTATGCTTGTCGGTAGTGTGATTTCACGGATTGAAGTTTGCTCGTGGATGCTTATACGAAGGCACGACTCTTTTCGTGGGCCTTCTTTCTTTTTGGAGCAAATTTCAGGGAAGTTCTCGCTCTAATTCTACTTTTCTCTTCACCTTTATATAACGCTTAGTACAAAAGGGACTTTGTACATTTCAAGTGGGGGGACGGGAGTAGAATTGTCTCTTGAACTTTATTGCCCTCGTTTTTCTAGTTTATTTTGAAAAATTATGCCATTTTTAAAATTTTGATATGTTTTTCTTAACCTAACTAGATTAGACCTTAGCTGAGCACTTTATAACCCTTAATATTATATGGTGAGATTAGCCATATCCATTTCCAAATTTTTATCCCAAATCCACCAAATTATGAGTGTGTCGGTAGCTTGTAAACTTTAGAACTTGGCCTTTACATCATTTCAAGACTGTTAGATATTGGTTTTTACAAACACATAATCAAGCACAAATAAGGTTCGAATGAGATAGATTTTAGAGAGAGAAAGTGAAGATGGGAGCCTTTCTGGAGAGAGAAAGTAAACAAAAGAAAGAAAGGTTAGATTAAGTGAAAAGTCCATCCCTTCCAAGGATGGAAGGGGTATTTATACTTACAACTAATACGTCCTCCTATCGGACTGTGGATCAGGCATATAGTGGGTAAAGACCCGTCCTTCCTCCACGGTGTTACTCTAAACTAATCTACGCTAATAACGAACTAATAAACTAGTAAATAACGATATGTCTATGAGCTAACTTATGCTAGATTGTATTTGGGGTGACCGACACTTCACAATGGAATTTCTAATTCCTAACAATCTCCCCCTAAGGGAGGTTACCCCATGTTTTACATTTTGAATCCTAGCATTCTATTTTATCTTCAGTCTTGAGCTCGTAGACTTTAATTCTTCAACTTCCGCATCTTTGTGCTTTAGCAGTGACTCTTCATAGTCCGATTATTTTGTACTTTTAGTGGAGGTCTTTGAATTGATTCACATCTTTGATGATCTTCGAGCTTTCTTTGAGATCATCAGCCACAGTAATTCTCTGGATCACCCTTTATTGTGTTGCTATCATGTGATGTTGTGACTTTTGGACCGACATGCTCACACTTTCTGGATCATGACATCTTTTCATCAAAGTAGCAGAAGCATCTTTGTATGTCTTTGATTGTCATGATTTTCTTCAATTATATTGGTGTAAGCTGTGAGCATGCGGTTGTAAATTGACTTCTCAACTCTGATCAGCTGCAACCGTCAACAGTTCTTGCAAATAACAGTTAGCAATAAAACACGCGAAAGTGTCTTTGTTCACTTTCGATGAATATAGTTGCAAGAACCACGGTTCCACGTTGATCAGTATAAATACAGCCTGTGATCAGGTAGAATTCTGAAGAATCTCCTTGATAGGATTTCGCAACTTGATCTAGCCGTTCTCAAACCGGAGCGTCCCAAAGTAGACAACACGAAGTGAGTGAAGCAGCGAATTTAGATTCACGGATTGACAAAAAATTGATTTGAAAACAATCGCTACTGCTTAGAAGAAAGAGTTTTGCAATACGACGAAGGTTTTATGAGAAAGATCAATTTTCAATCAGAAGTACTTTTTGTATTTGAAAAGAGTACACATTCAATGTGCTAGAGAAAAGAAGAGATTCGCACATCGAACGGTTTTTCTAAAAGTATTTTTTTTTCAATCAGAGATACTTTTTGAATTTGAAAATGAATACACATTTGATGTGCTAGAGAAAAGAAGATTTGCACATCGAACGGTTTTTCCAAAAGTATTCGTCAATTCATTTCCTGGACCAAGGTTGATTCAAGAACGAATCGTCCCATTGTTTCTATCGAGTTGTCACAAGCTTGATCTTTATAAAAGATCTTACATGTCACCCACCAAGAGCTTTTTTGATGTTGGCTCTAGAAGGACTTCCATCTTCATCGTGAATGTTTAACATATCAATCGGATGTTCTGGCAATACTACAAGGATAATGCGTAGGACTCTTAATATATTCTTACTTTCCACATTGTGCGAAACAGTAAGTCTTCATAACTTTTGTGTCCTAATGAGATATTATGGATGATCTCTTTGGCTCTAGACTCAATTGTGCACATTTTGTTTCCTATGCCGGAGACTAGGGAGAGGGTCTCCTTCTTCAATATCAACAATCTCTAAGAGAAAGTAGATAGATTATGTAGGTTCCCCGTGAGAATGAAACAAGCCCTTTTAAGAGGAACTTGAGTAGCTTGGGAAGTTTAGTGCAGTGCGTCACTGGGTCCATGACGTCTTGTCTTCAATACCACTGTTACCTTAGTAGACACCAGTAGCATATGTATTGAACCCGGTTCCTGCCCTAAGGTTGAATTAATGGAGGGCTATTTCTTTTCACCCTTTTCACATTCAATTCTTTTTCATTCTTCAACCCCTTCAGTGCTTACTGAGACTTCATTACTAGAACCTTGTTGGGTTTATTCCAATTCTAGCTCTTTCTCAGTTTGCACTCTTCCCATTTCTCACTTTTCTCCTTTTTTCATCATACCTAAGGACTTCTACACTATCTAGTGGATTGTCCCTTGGTAGATCCCTCCGACTCTGGCGGGATTGTGGGAACGAATACCTAACCTCACCATCCTTATAACTCCATACATAAAGTAAAATGGTCGGTCTTTTGGTACAGTTCATTCTTCCTTGAAACCAATTGAAAAATCATTTGGAAAAACCAATCAAGGTATTGGTGACAAGATATCAAAGTATTTTGTACCTTAATTGTTTTTGATCATTTAGAAAAGCTCCCCCTCAACATGTTCATATGATTTTTGAAATTGTTTAGCACATGGAGGCAAGAGTTCTTTTAAATGTATTCTTGATCACAATTTCCGTAGAAAAAGCCATTTGAATTTCTTTGGTAAATTCTCCCCCTCAATATGTGCGTAGGATATTTTAAATCATTTTATCACATAGAGGAAAGAGTTCTTTTGAAGTACATCCACGATCACAAAAAGCATTAAGAAACCATTTAGAAAATCAATCAAGGTACTTTATGTTGAAACATAGAAATCTTTGTACCTTGAAAGTTTATTTTCTTTTTGAAATGCTCCCCCTCAATATGTGCTTCGAGATTCGAAAGCGTTTAGCACATATGGGAGACCCCTCAATATGTGCTTCATGATTCGAAAGCGTTTAGCACATATGGGAGAGCAGTCTGCACTTTGAATCAAAACGATCACTTGTATTCAGATTTCATATTTAAATCACATCTTCTCCCCCAATCAAAAGTATCAAATCCCTTACGATTTAGGATCCTAAGTGATTTAAATAGTTTTAGAAAACTTGGGAGAAAATATGCCTGGTATAAATTCTCTTCCGGTTTTTGGTTAAATGCTCCTCTTCAATCATGTGCATCATGTATTTGAAATCGTTTGGCACATGATGGAAGGAGTGCTTTTGAAGCAATCATCCTTTAAAACTGATTTGAGATTTAAATCACGATCTCTCCCCAGATCAAAAATTTCAAACCATTTGAGATTTGTGATCCCAATTGATTGAATTTATTTAGAAACGTTTGGGGAAAGACGTGGCCTGATTTAATTTTTGAAATTGACTGATTAGGACCAATTATAGACATTAAAGATTGTTAGTGTCAAGTATATTAGTTTTCAAGAGATCTTTAAGTAAAATAATATAATTTCACAATCAAACAAGAACAGAAAAAAATTCATTTTGTAAGATCATTGAGTTTTAAAGAAAATCATACCATGGCGCAACATTAAATCTTTAGATCACCACATTATTTCGTACAAACCGGACTCTGTTGATGAAATATCGTTTGAAAATATTTAATATTGAAATCACTCTCACCCTCAATCAATGACTGTAGTCGTTGATTGAGTGACTTAAGTTTTGAAAAAGTGAAGTCCAGTTGATTTCCAAAATTTAGTTCAATTTATTTTCAAACAAATATTTTGCATTTTCAAAAACAATACTTTTGAAATATTGTTTAAAATGGTATCATCCACTACTTGTCCTGCACAAAGATACGTTAGGTGGATAAGCTGCTTCTGTTGTTGTAGGATATTGGATTTCACTTACATATCATAACATTAACACAATGAGCTTATAGATGATTTTAGAGAGAGAGAGAAAGTGGGATATTCTAGTAAGAGAAACTTGTAGAATATTAGATTACCAAAGAACATCCAACCCTCTACCTTGCAAGGTAGAGGGTATTTATAGGTTACAAACTAAACGACCTCCTGACGGCCTGTGGATCAGGGATACAGTGGGTAAAGACCCGTCCTTCCTCCACGGTGTTGCTATAAACTAAACTAAGCAGCAAACTAACTAATAAACTCCTAAATAACATAACTAACGACAAATCTACGAGCTAACTTATGCTAGATAATAGTTGGGGTGACCGACTCTTTAATACAGGAATTTTCTAATTCCTAACAATCTCCCCCTAAGGGAGGTCACCCCATGTTTTACATTTCAAATTCTAGAATTCTATTCTTGACTTTGTTCTTGAGCTCGTAGACTTTAATACTTCAACTTCGCAATCTTTGTGCATAAGTAGTGCAACTTCAAAGTCTGCATAGATTTGTACTTTAAAGTGGAGGTCTTTAATGATTCATGAGATAATAATTATGAGCCAGCATTTGAGATCATCAGCTACAAAAAATCTCTGAGACATTCATTGTGGTGTTGGTTCTATGTGATGTTGTGACATTCGGACCGACATGCTCACATTCTTGATCATGATATCTTCTCATCAGAGTAACGGAAGCTTTCGTTGATTCATGATATTGGCAGCAGCGTAGCAGAAGCATGGAGTGAAAATATCAGAGTCATTGATGCACTAATCATGATTTCTTTTAAGATGAATGTGTTAAGTGAGCATGCGGCTATGGATTGACCGCTTCATTCTGATCAGCTTCAAACATCGGGAGTACCTGCATACAACAGTTAGCAATAAATCACACGAAAGTGTCTTTGATCACTTTCGTTGAATTGAGGTACACGGCCCACGGTTCCCCGTTGATCAGTACAAGTACTGCCTGTGATCAGGTATAATTCCGAGGAATTTCCTTGACAGGGTTTCGCAGCTGCTCTAGCTGTTCTCAAACCGGAGCATCTCAAAGAAGAAAACACGGAGTGAGTGAACCAGCGAATTTAAGTCCACTGATTGATGAAAAGAGATTTGAAAAACAATCGTGTATTGCTCAATAGAAATTGTTTTTGCAATACAACGAAGGTTTTATTGAAAATCAATTATCAATCATAAAAACACCTTTAGGTTTGAAAGATGAGTACACGGTCGATGTGCTAAAGAAAAGAGTTGTTAAGCACAAAGACAGGTTTTTCAAAGGTATCCGTCAATCCATAACCTGATGTTGGCTCCATTGTTTCTGTTCAGTTGTCACATGGTTGATCTATATAATAGATCTCACATGCCACCTACCAGGAGCTTGTTTGATGTTGGCTCCAGAAGGTTTTCCATCTTCACTGTGAATATGTTCACATATCACTCGGATGTTCAGGCAAAACCACAAGGATAATGCGTAGGACTCAAGATATAATCTCTCTTTCCACATTGTGTGAAACAGAGAGTCTTCTTTGAAAGTGTCCTAATGAGATTTATTGATGATCTCGTGGCTCTAGACTCAATTTGTGCATATTTGGTTCCTGTGCTGGAGACTAGGGAGAGGGTCTCCTTCTTCAATATCAACAAACTCTAAGAGAAGGTCGATAGATAATGTCGGTTCCCCGTCAGAATGAAACAAATCCTTTTAAGAGGAACTTGAGTGGTTTGGAAAGTTGAAGTGCAGTGCGTCACTGGGTCCATGACGTCTTGTCTTCAATACCGATGTTACCATCAGTAGCATATGAATTGAACCCGGTTTCTGCCCTAAGGTTGAATAAATGGAGGGCTATTTGTTTTCACCCTTTTCTCATTCAATTCTTTTTAATTCTTCAACCCCTTCAATGCTTACCGAGACTTCATAGCAAGAACCTTGTTGGGTTTGTTCCAGTACTTGCTCTATCTCAGTCCGCACTCTTCCCATATCTCACTTTTCTCCTTTTATCATCATACCTAAGGACTTCTACACTAACTAGTGGATTGTCCCTGGGTAGATCCCTCCGGTTCTGCCGGATCATGGGAACCAATACCTAACCTTATCATCCTTATATCACCGTACATACAGTAAAGTTGGTCGGTCTATTTGGTATTGTTCATCTGCCATTGGAATCAATAGAAAACCATTTGAAAATCAATCCAGATACTTGTGATATATTATCAAAACATTTTGTACCTGAATTGTTTTTTTTTTTTGATAATTTTAGAATAAGTGCTCCCCCTCAACATGTGCATCAAATGTTTGAAATCGTTTTTCACACGGAGGCAAGAGGAAGAAATTACTTCTTTGATTACCATTTTTCTAAAAGATAACAACATCACTTCCCACATCAAATCAAGTAGATAGAGCATTTTGGGGAAGGATGAGGTTTTCATGATATTGCTCCCCCTCAATATGTGGTTCTAGGTTTGAAAAGAGTTTTGCACATACTAGAGGGAACCTTTTATATTGAAGTGCAGGCATGATCACCAAGCAATTAGAAGCCATTTAACATACAATCAAGGTACCTTAGAAACTTGGAAAAATTGTGTACCCTGAAGTATTGAATTTGTTAAAAGAAAAAAAATGCACCCCCTTAATATATGCTTCGAGATTCAAAAATTGTTTAGCACATATTAGAGAGCAGTATGCACAAATTGGTCATCTTTTAATCATCTTTCATATTTATATCACATTTTCTCCCCCGATCAAAAATTTCAAATCCTTTGAGATTTTGGATCTCAAGTGATTTAAATATGCATGAGACAAAAAACATTTGTTGGAGAAAAATGTGTCCGGTTTTATATGAAAAGAAGAAGACACCACTGAAGTTCCCCTTTTTTGAAATAAGAGGAATCCACAGTACAAACCCTATCGCTATTACATGCATTACAGTAGTTCAAAGTTAGTACACCACTTAATACACAGATTTAATACATAAGAGATGGAGTCCCAAATATGTCTTTATTCCGTTCTCTGAAGAAGTTTGTAGTGACCATCCCGAAGCCTTCCACCAACAAAACTTTCAAGGCTGCGGAAGATCCTTCGTGTCTTGAGTCTTCGTCTGATTGCAGCAATGAAGTGTTCACACCTCTTCAAGTCATCATCAGTCTAAAAAGTAGTCTTAACCCAAGATTTCATATCAATTTTGACTTCTTTCACTCTGGTGTCAAGTTCTTCTTCGACCAATTTGAGCGTACCGTCACTAAACTTGTAGAGCTCACATAGTCTCATAAGCATGCGAGTCCCATATCTGTCAGTAAAGATGACGGCTCTCGGGGTGTCGAGGACTTTGTATTCATGATGAAATTCATGCCCTGTGGCACTCCATTGAGGACATGTAAGGTTAATCCTGGTTTGGTAGCTTTCCATGCCGAGTTGGAAGTCCTCAACTCGTTTTCGAATGACTAAGCCTCGAATCCAAAGAGTAACAGCAGCAGATAAGGCCTTTTTCTCAAGGACAGGCAAATGCTCAAGGTGTCCTTGAATATTCAGAAGGTAGAGATCTTCGAAATCATTCGGCAGAAGATGTTTGAAGTCATTTTCTTCAATAGTATATTCTTTCAAATCTGATCTCTTAAGGACAATCTTCATCAAATACTCATATCCATATATCGGGAAGACCTCTACACGAACCACACTTAAGATACAGAGATCGGATATAACATTCTTGCGTCTTTTGTCAGCACTATGTCTTTCAATATAGAAGTTCTTCTTTTTGTACCACCAGTGTGAAATACCATATGATGCTGCAATGTCATACTTAAGTTCTTCATTGACCCAGAAATGATCAGGAACCATCTGTTCAAGCCCCTGATCAGAGTAGGTAGCAGCTTTCATCTTGGATATTGATAGTGCAGGTCTTCTTTCAGCAGAGTGACCACAAAGATAGTCCAAGTCATGGTTGAAGAAGAATTCAGCCTGAATGGTCATCTGACCAGGTTCACCACCAAGAGGAAGAGATTTGTGAACATTGAAGCGGCTAATTTTCTCACTGACTTGGTCATTGAGCATCTTATGGCATTCTTCCATTTGGTATTGAAGTTGATTGGCATCTAAATGGAAGACCTTAACAATTTCATAAGCAGATCCTTCAAGATCTCTTGGAGTTAAGGATGAGATAATCTTCTGTTTACAAAACCATTTAATGAAGCTTCCCATATCGCCAGTAAAGTGAAGAAGAGAGTCTTCAGCAGGTTCTTCATAATTGTTGGTGATAGTAGATACCCAATTGTTGTCGGGTATCATTGAGTCGGACTCAGGGATGGACCATGTAGGTTCTGGAGAAGGAGGTCTATCTTCAACGATACAACTTTGAATTGTGTCCCTTGACGGTGCAACTCTGGATGTGTTGGGGCGTTTACCTGCTAGGTAATCATCAAACCAATCTTCTTCTGATGGCTTAGGAATATGCTTAGTTGATGCATCATCTTCATCAGATTCTGACTCTGTCATGACATGCCACTCTTCGTGAACCATTTGAGCATCAGGAAGGGAGGTGGGTATGGATGTGAACCTTGAATCAACCGTCGTCCAAGCAGCAGATTTCTTATGAGTGCCTTGTTTACTTGTAGGACTTGATTGATTGGAAGGTTTTGGCGGTGATGATGGTGGTTGTGGTGGAGGTGTGTTGGTTGTCATAGAAGGTTCACCAGCTCCAGAAGTTCCAGCGCCCCCCGTTGGTGGTGGAGGTGGAGGAGGGTCTTTACGGTCTTTCTTCAATGTTTCCAACACAATAGCTCTCCTTTTCCTTTTAGCTTCCTTTTCCTTGATGTCAATCATATACTGCTCATAATTGTCGAACTTAATGGATTCTTCAAGTGCCTCATAGAGTTTCTTGTGAACCTCATGCTTGTCCTCTTCAGCTTCATACATCATTTCACACAGAGCTGCTCTCATATCGGTGATAGGTAGGTCCTTGAATCGTCTAAGAAGTGGAGCCTTCATTGCCCATTCCACAGCATCCTTGACTTCCCCTTCAATGGCGGCAGCAACCCCTTCATTGAAGTTGAGGTGCTCCAATCTATAGACACGATCAACAAGGGAATCAACAGATTTAGGAAGTTTCCTTTCAAGCGCTTCTATCCTTTTTACAGCTTTGTCCAGTAGTTAATCAGAGGTAAGGATCTGTGGTGGTGAAGCTGGTGGAGCATCCACATCAGCAACTATAATGACAGGTTCAGGGGTTGGTGACGATGTCGGTAGTGTTAGTACAGTTGATTAAGTAGGTATGGGAGGTGGAAGTGCAGTTGATAGTGAAGATGCTGACATCGGAGGAATGGTTGACGTATCTTGCTGAATGTTGACCGTATACATGGATTGTGCAGTATCTAAGGGTTTGTCATTTAAGTATTGATCTCCGAAAGTGAAATCTGTATCGAGATCCTTAAGTGAGGATAGAGAATTAGTAGACAGATTTGTTTCATCCATCTGCAAGGTCTCATCAGATCTTGTCTCACGATTCTCCTACGAGTCTTTTTGCAACAGAGCATCAACATTCTGGCCAGATTGAGTCTCACTAAGTGTAAGAGTTTCTTTAAACGTTTCAGGCACTTTCTCCACTCCAGATTGTTCTTTAGCATGAGATGATTATGTTCTTCTCTTCAGCTCATATTGATTGGTGGTGCTTGATGGAGATGATGAGATCGTTAAAAGCATGTGAGCGGCTTGTTCAGTTTCAACACTAGCAACCCCTTTTCCTTTGTCTTGTGTTATTGGGGTTGTTTGTCGTGGAAGTTGATCAGGTTCTCTTATCACAACTCCACCTACTGGTGCTTTCACATTTAGACTTTCAAGGCTTTGCTGGATTCCAAGTTGTAGATCAGCATCATCTTCATCAGTTAACCTTGTAATATTCCTTGATACCTCAGTATTTTCACCAATTTCCTTTTCCACTTTCTTCCTTTTTACTTTCTGCTTCTTGGATGCGGTGTCTGAATGTTGTGACCTTTCAAGTCTCTTTTTAGGAAGAGAGGCATAGGATGCTTGTGAGGCTGACGTGGACTTGGGAGCATTGGGTTGTGGAGGAGAGGGTGTGACATCAGCAGAGGAACTGGTAGCTCTTTTCTTGTATTGGTTGAAGTAGTCCTTCTTCTTGATATCTTCTGTGAGTAGACTATCAGGAATTGGCAATCCAAATATTTCTTTATCCATACCTCTAGGAACATATTTCAGGTTTCCTAGAACAAATTCATCTTCTGCTTTGTGTAAAGTTGATTCAGACCTAGGATTGAAGTTGTGATTTTGTTGCAAGAACTGGATAACAAGCTTAGAAAAACGGATGCTGGGAATCACAAGCTTGTTCTGTTTTTTTCGGCCTTGAGCTTTGTTCTAGAAATTAGTTCTATCAGATATGAATGTGTGCATTGATAAAGAAAATTCCTCCCAAATACGATCTGAGACATTCACATCAACCCTATTAACAATTCCCCATAGGATTTGCAGGATATGAATTCTCACTTTATCGAACCCTGATGTTTTGCCAGATAGGCACAAGTTAAGAATAGTTGTAATAGCTCTCCAGGGTTGATACATGTGTCCAGTGATGATGTCGGATGCTCTTGAAATGCTGTTCTGATAACCCAACCCAATTAGAAAGATAATCAGATCGTCCACACCAGGTGGAGATTCAGAACGAAGGTTAGGGTTACATGGGGTGATTCCAAGAGCCTTGCTCAGAATAGCAGAATCAATCGTGAACTCCCTGTCATCCAGTTTGCAAGAGTATCGAGCTGTGATTTTGTCCCATTAAACGGTGTTCCAGAATTGTTGAATGTAAATGGTGGGAATTGAGCATTGCTTGGTAATAGCACCGAAGAAGTTTGTGTTTTTGAGGATGTCAATAGACACTTTGAGTATCGGATTTTGTTGTAGCTTTTGTTGGTCCACATAACAGTTACTTTTTCCAATATCAGCCCATTGACTCCTTGGAAGGATTTCTTCGTCTGAGAGAACTTTGGATGATGCTGAAGGGTTAACGCTTTTTTCAGGGTTTGAACTTGCCATTGATGATCTGAGCAAACATACAATCAACAGTAATGATTGGGAACGAGTTAGATAATAAATGATAAGTGAGACAACATTGAGAGCACCCTTATGACATAGACACATAGAAATAGTAACTCAGAAGGAGTCCCCAAAACACATATAGAGAATGACTGAGTGGCATAAGAGAGATATTTCAATGAAGTAGAATCCTTTAGATAAATTTTCACACGACGAGTTGATAAGGGATTAAAAGGCTAAAGAGTGCATTGCAAAGGGATCATGTCATAAGCCAAGATACAAATGTAGAAGTGATATAACCAATATGCATGAGGCAAACAGTAACATTTGGTTGTTGTGAGAGAAACCAAGTACCGTTTGCCTAAACAGAAATGTCATAGCAGATTACATAGAGTATGTTGACTCAACACGTTGAATCAGGAGATCCTAAGTATTGTGAGAATGAGATCAACTTTAGCAATAAACCTTTAAACATTTTATTAACCCTTGACCCAAAAAAATCCACCAAACATGTCTAAAGTTATAGATAGACAAGCTGTTAAAAGTTTAGCACTTTAAGTCGCTATATATGCTAAGTCGCTAACTTGTAAGGACAAGTCGCCATGAACAGTAACAAAACCAAGTCGCTACAAATCTGTTAACTAAGTCGGTAATGTTACTAATTCGCTAACTTGTAAAGACAAGTCGCCATGAACAGTAACAAAACCAAGTCACTACAAATTTGTTAACTAAGTCGCTAATGTTACTAATTCGCTAACTTGTAAAGATAAGTCGCTGACAACTAACTCGCTACCCAAGTCGCCAGAATATAATAAACTAATTCGCCACAGCATCTTAGTCGCTAAGTTGGGTGCTAACTCGCCATGAAGAACATACAAGCTAAGTCGCTACCAAGAACATGTTAAGTCGCCATCAAGAACACTCATAATAAAACACAAACAACCCAATCAACTAATCAATCACCACCAGATCATGAAAACCAATTAACAAGCAATCAAGATAAGATATACCAAACAATTTGTACACTTTCAACATCATAATAACAACAAAAACATGATTTCATGACAAATCGAACCTAGGTGGGAATCAAACAGTCACAAATCACGAGCTCGAAGGGATCTGGTAAAAAAGACAAGTTAGAAACTAGACCCAAACGCATAAGAGAGAACAAATGAGGTGTGATTCAAGACGTACCACTTTAAGTCGCTAGAATGAACAAATTAACTTGACGAGAGAAAGAAAATGAGAGAAAAGGAAAAAAAAACTTATTTGAGAAAATATGGTAAGTCGCTAGGGGTATAGGAAGGATCTTTGGCAATATGACACATTCGGTCCCTGTGGTTTTAAAATGAAGTGTGGTAAGTCGCTAGTGTAAAAACTATTTTGGATATTTGACACATTCGATCCCTGTGGTTTAGAGGCAAGAGTGGTAAATTGCAAACAAGGATTTTAGATTAAGACTCTAGCATAGATAATGACAATGATAACCATGAATCAAATAAACATTTCATCAAATAAAAGCATTTAATGCAAGGCACTCAATACATGGGTACACAAGGATAATCACATGAGCAAGATACGACCACAACCTATAACTGAGAGAAACACCATAACCAGATAGTTACAAAAGCATAACCAGTTAGTCACACAAGCAAGACACAACCACAACTTACAAATGAGCAAACATCATAGCCAGCACAGAATCCAATGGCATATAAAACTAATACAAAATCTCCCCCTCAATCAATGTCATCAAAGACCATTGATTGATATTAACCAATCCCATTATAAAACAAGAATATATCATTTGTTCGAACTTCATCTATGATCCCGTGCCATTATTGAATGACATTTCTAGGACCGTAGATGTTATCGATAACAAGGAATGTATTCTTTATTAGATTGAGGAAAATGATAAAATTTTGAATATAAAGAAATGACATAATTTTTTTTTTTTTTTTTTTTTTTTTTTTTTTTTTTAAACTTGATTTATACACAGATATATAAAAGAGCGAGTCCTGATTCAAGATGAATAGGAGTCAAAGTAAGAAGTACATCAACTCTGGCAAGCTATAGCTCCTGAATGAGCTATGTTCATTTCTGAAAGGAACCAAGTCATGAAGTTCTTGATTGAGTTGAGCATTGTACCTGAAAAAGACTGAGAGCACATTGTACTGGAAGCACATGTAGAATTGCACATAGAAGGGTTAGTGACATGTTTAATCTCACATTTGGATGCATCACAGTATAACACAGACGTATTATTACTGGGGATCCTATTAGGTTCTACATTCTTGAAGAGTTTTCCTGTGGGAATCCACTTGAGGCATGATCTAGAAATGTAAGTTCGTTTAAGTCCTGTAAACTTAAAAAATATACCAGTGGGAATCCATTTGAAACCACTGTTAGTTGAGCTAAATGGGTGCACAGCCTTGTTTTGACTATTTGTCCTTTTGTGATTAGAGTATTTCTTAGGAGATTGATCAGTCAAATGATGTTTTGCATGAGAGCTAGTTATACTTATTGCATTTCTGATCTGGGAGCATTGAGCATAAGTCCGAGTTTTGAGATTCATCATATCTGAACTAGGCAATGAAGTGACTGGTTTTGACAAAACCGAAATATTATCAATTTGGGATGTAAGCTTAGATTTCAATGGTTTAACTCTTTCAGACCTAAAGGCATTAGGTTGTTTAATAACCATTCGTTTCGAGTGGTTCTGAACATTTGACTTTCCCAAAGTTGAAGGTTTTGAAAACTTAGTGTTCATCCTATTTCCATCAGACTTCCTAAGCTCATTTTTTAGGGAAACAATATTGAAGCTCTTATCCTGAATTTGGGCTTTGAGGTCATCAATGTCTTTCATCAAGAGGTTAGATTGAGTGACTAACTTAGAGTTTGTTTCCTCAAGGTTCTTTCTTAAATGTTCATTTTCTCTTAGTAGGTTAGACACACATAGAGCTAGTTCAGAATTTCTAGATTCTAGTGTATCGCACATCTCATGACAGTCATATTTCCGGACTTCTGAAAGAAGTAATTTCAGATTGCTAATGGTCAAATCTTTGTCCTGAATCTGGGATTTTAACTGATTAATTTCAAAAAATTCTCGAAATTCTGGAAGTTCCTGATTAGTACAAGGTTTTTTTGCATAAAACATTTCATCCTTTTGTTGTATTTCAATTTGGATACAATGCTTTTCAAGAATTGAAAACTTGTTTGAAAGCTCATCATATGCCCTTTTTTCAATCATGTTATTTGCATTAGATTCTGGCACAACCAAGATCGATTTTACGATGTTAAGTTCAGAGTAAGAGTCAGGTACCTTTTCATGAGAATTTATGTGATCAGTTAAGTGTACCTTATCGAAAGATACCTTTTCTGACTCTGACTATTTGAGATCAGTGCTGTTTTCTTCATCCTTTTTCATTACAACTGAGATTCTGCAATCAGTGTCATTCACCGGTTCAACTGGAATGTTGCATGACTTGTCACAATTGCTCTATGGTGTCTCTTGGTACTCATTCAATGCATTCAGGTTGTTATTCTCTTTTGCACCTTCCTTGATGTATGTTTCCATATTACCCATAAGTTGAATAAATGAGTTTCTGAACTCATGAATTTCCATTCCCGTATGTTTTTTGAATGATATTCCAGTCATGATATCATCAAAATCTGAGGAATATTCTCCCTGGATAAGTTGCTGAAATTGATTGAAGATAGTGTGAAGAGCGGCATGAGACTCATCAGTTGAGAACTTTTCTTTGGTAATTTGAAACCTCAGTCGTTCTAAGTTAAGTAAAACAGTTCTTGTCAAAGTGGGAAAATCCTGACGAAGGATGGCACAACTTGTTCGATCCATGGTTGTAGATAAGAGTAGTTTGAGAAGCTGACTGAGATGTTGAAAGGGCTCACTGGTGCATTCCATGTTCTTAGCATCATTTGCAAACATTAAGAGTGACTTAATTGAGTTGTTTAGATTAATCGATGCTGAATCATTAAATGTATGGTATTCAGGTAAGCATTCAGTTTCACTATTCTGTGTTGTATCATAGAGAGCAAGTACTTTGGTGATTAAAGGATCCGTGATGACTGACATTGTGTTATTATGAATTACTTCCCAAGTTATTGGAAATCCCAGTAGCAAAATACCAAGTATACAAGATGTTAGTATCAAATTACGAACCCCCAAGTCGCTAGAGATTTAGAACCAACTCGCTAGCAGCTAAATGGCAATAATCCCAAGTCGCTAAGTACAAGTCGCTAATCCTCTAGTCGCTAACACCTAATTCGCTATACCACCAAGTCGCTAAACAATTGCAAGTCGCTAAGTAGTAACTCTCTAAGCTTTAAGTCGCTAGCAAAATTTTGGCAGCAATTCGCTAATCAAGTCGCTAAAGATTCAAGTTGCTAAAGAGCAACTTGCTACAGACCAAGTCGCTACCACCAAGTCGCTACCCGTAGTGGAAAGTCCACTACTTGTACTGTTAGTCGCTAGATCCAAGTCGCTAGCTCCAAAGCTGTAACTCGCTACACAATTGCAAAGCAAGTCGCTACGAAGAATGGACTCTGTATGTCAAGTCGCTAGCAAGAAAAACCACATAAACATCACTTTTCAATCCAAAAACAACCCAACCAAGATGATTCAAGCTTAACAAATGAAACCCTAAACACTTGTGATGATTCTAAACATAAAAGTATTAACAAAATCCAAACTTTAACACAAGAAATCAACCAAATGATGCACAAACCACTAAACTTTTTCAAACTAAAAAAACCACCTAAAAACCACTAGAAATCCAAAGATGTGCAAGATAAGATCAAACCATGGCTCTTGATACCAATTGTAGGATATTGAATTTCACTTACATATCATAACATTAACACAATGAGCTTATAGATGATTTTAGAGAGAGAGAAAGTGGGATATTCTAGTAAGAGAAACTTGTAGAATATTAGATTACCAAAGAACATCCAACCCTCTACCTTGCAAGGTAGAGGGTATTTATAGGTTACAAACTAAACGACCTCCTGACGGCCTGTGGATCAGGGATACAGTGGGTAAAGACCCGTCCTTCCTCCACGGTGTTGCTATAAACTAAACTAAGCAGCAAACTAACTAATAAACTCCTAAATAACGTAACTAACGACAAATCTACGAGCTAACTTATGCTAGATAATAGTTGGGGTGACCGACTCTTTAATACTGGAATTTTCTAATTCCTAACAGTTGTTGCTGTAAGGCTGGAAGAAAACCATCTGCTGAAGCACTGAGACCTCTGAAGTTGCATCTATCGTGCCAACTATCCATGGAGAGATCTGATTAAGCTCCGTTTCTTCTTTTGTTGACCCAAGATATAGTTACCCTTTCCTTTCGGCATCCAATCATCTTCTTTTGTGGGATCCAGATCGAGAACATTCTTTAATACCATGATATCTGCATATGTTAGTGGACACAAACAAATATATGGTGGTCGACATCACCCAAACAACAATCGACTAATAAAAGTTAATCCAACATATCAATCAGTTCATATATGGCATGGGAATAAAGTTTTCATCAAACTATAATCATCTAGTCCTAGCAATCATATCCTAAATTCCTAGTCCTTTGACATAGGCAAATATCGTTTTCAGTTAAGCACGTAGGATAATTAGATAAGCTCGATAGATGATATAAATTTGAAAAACATTCTCCCTCTCAATCAATGACTTATTCAATGAAAAGTTTTAAATAAGCTGAAGTCATTAATTGGGTTTTGCAAATTTCTGAAAACAAGATACTGATTGATTTTCAAGCAACTCATTTTCCACCATTTTAAATACAATAAATATTTTTCTGAAGAATTTTAGACGGAAAAACATTTGTGTAGGAACAGCAGTCCTTCGACATACTTTCCTCATTTTGATTTAGGATAAGTGCATGAAATTTGTGTAAATCGATTAAGTGTAGCACTTTCCTTCTTTGAAAAGCGGGTTGCTATCAGAAATAATAGCAAACCATAGTTTAAGCACGGGTTACAGTCTGAAGTAACTGCAAGCCATATTTTGAGACATGTTTTGAAAAGAAATATTTACACCTCCTGCTCGAACTTCATCTATGGTCCCGCGCCACTATTTAATGACATTTCTAAGACCGTAGATGTTATCGATACCAGAAGACATGTCATGAGAAAAACAATATTTTTGACTTTTTCAAATTTTCTGAAATTTTTTTTGTTTTTAAATTATTTACACAGATAGAGAAATAGTTTAAGAAGATGATGATACGAGTACCGAGTGAAGGAAATCGTTCGAAAATTTGTAGAAGATAGAAGTCATCATCTCTTAAACTTTCACCACCAAAGCATTCGAGGCTCTTGAATCATCGCAAAAACTTGAGCCTTCTAAAAGTGAATCTTTGGCAGCTTCCCCCCAAACCGACAATCCTCGTAAAAAGACCATTTCCCCCAAGAAGAAGAAATGAAGTAAAAACTCTAATTGTATGAAGCTCAATAACCCGAAGAAGACGATAACAACGAGGTAACAAGTTAACACAGATCATTTCTGCGGTTATCAAATTCGAAATAAATGATTAAGCCCGATCACACGATCCTGTTGTGCATTTCGATGTACACATTACTCTTTGAGATTGAGCAGTTTTCTATTCGGGAGAACAATATATCAACATCTTCATTTCACCAAATGCATTCCAGTTATCTAACATATAACCAATCAGCCCATAATGTACACATGTACCCAAAAAGAGTAGAGACGATGACATCCATGTAACATGTTGAGTCACTAATCATCTATGCGGATGTCAAATCTAGAATAACTGAATTAGCTCGATCAAGTGAACATGTTGTGCATCCTTGATGTACACATATCTCTCCCCTAATGGTTGCGATCTCATCAGAATCATCACTGCATTGTGTACATGACGCAATAACCAGAAGCACTACCATAAATCATATTGAAGATGTCGATAAGAAATATCATCTCACGCTCCACATATTCTTCTCATATTTCTTCCTACTGAAAGCTGAGTTAACACATACCAAAAGTATCCAGATATCACTTCCCCCCAAATGGTTGGAATAATGCATCCTTCCCCTAAATAGTTGGAATAATACATCCTTCCCCGAAATAGTCGGAATAACACACCAAAGGCTATGAGTTAAACACTGAGTTTCTCTTCGGTTATGACATTTGTCTTTCCAAGATGACTTCAATAGAGAAGAAGTATTAAGTTCATCACATGTACTCGTTGTGTGTTTAGATGTATGTCTCCTTCCCCCTTGCTGGTTTTGATACCTCAGAATCAGCAACACATTATACATACCAAATATTGTTGAAATAGAGAAGAACAAAAAATTAGCTCAAATGAATCCTGTGAGAATCAACTGCTACAGAAACTCTCTCTGACTCTCTTTATCAACCCATATGTAGACAACTTGAAGTGACCACTAAAGAAGAAAACCCGATATACCAAACTTGAAACTGAAGTCGAATTCCCCACATTTGTATCTTAAGATTGCACTTAATGATGGAAGAACGGTGTTGAGAGATTATGCACCAAGTAAATCTCTAAGTGCTCGATACTCAACCAAAGTATGAGACATTAACACCTCTTGCGATTATCTACAACGACATCTGCGTGTGACACTGAGTAAAACAACATAACTCCTTAAAGTGATAGTTAACCAGGCCTTCAACCATACATCCCGACTGCTGGTAACTAGATTAACCAAGTCTTCAACTCAAAATCTTAAGCCCGAGCAAGTTATCAAATAAGAACACACCTTAGTGAAAGTCAGCTTCAATCTCAAATAAGTGATAAATGATTAACTCCAAAGTAATCAACTTGTGTCAAATTCCTAACACGTGAATAAACATACAATCGGATGTACATTGACCCACTGAATGAACCGGAACAAATGATTCCTCAACATCAATGCATTCTTCCTAAAGGTATACATGTAGAGACTGATTTGGAAGATTCACCAATAATGTTTTCGAGCGGATGAGGTAGTCATTTTCCTTAATGTTCATGAGGTTGAATTATAGCATGCACAATGAGAGGAACAATAATCCATGAAGATTTGTCAAAGGAATACCAAATAACGGATCATTATTCATGAACAATAATCCGTGAAAATTTGGCAAAGGAATACCAAAGAGCGGATCATTATCCATGAGTGCAACGGCAATATTATGATAGTCATTATCAACGTCTTAAGGACTAACTGGAAATTGGGTTTCTTGAGTAGTTTGAGTTGTACTTCTTAGAACATGTACCTGTTGAATCAGCAGGAGCCAGAGCAGGAGCTTCAGGAACTAGATGATCATTATTCATTGGAAGTTGGAAGTACTCATCAAACATATCTTGAAACAATGAATCCCAAACAATAAATTCACGTTATCCTTAGTAAGTGAAACATTAGGCGTTTGAGGAGAGTTGTATGACCATTATTCAAGCATCCATAAATATGTAGAATGCACTCTTAATATGTAGAATATGCACTCTTCTCCCCCTCAAAAATTGCAAATGAAGTTTGCCATTTTTGATTGAGCAAGTGATTAAGAATATGCACCAATGAACGTAGACCTACTTGATGATTGAGTGAGCATGTGAAAAACATGAAGCTTGTTGATGGATAATGTAGATGACAATGGTCATAAACATGAGGATATCTCTTCATCTGAAGATAAAGCGCACTGAAGCGTACACTTTTCTTTTCTTTAAGGAACGGGGCCTGAAGTGTTATCTGCAGATGCCATAATGATGAAGTACGAGACCTGAACTGATGTGACCAGACGTCATTGCAGATTTATTAGGAATTGTAAATTCTATTGTGAAGCATCGGTCACCCCATGTATAATCTAGCTTAAGGTAGCTCGTAGACATATTGTTCATTATGTTATTTGTTAGTCAGTTATTAGCATAGTTTAGTCTAGTGCTTCACCGTGGAGGAAGAACGGGTCTTTACCCATTGTATGCCTGATCCACAGCCCGCAGGAGGGCATATTACTTTGTATAAATAGCCCTCTCCCCACAAGGGAGAGGGTTGGCTGTTCATTTGGAATCTAACCTTCCATGTGTTTCTCTCTCTAGAACATCTCTCTTTCTCTCTCTAAAACTTATATACGCCTCATATGTTTATGCTTTGATGTGATTAAGAAATCCTATATCTTACATTTGGTATCAAGAGCCATGGTTTGATCACTCATCTTTCATGCTCTTTTTTTTGGTGGATTTCATATGGTTTTTGGGGTTATAAGTGTTTAGGAGAGTTTGAATCATTTGGACAATTTCTAATGTTAAAGTTTGAATTTTGATTGTACTTTTGTATTTAGGATCATCATATGTGTTTAGGTTTTGAATTGGGAAGCTTAAATCATTGTGGTTTGGTTGTTTTTGATTGTTAAAGTGGGTATTTTTTATAAGTGTACAAAGTGAGTTGAGACTCGTAGTTGAGTTTCTTGGATGCGAGTTGCTTCTTTATGGGAAACGAGTTGGTATAAGCGACTTGTCTACTTAGCGAGTTGACTATTTAAGCGACTTGAGTTCTAAAGCGACTTGGCTATTAAGCGAGTTGTACTGCTAGCGAGTTATTTTAAGCGACTTGGTGGTTAAGCGAGCTGTCTCTGTATGCGACTTGGCTATTAAGCGAGTTGTTTCTTTAAGCGACATAACTTCTAAGCGACTTGTTTCTTTAAGAGAGTTGACTGTTTAGCGAGTTGATAACAAAGCGAGTTGACTATTTAGCGACTTGTCTATTGAGACCTTTTACTTCTTCTTGCTACGTTTTACGATTGTTCTTTTGATTTTGTAAAATCCCGTGAAAGAATCTATTTCCCGGTTTAATCAAAGAATAATAAAATCCCGTAAAGTCCAACATTCATGGCTTACACCACTGATCCAGTAATCTCTAATGTGCTCAAACTATATGACTCAGTGGACTGTAGACAAATTATGTACTACTCAGAATGCTTGACCTTAACAGATTCAACCAATGATGATCTAAACATTTCACACTTTGAGTCAAATCCAAATGAACCTCAGTAGCAATTACATATTGAATGCAGTATTGAACCTTATTTACTACTTCACTCTCATATCTCACAAGTTTTATCCACGTCCATGGATCGAACATGTAGTGCCCTTTTCCGTCAGAACTTAGCTTCACTAAAGAAAACATTGTTACTATACTTTGAACAATTGAAGAACCAGCTCATCAAAGGGAAAATAATAAAAGATGATTCCATGGCAGTACTCCAGATGATTCACAAACAATTCCAGCCATTTATCAATGAGGAATATTCAGTAGATTTTGATCAACAATTGTCTAGTACTTCCTTCAAAAGGCATACTGGAATGGAAATTCGGGAATTTATCAATACATTCATCCGATTAATGGATAATATGGAGATGTACATTGAGGAAGCTGCTAAAGCAAATGACAAAGAAGTCTATGAACAACTGAGGGATAATTGTGAACTATCAGGGGATGCTGTGATTAGAAATTTGAACGAATGTAGAGCACCATCAGTTGATTACAGCGATGAAATTGGAATGGCATTGAATGTTGTATCTGCTGACAATGAATGTAAAGAATCTGAGACTGAGGATCCTGAAACTGTCATAAATTCATTTACGCGTAGTACAAGTGATGTGGATGCAAGTGTCAGACCGATGGATGATCTGATGTTATCTGATGAGCTACTCTTGAATGATCAACACAATGCATCAGGTAACGTATCCAAACCATTTGAAATTATGGATAAACATGATTTTGATAAAATTGATATGGTTGAGATTGAGTCTGTATGTTTTAGTATAAATGATATGGTTTCAAAAAGGGCATTTGATGAACTTTCTTACAAATATTTAATTCTTGAAAAACACTGCATTTCCTTGGAAATTGCATTACAGCAAAAGGAAGTAAATTCTCCTGCTTCAAATGCATGCACAAATCCGGAATTCCCATAATTCCGTGAATTTTTTGAAATTAACCAATTAAAAACATAAATTCTAGACAAAGACTCAACTATTTGTAATCTGAAAAAACAAATATCAGACATTCAAATGAACATGAATATGGGTATAAACACTATAAACTGTGAAGCTTGTGATGCAATTAAGTCTAGGAATGAGGAACTAGCGTTATGTGTTGCTAATTTGCTAAGAGAAAATGAATCCTTGAAGAAGAACTCATTGGAGTGTAGGACCAAACAGATAGATCAAATCAACTCCATGTCAGCTGACATAGATACCCTCAAAACCTAAATTCAGGATAAGAGTTTCATTATCGTTGCTTTAAAAAATGAGCTTAGAAAAAATACGGGAAATAGAGTGAATACTAAGTTCGCAAAACCATCAACGTTGAAGAAATCAACTGTTCATAATGCCACTAAATGCCTTGTAACTAGTCAGCCCAATGCATTTAAGACAAAAAGATTTAAATTATCAAAATCTAAGCTTGCCTCCCAAGTTGATAATAATATAGTTTTGTCGAAACCAGTCACTTTGCTAATTCATTCCAACTTGAGGAATGACAATTCCCAGCTGAAGGTTCAGAAATCTAAGATCAGGAATTTAAGGAGTTCATCTAGTTCATATGAGATGCATCAAATGACTGACCAATCCCCTAAGAAACAAATTAATTTCAAAAGGACCAATACTCAGAACAGGAATCCAGCCTCATTTAACTCTGTTAGCAGTTGTTTTAAGTGGATTCCTACTGGTAGACTCTGTAAGTTCACAGGTACCAAACGGACTTACTCACCTAGAGGTTTTCTTAAGTGGATCCCCACAGGAAAAATCTTCAAGAATGTTGAACTTAAAGGAATGTCTATTAAGGATACTCCTAGAGCTGACTGTACTACATCAAAAATTAAGGATATACCTGTCACTAACCCACCTATTTTCAATATTACATGTGCTATTAATTCAAAGTGTCCTCAATCTTTTTCAGGTACAATGCTCAATTCATTCATGAACATCATGACCTGGTTTCCATCAGAACTGAAGAATGCTCACTCTGGAATTGTAGCTGGTCAGAATTGACGTACCTTGTACTCTGACTCATGATCCCCTCTTTTCAGGACTCGTTCTTATTAAGTCTTGTACAAATTTGAAAAAAAAAAATTATTTTTTGAAACACAATTTTTTATATATATATTTTATATTTTTATTACACTCGTTTTTATTCAAGTTTCTGTCATCGATAACATCTACGGTCCTAGAAATGTCATTCAACAATGACACGGGACTTTAGATGAAGTTCGAACAGAGCCTTTAGAACCTTTAATATTATTCGCTTTTACAATCTCATACTTAAGCTGTCATAATCTCACTACCAAGTTACTAAATCAATCAATGATTATCCTCTATCTCGTATCATTGATTGAGGGGGAGAATTGTGCACCTTCAGTTGATTTAGTACTTTGTTTGATTAATCATCTGCATACTTATTAGTGTGATTTGGCTGTTGCATGCTATGTGGTGTTAATTTATGATTCTTGGTATGATAAAAGGTGTTTTGCTATGTAAATATATTTTTGTCATGTCGTTAGAATATGCGAGTTGCATTTTTTTGTTGTTTGTTTCATGCGAGTTATCTGTATGCGAGTTGCTATGCTAAGTAAAGGGACTAAAAGTGTTAACTCGCTATAATTGTGTACCTATGTATGCTATGCTATGCTAAGTAAAGGGACTAAAAGTGTCAACTCGCTATAATTGTGTACCTATGTATGCGAGTTGCTATGCTTGGTTTTGACACTGTTTTCAAACTAATCCTAGAGGTGATGAGAGTAGAAGTAGCTACTTGTTGAGGGTTAACTGAACTAGAAGCATTATTCTTTGGCAACTCAGGTGAAGTGACTGGTTTTGACAAAACTTGTATCGCATCAACTTGGGAGGCAAGCCTTGTCTTTAAAGATTTTGTTCTTTCAGATATAAATGCAGTAGGTTGCCTAACACAGACCGGTCTCTAGTTGAATGAGAAACTGGCTTCCCCAACGTTGATGGTTTTGTATACTCAGTGTCCACACTTTTACCTTCGGTTTTTCTAAGATCATTCTTTAAGGCAACATTAGCGAAACTCTTTTCCTGAAGTTGAGCTTTGAGATCATCAATTTTTGCTATCAAAGAGTTTGTTTGTTCCATTGACTTAGTTCTAGCTTCTTTGACATAGTCACTTAGTTCTATGTGATGCTTTCTCAAAGTCTCATTGTCCTTTAGTAATTTGGCCACACAAACCGCTAATTCATCATTTCTCATTTGAATATCATCAATAGTATTAACAGCAGTAACCAAATTACTTTTCACATGCATATCAGAAATATGTTTCTTTAAATTGTTGATAGTCGAGTTTTTGGCTTGAAGCTGAGCTTTTAAATTGTTTATTTTAAAAATTCACGAAATTCAGGAAATTCGGGATTTTTACATGGTTTCTTAGTTTGAAAACTTTCCTCCTTTCTTTGTATTGCATTTTCAAGTGAAATGCAATGTTTTTCAAGTTTTGAGAATTTGATTGAAAGTTCATCAAAAGCCTTTTTATCAACCATATCATTCGTTTTGAAATTATTAGACTCAGCCTCAACCAAGGAACATTTATCAGAATCATGTTCAGCATTAAGATAAGTTTTTTTAAATACATTAGCAGATGCACTTTGTTGAACAGTACCTCATCACATGACACCTGTTCATTTATCGATCTGATATCTGCATCCACATCATGTGAAACAAGAGTCACTGAATTATTGGCTGTTTCAAGCTTATCTGCCTCTGAGCCCGTGTATTCAGTACCAACTGATCCATCATCTGGTGCTTTACCTATCTCAACACTACAATCTCTTGATTGCACTCGACATTCATTCACCAGACATTCATTCACCTTTCTGATTTCTATATCCACTTTTTGTATGATAGAAGTTACTGAGCAGCTAGTTATATCATTCATTGTTGTCTCTGGTATTCTGCATTCAGCAACACCCGACCTTTCATCTGATACATTACCCGACTCATCACAACTATCTCTCAACTACACCTGACACTCATCCACTTTTTCATCTTTCTGTGTAACTTCCTCAATGTACTTTTCCATATTATCCATGAGTTGGATAAATGTCTCAATGAACATATGAATTTCCATTCTAGTGTGCCTTTTGAAAGACATTTGAGTCGTGATGATCATAATACGATGTGAATTCCCCACTGATGAATGACTGAAATTGTTTGTGGATCACTTGAATTACAACACTAGAACTATCCTTTTGAACCTTTTGTTTGTCAAGTTGTTGTTCCAATTGTTCTAAGTTCAATAATAGTGTTCCCGTTAATGTGGATAAATCTTGACGGAAAAGGGCATTGCATTTTCGTTCCATTGTTATAGGTGTGAGTAACATGAGGTTTGAGTGAAGTTGTTGATATGGTTAAATGTTACTTTCCTTTAGCATGGCATTCTGTAGCCTAAACAAGTGCAATTCACTCTCTTCAAACTCAAAACACGAAGATCTCACATCCTCATTGATTGATTCAATCATCTTTAACCGTTCAGTGTAGCATACATTATCATTGTTGTCCACAACATCATACAATTTAAGTACTTCCGAAATCACTGAATCAGGAGTGTAAGACATGATATTGCTGTGTACACGGGATTTTACAAGTCTGTGATTTAAACCGAGAAATAGAATCTTTCACGGGATTTTACAAAATCAAGAGGAAACCGTTAAGCAATGACCAATATAACGTGTTAAGATGATTGATGGATCGACACAATGATAGAAAATTGTTTCTTAGGACTTATGATTGGTTGTAGGATTAGCTAAGATGTTGTTTGGTTGAGATTTGGATTGGTTGATGCACGAGTAAACGGAGAAATTTAGGTCTAAAAACTTAAAAACCTCAATAACTTCTGTTCGGAGCGGATTTAGGCCTCGAAGGTTGCCCCAAATGAAGTTTTGTCAGTCGTTTTAATGGGTAGAATGCTGAAAACGGAGTTACGGTTCAAAAGTTATGGCCGTTTGAAGTTTTATCGGGAAAAGTCAACAAAACGCACTGATGAAATGGTCAAACCGCACTTTTGTCAAACCGCTTCAGTCAAATCGCATCCTAGACAAATCGCACCCTAGACAACTCGCACCCAAGACAAGTCGCACCCTAGACAACTCGCAGCCAAGACAAGTCGCATTATAAGACAACTTGCAGTACAAGACAACTCGCACCCTAGACAACTCGCAACCAAGACAAGTTGCAGTATAAGACAATTCGCAGTACAAGACAACTCGCACCTTGTTTACCAACTCGCTTAACAGACAACTCACATAAAACACAACTCGCATAGACTGACAACTCGCATAGTACACATGTACACCCACTATTTCCACTACTTTGCCCTTTCTTGTCGTTTTGTCTCAATAGACAACTCGCATATCAGACAACTCGCTTCAATAAGCAAACTCAGAATGGACAAGTCGCATCAAACATGGGACAACTCGCATCCAAGAAATGACAAGTCGCATCAAACATGGGACAACACGCATCCAAGAAATGTACACCGTGACTCAACTCGCATCCAACAAACTGTTAAAAACACCACTTTTTAATCCAAAAACAACCCAACCACGATGATTCAAGCCTTCCAAGTCAAAACCTAAAGACTTATAATGATTCTAAACACAAAAGTACTATCAAAATCCAAAATTTAACACAAGAAATGATCCAAATGTTGCAAACTACTCTAAACTCATTCAAACCCAAAAACCTTATGAAAACCACTAGAAATCCAAGGACATGAAAGATGAGTGATCAAACCATGGCTCTTGATACCAATTGTTAGAGAGAGAAAGTGAAGATGGGAGCCTTTCTAGAGAGAGAAAGTAAACAAAAGAAAGAAAGGTTAGATTAAGTAAAACGTCCACCCCTTCCGAGGATAGAAGGGGTATTTATACTTACAACTAATACGTCCTCCTGTCGGACTGTGGATCAGGCATACAGTGGGTAAAGACCCGTCCTTCCTCCACGGTGTTACTCTAAACTAATCTACGCTAATAACTAACTAATAAACTAGTAAATAACGATATGTCTACGGGCTAACTTATGCTAGATTGTATTTGGGGTGACCAACACTTCACAATGGAATTTCTAATTCCTAAGAAAGACCATAAACGAGGTATGTTGAGTTAGCTCGATGTATTTGGACTTTTCAGTTTATGAAGGCAGTATTATAGGATTATCACCCAAATAGCCTACCATTGTGTGTCTATCGATTAGTCACCTCGACTTCTCGACCTCCATGTTAAACCCTTTGTTGCACTCACCTTCAGTGCAAGATACCCCTAGATACACCCTTCTGAGCCATTCCTTTCAATTTGTTCACCCAACATATTGTTTCGCTACACCATTACACCTTAGCCAACCCTGTAGTCTTCTATTTGTAATTGGGAAGTCATTATTTGCCTAAGTTTAAGGTTCAAGTGGAAAGGTCCAGGAATCACGCTCTCGTCGACGACATATCCTTAAAGATCAATGAAGACCCCCCAAATTCTCATATTGTTCATCTCAAGTGAGGGAATGTTATGTTATTAAGTTATGATTAAAAAAAATAAAAAAGATAAAAAAAATGATGATGTGATTCGGGAAAAAAAATTATTGTTATTGTAAAGTGCGATGTTATAAGCACTATTGAGCTTAATATAGATTTAATATCAAGGAGGCCACCTCGGTCACATTTGAAGAATGAAGTTGGAAGTGTGCCCTTCATAACGTCCTCTAATGGCACATCTACCTGATTATATCATGATCCGGTTTCTTAACTTCGAAACTTGAACTTTGGGCAGACGGTAAGTGGTGATGACCTAGTTGTAGATTTAGACTATTTGCTTGATTTTATTTTACACCAATTTTATCCCATGTCTTATCCTACCCTTTAGTCATGAAGCGTGTCTAGGTGATGCAGCGAGCAATCTTTGGTGTCTTGGCCATGGATTTGGTCATGTATCATTGATTTTTTCCACTTTGTCATGACATGTTAGTAATGACAAATCACCCTTAAACCTTTGTCGTGTCTACCCATATTGCCTTCGAGAATCATTTTGTCCTTAACTCTAGTGGTGGAGATTTGTGCAAGCTTATGATAGAATACATGCTATGACTGTGCAATGAGTGATCACACCGAAATTGACACTTAGAATAGTTGAGAGATTTGAGTGTTTTGTTCCCATTTCGTGAGGTGTTCGGCTTTGTTTTATTCTAGCATAAGGGATTTGTAAACTTTTATTTTCTAGGTAATGGGAGATATCTTTTTAGGAATCTATCTTATAAGGTCTACATGAGGGCAAGTAGAGTTCAAGTGGGGGGATATTTGATAACATCAAATAGTCCTGAATATTAAGTGTCAATTTCCCCCAATAATGCTCGTATTTTATTTCATTTATATGGATTTACGCTTGTTTTCCTCTATATTTCACTTTCAGGTAAATTATGAGCATTGGAGCTAAAGAGACGCGGATTTGGAGATTTATTGAAGATATATCATAGTATGCTCATTTTAAAGCAGTTACGGCGTAACTCCTCTCTCACATTACGCCATAACTAAAGCGTGGCTCAGAAAACCAACTCAACAGAAGATTACGGCGTAACTCTCCCTAAGATTACGACGTAACCAACTAGGTCAAATGAGGCTCCACGCCGCTGCAAGCTATGCTGTAACTCTTGTATCAATTACGGCGTAACCAAGATTTATTGAAGATACGGCGTAACTCCTTACATAGTTACGCCGTAACAAGCAATTTTAGTGCATAATACAAAGAATTGGATGTTATGGCGTAACTCTTATAATTAGTTACGCCGTAACCGGATCTGGCCTATAAATACCCCACGATTTTCAGCATTTGAAAGCATCCTATTTCACACACAACATTAAGTGAACGTGAGAAGAAGTCGAAGGCAGATCTAGAAGAGCATACGGAGCTATCTCCAAGGGAGAAATCACTCCCCTACGATAAGCATTAGCTTTTTATCTTTTCTTTACTTTCAATTCATGTATTTCGTAATGTTAAACATTGAATAGATTGTTTTAGTTAATATGAGCGGCTAAGCACCTCTGGTGTTGGCCTAGTTATGATTCCTTAAATATTTTGTTTGCATTTACATTGCTTCCGTATAATTATTTCTAAGTGTATGCATGCATAGTTTGTTGGTAGCTACCCTTGTTTCGGTAGTTTTAAATGGCGGTAGTGGTTAGTTAATTAGGAGATATGACCAACTGACCCTAAGTAGGTAGACTGAGTGGGAAGGGTAAGATATGACCAACTGACGACCCTTTCTGCTCGTGCGATTTGACCAACTGATCACCTATCATTTGGATGAACTTAAGAAGTAGGGGGTGAGTGTTTAAGTTGCTAGCGCCCGGCACTCACTGTTATGAATCTAGCATGTAGCGGTACTTAATGACTTGGCTTTGGGGACTATGAACAATTGGACTTATGACGGGTCACCTGATCTCTCCAGTGGGACCCTTTGCTGATAGGTTAGGACGAACTGACCAAATGTTGTCCTAGCGACTTTGACCCCACCTTAAGTAATTAGAAGTAATTAGACGTAAACACTACTAATTAGGATGAGTAACTAGGTTAGCACCCCTCTCCTCTATTGATCACAACCTTCGTCTTTATTTGCATTAGTAGTTAATTATATCGAAATCATATTAAAATTTGTGACACCTAGACTTATTTTAAATCCGCACACATAGCTCTTGGGACGACCTCGGTTTTACCGAAATACTACACTACACACGACCAGGTACACTTCCTGTTAGTGCATTAGGGTAGACCATAGGTATAACGAGAAATTATAAATTTTAAAACCTAGTCAGTAAAACCTGCATCAAATACACGTTTCAAATAAGGGTTATCCTAATGCCTCTTATCATTTAGTTACTCCTAACTACACAAGTGTAGTCCCACTAGCAATATCGGAATGCATCAAAAAACAAGTTCTAGAATCTATTATACTACCGGTACAATCACTAAGCATTAAAGGTGAATGCTTTTATTCCTAAAGATCTAGGGGCGAACCTCACATTTTTGGGGTGGAATTTGAGTGGTAAACGGTTTTTGTGCTAGTCATATAATTCCTATCTATGAGACGCTTTATTAAGACTAAAGTTTAGCTTGTAAATGCCATAAAAAATTTTAAATTTGGTGCTAAAATTGCCCTAACGAATATTTCTCATAGTTTATTACACAAATTACCAAGGACAAGACAAATAATCAAGTGAGTGAATAGTTTCTAAGTTCCCATTTTATTCTTCCTACCTACACTTAAACTGAACATTGTCCCCAATGTTCCCCGAAAGCATCAAAGTTATGATAAAGGAAGGTAAGTAAGGAAAAGAAACTAATACTCCCCTGATTAGCTCGGTAGGATATGTGGAAAGTTGCAGTTAAATCCTTTTCCAAGAAGAATGAATAAGTAATAAGCTTCATCCAATGCGTGTTTCTTCTTCTTGCCCAATATAACCTGCAAACTTATAAGAAAACAAACGAAAGCTTCGCGTAAAATCGGCTGTAAAACTATAAATGACACACAACTACACTAGAAAGCAAGTAAGACATAATGCTTGTGGAATGGATGTTTGCAGTTTTTCTGGAAAATTAAGACCTGGGAATTTCCAAAAATTTTTAAATTGCACAGAAAATAAAAAACTGAGTAATCTGTTTCTACATAGCCTGACGTCGTTAGGTTTTAATCCTGACGCCGTCAGGTTGTCCTGACAGAAAGTGGTCTGCTACGTTTTTCTGAAAAAGTTCTGGAAAAATTACATCATTAAACCTGGAAAAATTCCTGCAAAACATCCATTATGACTCGATACAATCATTTGACTCTAACAAACACACATATATATCAATTTCAATAGCTGTAATTCTCATGTTCATATTCTTAAAAATGTATGTGATCTTCCCTACACTTATCTTTTTGTAAAATACATTTATATGTAACTAAGATGAGGTTAAAAATAAAATAAAGTATTTTCACAAAATCTAACATGAGAATAAACAACAATGAAAAAGATATGAGACACACAAAAATCAAAAAATAAAACAAGCAAACAATTAAGCATGGGTTGCCTCCCACGAAGTGCTTTTCTTTATTTATGAGTTTTTTAGCTAGACTCGAAGTCGTGCTCCTACGTGACTTACTTACCGTCATCTTCTTCCTCATGAATATATCTATTAGGGTTTTCCATGGCATAGTTATGTCCTATCGTGCGTCTTTTTAAAAAGTCATCTTGCCCTCAATTGGTTCTATATTCCGGACCTAGTTTCACACAATCTTTATAGAACCCAAATATCTTATTCATCACACAGTGTACTCCTCTCTTATTATCCTCCTCATTCCTATAGTAGACCAATAGCTTAAGTTCCTTTTGATCATTGGATAGTGATGAAAATTTCTCAATCTTAAATGGCATTTGGTAAGCAACGTCATCGGTCTCATCCTTGAATCTAACTATCCCTAACGACGGATCATAAGTCATCCCGGTGATTTCTATGAATGGATTTCCTAGAATTACATGGGACAAGCTAGGATATATAGCCGTACTAATATCCTCCACAATCACGAAATCCATAAGGTACGTGAAGCTACCTACATAGACGGGCAATCCCTTAACTCTACTGTAGGTCCAAAAGTTTATGGATCTAAGTAGCCTTGAATGACTTATAATAAACTTGAATAAATCTAAATTTATTATGTGAAGAACTCTTAACAAGATCTTGATGTGTTAATGCGGAATCTTACCACACAAAGTATGAAGAACACAAGAATAACTAACTTCGTATTTTCTATTACTTTTGCTCAAAGGTTAAGGCTTACAACTCGTACCTTTAACCTAATACCTTAGGGATCCTTTTATACACTAAGGAAACCCTAATTGACTACTAGACTTGTTGAAGGATAAAGATATCTCTTCCTAAGATATCTCTACGCGTACATATCTATTCCTAATATAACTCTAACAAACTATTCTATTTTTTTATCAAAACCAGACTTAACCATAAACTATTAGTTCTGCCAGACTTAACTCCATTAGTACTGGCAGACTTAACTACCAACAGACTTAAATCTCGCTTACCAGACTTAACTACTAACACTACCAGAATTAATCCTAAACAGACTTAAACAACCTTAAATCTATTTTACAAATTATAATTCCCTATAATCCTCCCCTAAATTGATCTTCACTTGTGAACTTCAATTTCTTTTGTCTTTCTTGAGGATCTTGGAATTATCTTTGAGCTGCATCTTGCAGTTGTCTTCGTTATGTGTTCTGTGCAGCATCATATCAGCACTCCATTGTCTTTGCTACATCTGTGACTGTATGTACATAAAATCAAAAAAGTTTCATACTATTCTCATTACATCCAGGTATGTTAACTCCTGTGAGAGGTGAATCATAGAAAATTTTTAATGGATTTGATGTCTCTTTACCAATTAGCCATTACTATTGGAGTAGCCAATGTTTTGGTGTATAAGACCATGGTACATTGATAACCATCTGATTTTTAGCAAATCAGCAGCTATCAACATATTTGAATAGTCTTTACCAAAAGCTGTACCTTTTTGGACTAGTCATGATTTTCCACTGCCTTTACCACAAGCCATGAACTTGTGGGCTAGTCAACTCTTCATCTACACAGATATGGTGAGTTGAGCACCATACAATTTTTGGCAAATTGTCAACCATAAACGGATTTGAGATATCTTTACCAGAGCTGTTTGCTCATGGATTAGTCAGTTCTTGTGTGGGTTAGACGTGGTGAACTGATAACCATTTGTTGTGATAGTGCAAAACACTTTCACCAAGTGAAACTCCTCAAAATCCATTTATAACATTTATCAACTTATATGCATAATACTCAACAGGTTAAAGAAAATTCTTTCAAACATTTTTAAAATTTATTACTGTTGAGTTTTTTATTCAATTTGTTTCAAAACCTGATAACATGCATTATCTTTAACTTCACCAGAAAGCTTCTTATCAAGCATGTCCCTGCAAGTCTTACTTAAAAGTAGATATTCCACTTCTGTTAGCATATAAACAATTAAATTTTCCAATTCCAAGCAATGAACTTGACAGGTATGAAAGTATCTCCATCTGAGTACTTGCTCTTGATTTGCCTGCTTCCACATCTCATTATTTGCATCAGGTGGCTGAAACATTGTCTTTAGATCTCCCCAGAGGACTCTTTCAAATTCCTCCTCATGTTCTTGACTACCATGCTTTTCCACCATCAATGTATACAAAGTCTTTAAATCATCCCTAGACATATCACTTAACAATCCAGGAAAATTCACATACACAGTGCTAGTATAGTCTTCCCTCTTCACCTGATAAGCTGCATTGCTTCCTGTTTTGATGATCTGGATCTTTGCTATCTTAGCAGCCACTGGACCTTTAGGGATGGTGCCCATGGTGAACTCCTCAGATGGAGTTTCTTCAATCTTGTCCTCCATATAAGCATCCACCTCCTTTCTCATTTCAGACTTATCTTTCTTTGTAGGCTTCATTTCAGACTTCTTTCTAGTCCACTTGATGATAGGCTTTGTAACTGCAGCTTCTTCATCCTTCTTTATAATGCTAGGCTTATCAGTATCTTTCTCAGCCTCAGCAACCTCTTCAACCTTCTGCTTCTTAGCCTCCTCTGATTGAATATTGAAGTATTTTCTTTTAAACTTAGAAGCTTCTAATTCTGAATCCATGGGAGCAAATCTTTTAACCTGCTCCATTACCTTTTCAAATTCTGCTTTAAGCTCTTCAGATGTCAACTTCCTTAACTGAGTTATCTTCCAGCTGGGATAACCTTGACTCGTTATATAGTTAATCATGTATTCTCTCTGTTCTCCCTTGGTCAGAGGTTTATTTCTCATTTCCCTTTGCCTTTGTTCTCTCAGCATCCTTTTCTTCTCATTAATCATTTCTACCATTTTTCTAGCAAAATCCTCAGCTCCAATGTATGGTAGAATGTCCCTGTTCACCTTAAGTTTGGCTCTAATTGTATCCCAGTATTCATCAGTATAATATTTGGCAGACTCTAAAACCTCAGCCTGTATTTTTCTTTGTTCCTTAGTTAACTTTGGTGGTTGCTGCAAGCTTCTTGCAATTAATTCATCATCTATCTGCTGTCTTGCAAGCTTAGCTGCTGCAACATCCTCCTCTGCTTTAATTCTGGCAATCTCTGCCATACTTGCTTCATCTTCTCTGATTTGTCTCTTGGTCCTCTTGCCTTTCCTTTGAGAGAACTCCTCACCAGACTTAACAGATGCACTGGCAGACTTAACTTCAGGAACACTGCCATACTTAACCTCAGTATCACCACCAAACTTAACTACATCATCACTGGAAGACTTAACATCAAAACTTGTAGCCTTCTTTTCTGATTTCCTCTTCTTCTAACTTAAGTTTTTGACCAGGATTTCAGCTGCTTCAAGACCTTGAGGACTGATTGTCTCCTCAGAAGATTTCTTTGTTGGTGTTCTAAAATCTGATCTACCCTCCTCCTCCATATTCCTCACCTGTTTAGGAGAATTTTTGTCACCCTCTGAGTCAGTAATTTCTATACCCTTAGCTTTGAATTTACCTTCCAACCTTTTGACTCTCTTAACCAATCTGATTAGAGTGTCAGCTTGAGCCTTTGTTGACCTCTGTAGATATTTTTCCAATTTCTCTATTCTTGTTAGAAGTTTGGGAACTAGATTGATGAGCTCCTCATGAGATAGAGAAATTGGATTTGTTGTAGTTTTGGGTGTTGGAGGTTGTGAGTGAGGAATTTCAGGAGATTCTTCCTCATACACTGGTGGGGAAGGTGAAGGTGGAGTTGGTGTTCTATGTGGTGGTGGTGTTGGTGTTATTTGTGGTGATGGAGTGGGTGTCCTTTGTGGTGATGGAGTGGGTACCCTCTGTGCAGGCTCTTGTGATTGCTCTTGTGCCTCAGATGCAGCAGCAGTAGATGTACCTACAAGGTTAGCAATAGCAGACAACATAGCAGGCATCAAAGGCCTATGAACCCCTTCAAATCCCCTTTTCATATTTGCAAAATCTTTTTGGTGAAAGGGACAACAATATATTGTTGCTTGTTTGCAGTTTCTGCATTTAAAATCATTTGCAGAAACCTAGGGTACATCAAAAACTTTTTCTCTTTATTTGCATTTGAAACCATAGGATCAAAAATCATTTTAGAAAAGTTAAAGAGTCTACTAGTGGATAGACAGACCAATGCAGAAGCAATAGTGCTTCCAAATTGATCCCATCCACCACTTTTAGGACTCATACAATGGAGGAGATGATGCAACAGAAACCTCCATTGTGGTGTAAAAGTGCTTTTCCAAAAACTGAATGATCATTCAGTAAGATATCCAATGTTTTGAAGTCCTTGAAAAAGTTCATCATTTGGCAACATTGTGATCTCTGAGGCATCAGCCAATTGAAGATAACTTCTTATTGATTCCTCAGTGACTGAATACTCTAAAGTATCAATAGTTGCAGTTAATTCTAATGTCCCATCAGCAAGAGTTCTAGCATTTGGAGTCTGCCAGAACTGTTTGACTAGGGAGATATAGATAGTGGGATTATGAGTGAGAGCATACCTAATATGGGTACCTTTTAGGAAATCCACTATCTGTTCGAAGCCAGTGCTTTCATTTGGCTTCTTGAGGAAGCCCACTTGGTTGTGCTTATCATTGAACTTTAATTGAGCCATAATCGTGGTGAATTGTAAGTTCTATGTCACACCCCCAAATTACCTGTTTTGCAGCGGAATGGAATTTCTGGGGATTGAATGTCATAGCATCACAATCACAGTTATATTGAACGACATAAAGTGCCGTTTGGAAAATACATCGCTTGATTTAATAAAAACATTCAGAGTTACAAAGATAGGTCCCAAATGAAAGTTACTATGTGCGGAAAATAAGTTTGGTACAAGTCAAACGATGTTTTTAAAATGTATAAATCCCATGTGAGACGCGTCGTCACCGCGACTCTATGATATATCCACATGCATGCCATGAAGTGAATGCCTTAGTTACCTGAAAATACATTGCTAAAAGTGTCAACACAAAGGTTGAGTGAGTTCATAGAGTTGTTGAAAATGTTAAATACGACTACCACAAGTATATATTATGTATGACAATGTCGTCACAAAAATGATACAATTGCTTAAGCACATGACACCGAAGCTTGACTGATGTTCGCTCCAACAGAGTGTTTGCCAAACAACTCAAATAATGATAATGACATGAAATGCATCCGTCCGGTTGGAATCCGCCAACCCGGATGGAGGTGTCACCCTCGATAGATCTATCCACTCACTCACGCTTCTATGAAATTAACGGTTCATGTTCATGAAATCGGGACATTTAACTGGCAATGAGGTAACTTAAGCAATGTAATGAATTTGATATACTTGGCATCGTAATAAAATGATGTACAATGTATTATCCCCCGTAGGTTTGAAATAAGTAAAAACTTGAATAAATCGGGGCTATGAAAACTCACCTGTTGCAATGATAATGATGATATAATGGCAATACTGAAATGAGGAGCAACCTCTGACCATGACCTATTATGAATGATATGTTCTAATGTAAATCATGAAACAATGTCGTGCATGCAAATCCATATGTAATCTATACCACTTGTACGTTTGAAAATAAAGTTTATCGTCGAAATATATGTTTATGATATCTCGTCATGTTATAAAATACTTTACAAGTATTTACGTTGAAATGATATCCTACGATAATCATTTAGTGATTTATTATGAAATTATAACTTTTCGTCGTAAAATAATATCGTTGAAATATCCATGAAAGTGACAAAACGGCCTTGAAAAGCTAGTCGTAAAATGGTGCACGTCGAGTGTTAGGAAACGAACTCAACGGTTTTGGGAAGCTTGTATCATTATCTCAAAGTTTTAGCATTTAAGTTTTCATTCTAGAGGTCTCGATCACGGAGAAAAATATAGATTAAGTATGATACTTTTGTCAAAAATATAGTTTAAGGATGGTTTTCGGCAAAGTTTAAATGACCGTATCTTACTCGTTACAACTCCGCTTGACGAACGGTTGGACATTTTGGAAAATATATTTGGCGAACTCACTTTTACTAGAAGACATCACTTTATAAAAAGTTCTAAATCAACGTTAAAAACAACCTTCAACTTGGTCTCTTTGTTTTGCCGTAAAACTTGCCTATTAGAAATTTAATAGTTTTTCTTATATAATGAAGTTACGGCAACTTTGTTAAATAACGTGTAATTTAATCGTTACAAGTCCGTTTTCTACGTTTTATATGTCCTCGGAATCGTGATAACATATACTAATATATTTTTGTTAAGTCGACACATTTTATAACGCTTAAGACTCATTTTTGACTCGTAAAAAGGCGAGATTACAAGCTGAATTTTCTGTACCAAATATCTTTCGTCGTCAAACTTGAAAAATTCATAACTTCTTCGTTATAGCTCCGTTTTAATCAGTTCAAGCGACCACGTTTTTGTTTTAAAGTGTATTTTCTAAATATCTAGCCCAAAATATTTTACAAACTGTCGGATTTTCCAGATTTCAAAAATATGGACAGACCCTTTATAATAGTTGTCGAAATGAGTTTTTATCGCGCAAAACCTATTCTAACCAATTCAAAACAACTCCAAAGCTATCCAAATCCTACCATACACCTTCTTAGGGTGTCATGGGTTCCTAGACATCACCAAAAGTGATATGTTTCAAGGGATAATTTATAGGATGATTATAATTGATAATAAGTAATAAAAACACTAAAAGTGGTATAAACTCATATGTAACATGCATGATTCTTGTAAAAATGATGAAATAACATAAAAATGGATATAAAAGAATTATGATGATCATGAAATGCTTACTAGTTACTTGATGAGGTTTAAATGAACAAATGATTAATCCTAAACACCCAAGGTTTTTATTTCAAAACCTTACTTAGAAGTGTGTCTAGATTGTGATGAACTTGACTAGCAAAAATTTTATGGTTTCCTCTTGGAGCTTCAATGGTGGCCGGTCATGGTGCAAGAGAGGAAGAAGAGAGTGTTTTATTTTTACACTTTGTGCTTTTGAGATATTATGTGAAGTTATTATGAGTATAAAATGAATATATGTGCAAGTGTAAAGAGATATTTGGTAAAACCATGTGTGATTCATCTTGGGTGTCGTCATGTTTAAAAAAAAATGAATAGATGCATTTAATAATGATCAAATGTTTTAATGTTGAGTACTGTGTAGTTAATTAGGAATTATTAGTAACTTGTGTATTTATTTAAACATTTAGGGTTTCGTTAGCTAAAAATAAATTTTAACGGAGCAAAATAAAATGTATTGAAGTCATAAAAATTATAAAAATACATTTCTTACAAGAATTGAGTGAAATAATAATTATCGTGTTGAATTTACGAAAACCGTCGTAAATATTTTTACATAACAATTTATATACAAAATAAATTGAAATCATCGGGTAAACTAATAATATAATTTTTATAGTCTTAAAATGATTATAAAAATATATTAGGAATATTTTTGGAGGTGTCGGATCAAATTTTCAAAATAAATGATTACGCGATAGCGTTTATTTAATAGGAAAATAAACGTTTAATGAAAAATGCAAACCCATGCATAATATTGATATGAAATGATGTTATTGATGATATGTAGACTAAATCTAGTCTATATGAAATGTCCTTGATAAAATGTACATGAATTCCCAGCTAAACCATTAAGGTTACGCGAATTTGATACTCGTAAACGTAATTTACGATAAATGATGAAATAGTGAAACTTCCAAAGTTTGTAAAAATGACCTGAAATTACGAGTTGTCACATTCGCCCAATCAAAAAGGAATTCAGTCCCTGAATTCAGTCCATGTTAGGTTCTACAATGTTACTTGTGAAGAGGTGAGGATATTTGAGTCGCATCGGGTCATCCAATGCTTTTCTGAGTCGTACCACGTCTTTCCAAGACGGGACTTTGAACATAAATCTGTTGCCAACTTGAAATTCTAATGGTTTGCGACTTATGGAACATACTTCCAAAATTTTACGTCGTTTATCGACGTAGCTTATCTAGCTATATGTTGTTATTTGTAACTGATTTTTGATTTGTACGATTTCCGTGTTGTTTCATAAATGAGTCATTGACTAGTGAGTTGGACTTTCCTGATTTTGACCAGTGAATAAGTGATTGACACCTCAACCTTAGAGTGTCTCAATTGGTGTAGTCAATATGTTCATGTGTTGACTATTGTTGTAAAGCAAATTGGTTTGATGAAGAATGATTTACCTAATCATTTCTAGAATATCACACATGCTTTGAGCATATCATCAAATGTTTGAATCGTTCTCTCGCTCTAACCATTGAGCTGAGGATAATAGGCGGTACTCATGTCCTAATAGATTCCATGGGAATCTTGATATGATTGTCAGAAGCCTAAGGTGAATCGAATAGCTTATAATCAGTACAACTGGAATTGATACCACGTGTCTCATGCCAAATTTCAAAATGTTAAATCTGTCGAAAAGGACCTTATATAAAGGAATAGATTATGGGTAACAGTTGTGATTCCTCACATTCCTCGTTCTAGCGAATGTCATTACTTGAATCTTACTTGACTAAGGTGCTTAGTCTCCATGACTAAAATGTTTATTGTTTAATTATCGAAGTGTTTCCATGCTCTATGTTGTAAAGTCACAAAACCTTAAATATTCAAGTGATGTGGTGTGGTGGTTGATTGTCAAGATTTGTCCCAATATTGAGTGCTTCTAAAATATTTCATCACTTAGATTGTTATCATGCTAGCAAGAAAATAGATATCACCTCATACTATGTCGAAGAATGTTTGTTCTAATTTCACTTGTAGATGGAGAGTCATTTATTGTCCGATATGTTCAAACCTGTTGCATCTCTTGATATAGAAGTGAGGTTACCTGGAATTTCTAGGGAACACAATGCCTTAGGGGAAGTTTATATTGATAACCTTAATTTAACCAGATTTTCCTTTAAGGAAAACTCATTGTAGGAAAGTTCACATATTGTTGAGGCCATGTTTAATGAAATGTTCTGTAGTCTTGATTAGAAGACTTGGTTTCTCCCTATAGTGTTGCTTAGTGTGTATTCGCTTCGTACTAAATCTTATAACTCGGTCTAGCTAGTACTTTTTGAAATGATATAATTTGGCTTCTAGTCCAAAATAGTGGTTCGGAATGTCTCGTGATGGCTTAAGATTCTTACTGAGTTTTGAAGGATCTCGCTACCTACTTCTAGTCCTTGTTGGTAATTCCAAAATCCTTTCATTGTTTTCTTGTATCGAGGAATCCTCCTCACAGATGGTATAGAAAGCCTTTCCTAAAAAGGTAACTCGTCAAATTCTAACTTATTGGTTGAGTGAGGAATGAATGGCGTAGGCTTCTATAGAGTGTTAACAAAAAGAAATGTTTATGAACCATTTATCTGATTACAAAGCTTTGATTTTGAGTGAAGATTGTTTTAAGAGATTTGAAATGATGCTTGTTACTTTCATGACATAATTCTTCCTGAATTATACATAGGTGATCAGGCCATGTATAATCGAGGACAAATGATGTGATGCTTGGTTTTGTTGAAATGGTATCATGTTCCTCCGAAGTTTTAAATGGTATTCAACGTTTTGTTTTGTAAGATAATGGCTCAATAATTTTTCAGAGTAACATGAAAATCGTTTCGCATGATGGTATTAAATAGTTGATAAAATGACTGAAAGCCAATTGATAGGGTGGTAACGAAACAACTTTGTTTTAAAACTTTATGAAACAATGTTTCTAAGATAGTGTAGAATAGCTTGAAACAAAATTAAGTGAAATAATTTCGTGAAATGGTAGCAAAATAACTTGAAATAAAATTTGTTGAATGGTTTGTAGGATACATGGGAGAACCTCATAGAGTGATAATAGTCTCTTAATTGGTCAAGAATAAAGTTGGCCTAACCCCTAGTAAGATAGTGATGTATTATCGCGAAATGATTGAAAATTTAGGCAATTGGAATAAGGAATGAAATGAACAAAGGTTGTGATTATCGTGGAGTTAATATGGGATAAAGATTACATAAGATTTAAAGGTACCTATTATCTGTTCCTGTTGATGGTCAAATCGTGTTTCAAGTGCAGGAGTAGTAGGCGGTCTAGCAGCAATAGCCCTAGAACTCTCACAGTCCTCAAACCAATGAGATAGTGCAATGTCTATAATCTTAGTGATAGATGGTAGTGATGTGTCAAATCATGCACGCTTCCCAAGCTGCAAGTCAGATGTATGAGTATCGTGTATGAGATGTGATGGTACGGATGATGCTCAAAATGATAATGATGATGAAAATAATGACAATGATGATAATGGAAATCCTTGTGGTGAATTAAGAAAATAGGCTCATTAGGACTAAGCCTATAAGTTCTACCAAATGGTATAATCTGTCCCAGCTGAATGATAAAAACTGTCCTGATCCTATAGTGAATCAATAGTGATCGTGATGGTGTAGGTGCAACTTTGCCCTCCTCAAAGGGTTCAGTCTCGTCATCTGATGTTATCGGTGTTGAATCAACTGATGTAAAAATTGTGATAGGGAATGACAAGGCATTCTCCATGTCAAAGTCTGATGTGAGTATGATGGGATGGGTATCTGATAAGGTTTTAAAAGGTACCTTTTTGAGGGGTCATTTAAGCCCTTATTCGATCACTTCTGTATCCGTTATTGCTTAATATCGTTCCTTTTCACTTTTTAGGTCTCTTGAAGGTAAAATGCTGGAATGATGCTTATTTGGACGAAAAGGCGCGAATATACGAAGAAAATGGCCAAAGTCAGAATCGAGACACTCAAAGCTGCTGAAACATAAGGCGACGGCGTCACTGCATATCTGCGACGCCGTCGGGAAGGAATTTTGCGACGGGTCAGAAGCGAAATTGCATGTTTTCAAGGGACGACGTCAGGTTCTAAAGGAGTAGGCCGTCGTTACTCAGACGGCCTAGATGCAGCCAAGACGGCGTCAGAGCTGAAGGGGACGGTGTCACAGTCATAAGGTGACGCCGTCGAAAGGTTTACGTGGCCAAGACGAAACCCTAATGACGGCGACACGACGGCGTCACGAAACATAAGGTGACGCCGTCGCAGATGTAATCTTATATATAGAATCCGAATTTTTCAGTTTTTATGTGTAGTCTTTTGGAGTAAAAACCTAAAACCGAACCAAGGCTTTCTTGTGCAGTATTTTAGGGTTCTAAACCCTATGATACATCAAGATAAGTATTTACTTCATTAATTTAATTATGTCTTTGATTATTTGTGTGTATGCTTGCATGTTCTCCATGTCCGGCTAATTTATTTGTGTGTTTGCTTAGGGAATATGAAACTTAATTATTGAATATTGATTGGTTGATACTTATCTTAGTTGACTAATGATCTAGAGTGCGCTAGATTATTCGTTGTGTACTTAATGCTTGACATTTCTTTGTGAACTTTAGAATATAATTATCTAGGTAATTGTAGGATAAAGTATTCAAGGACAACCGTAGAGTAGGCGTCTATAAATCACTAGAGGATTTGTAAACAAGACCCTTTGGTAATTTCAAAGAGTTAGGGAAATAAGCACGCCCTATAGCCTTCGAATCACAACGCAACTAGGAATAAGGACGTGACAAATCAACCATCAATAGGAGATAATTAAGGAGTAGTAAAACCTAAGTAAACACATCTTTAAACTATCATACGAGTACACATCAATTAGACATAGACTATCACAACCTTAGCTTAGATAATTAGATAATAGTAGAGTAATCGGTAGCAATACCAAACCCCCAAATCCAATACCCGAGATTCGTACCTTTTCATTTTCTAAAAAAACATAAAAAGATAAAAAATAGTCTTCCTCAACCTCAACCTTAGCGTAGTAACTTCTCACTAGCATTCCTATTCCCCTAGAGAACGATATCAATACCCGTGGCTTACCCTAATTACTACACTACAACGATTAGGTTCACTGCCTAGGGTGTTATAAAACTTGCTCGAAGAAAAGGAAGTTTCCTTGACCCCGAACGACGCGTGTAGCGTTATCAAGTTTTTGGCGCCGCTGCCGGGGAATAGAATAGCTAGTTAGTAGTCCACCTCGTTTAGGTTTCTTTGCTTGATTCCTATCAAGTAAATTTTTCTCATTTTTTAGCTTTCTCTTAGTCTATCCCCCCTTCTTCGTGACCTTCGTTCGTAAAAACCATTACTCACCATGATCCGTATCTTCCACCGAAGATTCTTCACCCTACCCATTCCCAATCCCGAGGTTGAGAACACAATCCCACAAAACCCTTCACCCACTCACCATTTTGATAACCACCCAGGGCATAACGAGGTGAATTGGCGACAACAAAGTCCTTTCTATTACTCAGATTCTGATGAGGAATCTGATCATGATGAAGAATTTGATGGCGGAGAGGTCATCAATAAGGATAGCTTTGAAATTAAGGAAGATCCCTCCCAATACTTTGACCCTAGATGTAGGATTGAGAAAGATGGCCCATTTAACATGCAATTCCCATGCAAAATAGGACTAGAAGGGTTCGATGCTTATTTGAATTCATTCTTACCTTTAAACTTAATCTCAAAAGATCTATACAATAAAATCAAGGTCAATGAGTTAACCTATCATGGGAACAATGTTGTTAAAGCAGTCACTCATTTGCACGTGTTTGTTGGAAGTTTTGCCTACTTGGTAGAATTCATGGTCTTAGAAAACCTGGGAGAATTTATCGACAAGGACCTCACTCAAGTAATTTTTGGGAAACCTTTCAAGAATTTGACTAGGTTGAATGAACAAATGATTGACGGTCTAATCACTTTCTCTGATGGAGTCGAAGATTTTGTCTATCAAATGCCACGCGCTCATCCCAGATTTAAACATAGGGACATTAAGGCTTGTAATAGAATGACCCCTATTTCATTGCTTAGTGAAAGAGATAAGCAAAGTGGGCTTAGGTACCCATATGAGAAAACAAAACGGTATTACAAAAAATGCCTTGAATTAGGAGATGATTATAAAAAGAATGAAAGAGAGTTTGAGTGGCTTAGGTATGAGCACGCGAGCGTGCACGAGGCAACGTAGGGGTAGGACTACGAGTCTAGCTACAAGACTCTTAAATAAAGAAAAGCGCTTCGTGGGAGGCAACCCATGCTTAATTGTTTGCTTGTTAGTGTCGTAAATCTTTTATTAATTGTTTGTCCTCATGTTTAAATTTGTAAAAATGCTTTATTTTGTTTTTAACCTCGTCTTAATTACATATAAAGGTATTTTACATAAAGGATAAGTGTAGGGAGGATTACACACGTTTTCATAAGAAACGTAAACATGAGAATAACAATTAACTAAAAGATATATATGTTTGTTTGTTCGAGTCAAATGCTTGTATCGAGTCATAATGGATGTTTTTGCAGAAGTTTTTCCAGATTCTAAAGATGTAAATTTTCCAGAATTTTTTCCAGAAAATCGCAGACCAGTTTTTGTCAGGATAACCTGACGGCGTCAGGATTGCAACCTGACGGCGTCAGGAAGGAATAAAAACTTCAGCTTACTTTTTCTCGTTTTCTGAGCTACTTGTAAAATTTTGGAATTTTCCAGATCTTAACTTTCAAAACAAATTCTGTAAACATCCATTCCACAAGCATTATATCCTAGTTTAAATCGAGTCTTATGTATATTATTACCGCCGATTTTACGCGAAGGTTTCGTTTGTTTTCTTCTAGTGTGCAGGTTTAGTTTGTCAAGAAGAAGTTACACAAGTTAAGAAGGAGCCTTTCACGCAAAAACTCTTCTTGGAAAAGATTTAACCACCACTTTTTACGGATCCTACCGAGCTAATCAGGGGAGTATTAGTTTCTTTCGTTTTTAATTACCTTCTATTATCATAACTTTGATACTTTCGGGGAACATTGGGGACAATGTTCAGTTTAAGTGTAGGGAGGGAAAATAAACGGGAACTTTGAAACTATGCTTATCCTTGACTGTTTGCTTTGTCCAAGTGTATTTGTGTAATAAACCATGAGAAAATGTAGGTTAGGGTAATTTTAGCCAAATTTAAAATTTTTTCATGACGTATAAGAGTGGGCCATTAGTCTTAACAAAAGCGTCTCATGGATAGGAAGTTGCATGACTAGCACAAAAACCCTTACCACCTAAATTCCACCCAAAATGTGAGGATCGCCCTTAGATTAGTAGGAATTAAAGCATTCATCTTTAATGCTTAGAGTGTGAACCGGTAGTATATTAGATTCTAGAACTTGTTTTGTGATGCATTCCGAGATCGCTAGTGAGACTACACTTGTGTAGTTAGGATTAACTAAATGATAAGAGGCATTAGGATAAACCCTTGTTTGATACCTGTAATATAATTACTTCTTCCATATCGGTTGAGTAATTCCCCCACACCCTTTGCGTTGTACTCATCTTTAGTACACGATACCCCTAGTTAACCCCTCAGAGCCTATCCTTTTCGCGGTTCTCGTGATGTTTCGGTTTTTCCGGAATATCAATGAAGAGCATTGTTTACACCCCACCCCCAAATATACACCCAAATCGCCTTAGCCTACCTTTATTGCACTCACTTTTAGTGCAAATTTATGTTATCACCCAAAACCCTTAGTTCAATTATCTGGTTGCTTGCATGAGTTGCTAAGTCGAGTCATATCCCTTGTATACAGTTTTGGGATGATTGGGATTCATGGGAAAAGTTAAAGTTTATGAAACATAGGAAAGAGAACGTTAAACTCAAATTCCCTTTGTTTGCATAATAATGTACTCCAAGTGTTTTGATCTTTTCAATTCGGGTCAAATTAGTGTTAGAGTAATAAAAACTCAAGTGTAGGGATGTGTCTATAAATCCCTATCATTTTGATGTACCGTAGAGGATGGTAGAGTAAAAGTGTATGCAAAAAAAAAAAAAAAAAAAAAAAAAAAAAAAAAAAAAAAACATACGGGCTACCATCCTACATATATCTTTTAAATTATGTTTGTTTATTTTCGTTGCCTAGAGTTTTAGAGTGTCGAGTCTTGGCTTAGCAACGCCATTCTTCGTATACTTGCAACATAGAGATTTTTGACTATCCACCACTATATAGCCTATCCCACCAAACCCTTATTTCCCTACCGTAAGCCTAACGTTACAACCCTTTAAAGACCTCTTTGATAGTCTTTCCTAGGTGCTTACGCCAAAGCGATGGAGGTTTGATCTATTCTCAAGCCTATGGTAATCTATGTACTAGGACCGGTTAATGAGTGTTTATCTTCCATTTCCGATTTGTTATATTTCATATATACACCCGAGAGAGATGTGAGTATCCAAACACCCCATGTGAGGTGCTAGTATGTAATTTCCGTGCTTGTTATGACTTTTGCGGGGCTTATATGTGTTGTGGACCCTTTTGAATGGATGCTTCATGACCCCTAACTTATAAATTAATTGGCTAAAAGCACATTTGCTTGAGGACAAGCAAATACCAAGTGTAGGGATATTTGATAAGGTTTTAAAAGGTACCTTTTTGAGGGGTCATTTAAGCCCTTATTCGATCACTTATGTATCCGTTATTGCTTAATATCGTTCCTTTTCACTTTTTAGGTCTCTTGAAGGCAAAATGCTGGAATGATGCTTATTTGGACGAAAAGGCGCGAATATACGAAGAAAATGGCCAAAGTCAGAATCGAGACACTCAAAGCTGCTGAAACATAAGGCGACGGCGTCACTGCATATCTGCGACGCCGTCGGGAAGGAATTTTGCGACGGGTCAGAAGCGAAATTGCATGTTTTCAAGGGACGACGTCAGGTTCTAAAGGAGTAGGCCGTCGTTACTCAGACGGCCTAGATGCAGCCAAGACGGCGTCAGAGCTGAAGGGGACGGTGTCACAGTCATAAGGTGACGCCGTCGAAAGGTTTACGTGGCCAAGACGAAACCCTAATGACGGCGACACGACGGCGTCACGAAACATAAGGTGACGCCGTCGCAGATGTAATCTTATATATAGAATCCGAATTTTTCAGTTTTTATGTGTAGTCTTTTGGAGTAAAAACCTAAAACCGAACCAAGGCTTTCTTGTGCAGTATTTTAGGGTTCTAAACCCTATGATACATCAAGATAAGTATTTACTTCATTAATTTAATTATGTCTTTGATTATTTGTGTGTATGCTTGCATGTTCTCCATGTCCGGCTAATTTATTTGTGTGTTTGCTTAGGGAATATGAAACTTAATTATTGAATATTGATTGGTTGATACTTATCTTAGTTGACTAATGATCTAGAGTGCGCTAGATTATTCGTTGTGTACTTAATGCTTGACATTTCTTTGTGAACTTTAGAATATAATTATCTAGGTAATTGTAGGATAAAGTATTCAAGGACAACCGTAGAGTAGGCGTCTATAAATCACTAGAGGATTTGTAAACAAGACCCTTTGGTAATTTCAAAGAGTTAGGGAAATAAGCACGCCCTATAGCCTTAGAATCACAACGCAACTAGGAATAAGGACGTGACAAATCAACCATCAATAGGAGATAATTAAGGAGTAGTAAAACCTAAGTAAACACATCTTTAAACTATCATACGAGTACACATCAATTAGACATAGACTATCACAACCTTAGCTTAGATAATTAGATAATAGTAGAGTAATCGGTAGCAATACCAAACCCCCAAATCCAATACCCGAGATTCGTACCTTTTCATTTTCTAAAAAAACATAAAAAGATAAAAAATAATCTTCCTCAACCTCAACCTTAGCGTAGTAACTTCTAACTAGCATTCCTATTCCCCTAGAGAACGATATCAATACCCGTGGCTTACCCTAATTACTACACTACAATGATTAGGTTCACTGCCTAGGGTGTTATAAAACTTGCTCGAAGAAAAGGAAGTTTCCTTGACCCCGAACGACGCGTGTAGCGTTATCAGTATCTAAAGGCATCTATGTGACAATCGATTTTGAAATGAAAGTAACTAACTCGCAAAAAGTGCGTATGAAACCGCATGTATAGTGAATATGCACTTATGATGAAATGATGAGATGCTATGATGATGTAGTTATAGTCTAGGGTCAACGATGCAACCTAGTTCTCTATAACCGAAGCTCTGATGCCAATCTGTCACACCCCCAAATTACCTGTTTTGCAGCGGAATGAAATTTCTGGGGATTGACTGTCATAGCATAACAATCACAGTTATATTGAACGACATAAAGTGCCGTTTGGAAAATACATCGCTTGATTTGATAAAAACATTCAGAGTTACAAAGATAGGTCCCAAATGAAAGTTACTATGTGCGGAAAATAAGTTTGGTACAAGTCAAACGATGTTTTTAAAATGTATAAATCCCATTGAGACGCGTCGTCACCGCGACTCTATGATATATCCACATGCATGCCATGAAGTGAATGCCTTAGTTACCTGAAAATACATTGCTAAAAGTGTCAACACAAAGGTTGAGTGAGTTCATAGAGTTGTTGAAAATGTTAAATACGACTACCACAAGTATATATTATGTATGACAATGTCGTCACAAAAATGATACAATTGCTTAAGCACATGACACCGAAGCTTGACTGATGTTCGCCCCAACAGAGTGTTTGCCAAACAACTCAAATAATGATAATGACATGAAATGCATCCGTCCGGTTGGAATCCGCCAACCCGGATGGAGGTGTCACCCTCGATAGATCTATCCACTCACTCACGCTTCTATGAAATTAACGGTTCTTGTTCATGAAATCGGGACATTTAACTGGCAATGAGGTAACTTAAGCAATGTAATGAATTTGATATACTTGGCATCGTAATAAAATGATGTACAATGTATTCTCCCCCGTAGGTTTGAAATAAGTAAAAACTTGAATAAATCGGGGCTATGAAAACTCACCTGTTGCAATGATAATGATGATATAATGGCAATACTGAAATGAGGAGCAACCTCTGACCATGACCTATTATGAATGATATGTTCTAATGTAAATCATGAAACAATGTCGTGCATGCAAATCCATATGTAATCTATACCACTTGTACGTTTGAAAATAATGTTTATCGTCGAAATATATGTTTATGATATCTCGTCATGTTATAAAATACTTTACAAGTATTTACGTTGAAATGATATCCTACGATAATCATTTAGTGATTTATTATGAAATTATAACTTTTCGTCGTAAAATAATATCGTTGAAATATCCATGAAAGTGACAAAACGGCCTTGAAAAGCTAGTCGTAAAATGGTGCACGTCGAGTGTTAGGAAATGAACTCAACGGTTTTGGGAAGCTTGTATCATTATCTCAAAGTTTTAGCATTTAAGTTTTCATTCTAGAGGTCTCGATCACGGAGAAAAATATAGATTAAGTATGATACTTTTGTCCAAAATATAGTTTAAGGATGGTTTTCGGCAAAGTTTAAATGACCGTATCTTACTCGTTACAACTCCGCTTGACGAACGGTTGGACATTTTGGAAAATATACTTGGCGAACTCACTTTTACTAGAAGACATCACTTTATAAAAAGTTCTAAATCAACGTTAAAAACAACCTTCAACTTGGTCTCTTTGTTTTGCCGTAAAACTTGCCTATTAGAAATTTAATAGTTTTTCTTATATAATGAAGTTACGGCAACTTTGTTAAATAACGTGTAATTTAATCGTTACAAGTCCGTTTTCTACGTTTTATATGTCCTCGGAATCGTGATAATATATACTAATATATTTTTGATAAGTCGACACATTTTATAACGCTTAAGACTCATTTTTGACTCGTAAAAAGGCGAGATTACAAGCTGAATTTTCTGTACCAAATATCTTTCGTCGTCAAACTTGAAAAATTCATAACTTCTTCGTTATAGCTCCGTTTTAATCCGTTCAAGCGACCACGTTTTCGTTTTAAAGTGTATTTTCTAAATATCTAGCCCAAAATATTTTACAAACTGTCGGATTTTCCAGATTTCAAAAATATGGACAGACCCTTTATAATAGTTGTCGAAATGAGTTTTTATCGCGCAAAACCTATTCTAACCAATTCAAAACAACTCCAAAGCTATATAAATCCTACCATACACCTTCTTAGGGTGTCATGGGTTCCTAGACATCACCAAAAGTGATATGTTTCAAGGGATAATTTATAGGATGATTATAATTGATAATAAGTAATAAAAACACTAAAAGTGGTATAAACTCATATGTAACATGCATGATTCTTGCAAAAATGATGAAATAACATAAAAATGGATATAAAAGAATTATGATGATCATGAAATGCTTACTACTTACTTGATGAGGTTTAAATGAACAAAGGATTAATCCTAAACACCCAAGGTTTTTATTTCAAAACCTTACTTAGAAGTGTGTCTAGATTGTGATGAACTTGACTAGCAAAATTTTTATGGTTTCCTCTTGGAGCTTCAATGGTGGCCGGTCATGGTGCAAGAGAGGAAGAAGAGAGTGTTTTATTTTTACACTTTGTGCTTTTGAGATATTATGTGAAGTTATTATGAGTATAAAATGAATATATGTGCAAGTGTAAAGAGATATTTGGTAAAACCATGTGTGATTCATCTTGGGTGTCGACATGTTTAAAAAAAATGAATAGATGCATTTAATAATGATCAAATGTTTTAATGTTGAGTAATGTGTAGTTAATTAGGAATTATTAGTAACTTGTGTATTTATTTAAGCATTTAGGGTAGTGTTAGCTAAAAATAAATTTTAACGGAGCAAAATAAAATGTATTGAAGTCATAAAAATTATAAAAATACATTTCTTACAAGAATTGAGTGAAATAATAATTATCGTGTTGAATTTACGAAAACCGTCGTAAATATTTATACATAACAATTTATATACAAAATAAATTGAAATCATCGGGTAAACTAATAATATAATTTTTATAGTCTTAAAATGATTATAAAAATATATTAGGAATATTTTTGGAAGTGTCGGATCAAATTTTCAAAATAAATGATTACGCGATAGCGTTTATTTAATAGGAAAATAAACGTTTAATGAAAAATGCAAACCCATGCATAATATTGATATGAAATGATGTTATTGATGATATGTAGACTAAATCTAGTCTATATGAAATGTCCTCGATAAAATGTTCATGAATTCGCAGCTAAACCATTAAGGTTACGCGAATTTGATACTCGTAAACGTAATTTACGATAAATGATGAAATAGTGAAACTTCCAAAGTTTGTAAAAATGACCTGAAATTACGAGTTGTCACATTCTAGTAGTGCGGCGTGAGTTAGGGTTAATGCTGGTGAAAAGATCTTATCGAGAGCAAAAGATTTGAAATTTTAAAGATTTTAAAGAAAGTAGATAATGGATAAATATAAATTTTATTAAAAAAACTATCCATATATATACTTCTTACCGCCTAAGAGTAGGTAACGGTACTATTAATACAGTAAAAATGGATTTTCCCTCGACCAGCACTAACGGTAATATTTTTGCACTACCAGACTTAAAATAGTCAAATAGACTTAAATGTGACATCACCGGATTTAACTCTGAATAGTAGCACATCCATCAGTGTAGCTTCCATACCTCCCCTATCTTTGATAGAATTTGCATTTCTCTGAAAAATTAGTCTAAAACCAATAGAAATACAATAGGTGGATCTTAAAACAGAATTAACTCAAAATTCTACCATAATTAATTCATAAAACAACCAAAGGAAATTGTTCAAGCACACCAAAGATATTGTAGCAAACACAGAAATCAAAAGATGTTCTCAAAATCACCAAATCACAACAACACAAGGATGTTTATAATACTTCCATAAAAATCTAACTATTCATAGGGTAGCCTAGGCTGCCTCCAAAGGTAACAGAACTGTTAGGAATTATTGTAACAGTGGGTTCCTGCTGATAAATGTTCCTGCTGATAATATTAGTATTTCTGCTGATAGTACAGTTACTGCGGATAGTGCAGTTACTGCTGATAGTTATTTATGTTTATGGGGATATATATTTTCCGTATTATTAGTAATTAGTTAGGATATGCATGAGTTAATTTAGGAAGAGAAAATGCATATCTTTTACGTGTTTTGTAAGCTGCAGAATTAGGGTTTCTAGTAGTATAAAAGAAACCTGTGGCTAGGGTTTATGTACGCTTACGTTTTCAATAACATTATTAGTAATTGAATATAGATCCATAGAGGATCAAGTATTTTGTGTTTATTGTCTTCTTAATTATGGTGTTCATATTCTGCGTGGACCTAAGTCTAATAAAGGTTCTCCATAGTTTGCTTGTGATTACACAAGTTTACTATACTCTCATTAAGGCTCTTAAAATCTATCTGGTACTGATCCAACAAGTGGCATCAGAGCCTGGTGAGAATCTTTTAAAGAAGACATCCTTACTCTCTTTCATAAAACTCTAATTTCACTCTAACAATGACATCATCAAAACATTCAGACTCAGACAATGAGGAGAAGCCTGAGTCATCCAATGCTCAGTCTACAATTCAGCAGGTGGTTACCACCATGTCCAACAACAATGCAAAATTTCCCTATCAGAAGCAGGACGAATATGACATATGGGCTATGAAGATGGAAAATTACATCACCAACAATGACTACCATCTCTAGAACATTGTTCTACTAGGCAACAGTAAGAAGAAGATTGGTAGATATACAGAAGGTAATGTGATCATTCTTCCAGCAGCAACAACTGAAGAAGCTATTGCCCTTCAGAGGGAAACAAAGGCTAGGACTACCTTGCTCCAAGCACTACCAGATGAGCATATGAGTGACTTTCATCATCTTGATGATGAAAACGAGATCTAGAAGGCCATCAAGGCAAGGTTTGGAGGTAACGAAGAGTGTAAGAAGATGAGGAAGTATATGCTCAAGCAGAGCTTTCAGGAGTTTGTTAGTACTACCAGTGCTAACACAATCATGTCATATGCTGAGAGTCCCACTTCTTCATCAGCAGCAACCATATCACACACTTCTTCTACAAGAAAATCAAAGTCCAATACTGTGATAGAGGATGTGCTTTACTCATTTGTTTCTGAGACTGAAGACCAACAACAGTTGGCCTATGAAGATTTTAAACAATTGGATAAATGAGACTTAGAGGAGATGGACATCAAATGGCAGATGGCCATGCTTGCTGTAAAAGTCAACAGGTATGAGAAGGGTTCTGGGAGGAAGTTCAGCTACCAGGGAAGGGAGGCAGCCATGTTTGACAGGAAGAAGATCAGGTGCTTTGAATGCAACCAAGTAGGTCACTTTGCCAAAGAATGCCCAAATAAGAAGGGAAGTGACAGGAGGAGGTATACTGCATACAAGCTCAAGGAAGATGAGGACGTGAAACCTAAAGCTTTGATGTCTCTGGACTTAAGGGTTTACTGGGATGCTCATGTGGATGAAGTTCAGGATGAAAATCCTAAGGTTGGATTGCTTGCTGATACTGCTGATGAGTTTGCACTGATGGGCATCACATCTCAGGTACAAAATTGTATATTTGGTTGTAATGCTAGATGTGATGCTCTTAAAAGTGAATTTGATGATGTTAATGACCAATATAAAGAAATTTTTATTTAGGTCCAGGCATATAAGAAAACTGTTAAATCTTTAGAAAAACAAAAGGCCTAGTACCAACAAAATCAATTGGCCCTTGAAGAGAGAATTAGAGTGTTAGAAAGAGATTTGGAGAACACCACTAACTTGTTAAGATATACTAAAAATGAAAATGTTAAGTTTAATGTAGAAAAAGAGGATCTTAGGGGTAAATTAGATAAAGAGGTGGCTAGACATAAAGAGTGGCAAGAACAAGCTAAAAATCTAGACAAATTAAGGAAAAGTTATATGTCTGTTAAAACTAAGATGGGGTTGGGTTTCAAAGATTACATTGATCCAGATGAGGTATATGACCCTAATGACTATAGTGTTTTTAATCGTGTCACTGATAAAGAGGAAGAAAAATATCGACCTTCTAAATTTGTTAAACAAGGTGAAATGCACATTGTTCCTTCCTTAATCAATGGTATTGTTAGACCACCTACCCAGACTCAGACTTGGATGAATCACATATGTCCTATGGCCAAAATTCTAATGACTTAACTGAAATTGGTAGTGAAACTAATAATTTTGTCTCTTGTTCTTCCAGTTATAGGACTTCAGAGACCCAGTCTAAAGACTATGCCATTTGTGATTCAATTAAAGAGCCTACAACGCCCATGTTTGCCTCTCCCAAGCCCTTGCCTGTCCAAGAGTTGCTGTTGATGAATCATCTTCTAAGACAACTTATTTTAAAAACATTTCTTGTTTTGTTGATTCTGTTAAAAACAATTCTGATTTTGGTTCTGGTTTGAATAAGTTTGTTTGTGATAAGACTATTCATATTATGAACAAGCATTTTAAGAAGAAATCATGTTTTGTTTGTGGTAGTACATTTCATCTTATCAAAGATTGTTATTTTTATGAGAAACAAATGTGTGCTTGTACTTATAAACAGAGACATAGACCAATATTGAATGATGTGACCAAAATTCCTCTATTTGTTCCATCTAGAACACATGTGAGGAATGGCAGAACCAATTCTGCATGTAGACCAGTTACTGCTGGTAGACCTGTTCCTGCTGGTAGACCAGTTCCTGCTGGTAACCCAGTTTCTGCCGATATACCATCTTCATTATGTTGGAGAAGAAATGTTCCTAGGCCATTAATCAGACCTACTAGTACTTATTTTCAAAATGGATATAGGCTTGTTAATAATGACCCATTGAATAAAAGGGGGCAAGGTAGGATACTGCCGTTAAGTCCTCAGCATGTTGCTCTTGGACACCAAATAGACCATCATTCATGAAGGGTTCCAAGAACAATAGTGGATCTCATCAATCTGCAGGTCCTTCTAAAATGATCCACAAGGCCGGACCAAGTCAGTAATGACTTGGGTCTCCATATATACTAATGTTGTTGTATTTTTTTTCTTGTAGGATGATCCTCATTCAAATAAAGATTTTGGTATTGTTGATAGTGGATGTTCTAGGAGTATGACAGGGAACAAAGATAGATTGCATGATTTTGTATCTATTCAAGGAGGTACTGTTACATTTGGAAGTGGAGATGGCAAAATAACAGGGAAGGGAACCATTAGAACTTCCAAGCTGGACTTTGAGAATGTGTATTATGTGGAACAACTAAGAAACTTCAAATTATTTTCTATGTCTCAAATATGTGACATGAAAAATTATGTTCTATTCACTGATACTGAATGTCTTGTTCTTTCCAAAGACTTCCAGATACCTGATGACAGGCAAGTTGTTCAGAAAGTACATAGGAAACATAATCTGTATACATTCAACCTTAATGATGTTCAGCCTGAAGGAGATTTAGCTTGTTTGGTGGTAAAAGCATCCTTGGATGAATCTAATAAATGGCATAGAAGGATGGCTCATGTCAATTTTAAAACTATCAACAAGCTGGCAAAACATCATTTAGTTCATGGCCTTCCTTCCAAATTCTTTACTAATGAGCACAATTGTGTGGCCTACAACAAGAGAAAGCAGCACAAGGCTTCATATAAATCCATTACTGTTGTCAGCGCTATTTCAGAGCCTCTGCAGCTTTTGCACATGGACCTCTTTGGTCCCACATCTATCAGAAGCATTGATCACAAGTACTTTTGTTTGGTGGTTACTGATGACTACAGTAGGTATTGTTGGGCATTCTTTTTGGGGACTAAGGATGAAACATTTCAGGTTCTTCAAAATTTCATTTCCCTGGTTGAGAATCAATTGAATAAAAAGGTTAAAGCCATTAGGTGTAACAATGGGACAAAGTTCAAGAATGCCAAATTAATTGAGCTATGTGCTTCTAAGGGGATAAGAAGGGATTACAGCAATGCCAGGACTCCACAACAAAATGGAGTTGCTGAAAGGAAAAATAGAACCCTTATTGAAGCAGCAAGGTCTATGCTTGCTGATTCAAAGTTACCTACCATGTTCTGGACTGAAGCAGTCAGTACTGCATGTTATGTTTTGAACAGGGTGTTGATAACTCATCCTCACTATATGACACCTTATGAACTTTTGTCTAGAAAGATTCCTACCATAAGCTACTTTAAGCCTTTTGGTTGTCATGTGACCATCTTAAACACTAGGGATCATTTGGGCAAATTTCAAGGGAAAGCTGATGAGGGTTTTGTAGTAGGCTATTCTGCTCATAGTAAGGCTTACATGGTATATAACATCTCTACAAAGAGGATAGAAGAAACATTGAATCTGAGATTTATGGAGGACAAGCCTAATGTTCAGGGAGCAGGTCAAGAATGGTATTTTGATCTTGACTACTTAACTGATCACTTAGGTTATACTTGTTATAAATCTAATCTTTCTGCAGAACCACAAGCTTTTCAAACTAACATTGCAGGTTCTTTAGATGATGAATCAGACTCAAATTGTGATGAACAACTTATTGTTGTTCTTGCTTTTCCGACTAATCATTTTTCAGGTTCCAAGGACACAGATTCTTCTGATGTATCTTCAAGTGATTTAGGGTATGCAGAAGAGCTTGTGAAGCTTCAACGCCAAGAGCATGCAGCAAGGATGATGCTGAAAAGTATGGGTATGAATTCTCCAAAGAAACAAAGTGTTGGATCGATATACTTTAATCAAACTAAACTAGCTTGTTAAGGTTTAATAACCTCGGATAAATCCTAAGTTATTAACAAAGAAACACTGAGCAATCTTTATCAAGTACGCGGAATTTACTTAACAAAGCTAAGAAGAAAATTTTATTAACAAACTCTAAATCTGCTTATTATGTAGATACTCTAATACAACTCTAAGATATTCGAAATTTTCTCTAAACTCTTAATTCGTAAACTCTAAAACTCTTTTTCTGAAATCGTACCTCTAATGCCAATCTAGGAGTCCTTTTATAGGCTCAAGGATATCCTAGTCGGTTTACAATTGATAACCTTGTACGACAAGTAATCTAAACATGGAATACAATACTTTCCTTAAACGAATATAACAGTTCTTCTGTTCTAGCAGTACTTTGACTTCACCATGCAGTACTTTGACTTTATCTTTAGCAGTACTTTGACTCTTTGACTTTTTCCAGTACTTTGCAGTTTACAGTACTTTCATATCTTCAGTACTTTGGTAGCTTCAGCACTTTCATATCCCAACAATCCTCCCCTAACTTGAATTCTACTTGCTTGACTTCAAGTTCCTTTGTGAATATATCTTTAACAGCTTCATCTTAAAATGGATTGTTCTTTATTCTTTAAATTATATCTCTGTAGAATCTGTGCTTTTGTCAAAGTATCTCTTAGAATTATTTTCTTCACAACAGCATTCAGGAATCTCCATCTTTTCAGCAACACAGCAACATATGACAATGTGTACAATAATTTAATTTAAGTTGCATACTATTCTCATCACATCTAAGTGAATCATTGAAAATTCAATGGATTTAGAACTCTTTACCAAAGCCATTATCTTTGGAGTAGCCAAATATTTTGGTGTGTAAGACCATGGTACATTGATAACCATATGATTTTTAGCAAATCATCAGCTATCAACAGATTTTTTTTGTCTTTACCAAAAGCTGTACCCTTCTGGACTAGTTAGTTCTTTTATCTAATGGTGAACTAATTACCAATAATGGTTTTTCCACTGCCTTTACCACAAGCCATTTCTTGTGGGCTAGCCAACTCTTCACATTACTGATATGGTGAGTTGATGACCATCCAACTTATTAGCAAGTTGTCAACTAAAAACGGATTTGATATATCTTTACCAGAGCCGTTTGCTCATGGATTAGTCAATCCTTTTGTAACCATGGTGGATTGATAACCTATTGATGTTATCATCACAAAAACCATTTATTCAACCTTTACTTCAAAAATATTTATTATTTAGCAAAAAGGTTTCATCTAAAATTTACTTAACTGGTTTAGTTCAGCAAACAGTACTTTGATGAAAGTACTGTCTAATCAGCAGTACTTTGAATAAAAGTACTGATATATCAAAAAGTATTTATTCAAAAATCATACCAGTTATAGATCATTCTCAGCAATGGTAGTCCAGTCAATAAACAAATTGATCACCATGCAAGCAGTTTCATCATCCTCTTCTACTTCCAATCCATGCTCTAGCATTCTTCTCATTAGATCAACTGTAAGAGGATATCTTCTTTCTGCAAACATGTGAATCATTGTTCCATTTTCTAGCTCCAAGACATGAACTCCAGATTCTTCAAAGAATCTCCAGTAAAATATTTCCCAGTTTTCTTGATCCTTCCAAATATCATCAGTGCTCTCTTCATCAGTTTCCCACATGGTTATAAGATCTCCTTGTAAGACCAATCCAATCCCTTCTAATGGATTATCTTCAAAAGAAGTCTTCACAGCATGATATAAGTAGAATAGATCTACTCTGTCTATAATATGCAGCAAATCCCATAGCCGTTTAAAAACTTTGAAACTTTTATCTTCTTTGTGAAAAACCATGTAATCTCCATTCTTAGATTTCTCAACTTTGAAAACACTGATCTTTGATCTGTTCATCTTCATATCATTATCTTCCTTGGTATAATCAAAATCTACTATTCTGAGATAATTCTTCAATTCATCAACAGTCTCAGATCTTAATTCAACCTTCTCTTTCTTTGAAAACTGAACATCTGTAGCTTCAGTTTTTCTTTTCCTCTTTAAGCTTTTCTTCCTTTCAGCTTCAGTCCAATAAGCTTCTTCTCAAAAATCTTTAATGCCTGCAACATCTTTCTTATAAGCTTCTCTCTCAGCATCATATAATCTCTTCATATCCGCATAATTTAGCTTTTGCAATCCTTTAAATCCTCTGCCTTTTAAGTATGCCATCATTGCATTCCTTTCTTTAGCCAAATTAGGTCTTCTTGACATGAATCTAACAGGTGTTGGAGACTGTAAAGGTTCAGCAGCTTCAGCATCCAATTCATCTTGTACCTTTTGAGCTGCTTCTCTATTTAGAGCTTCTTGAGCTTCTTGTTCTTCTCTATCTTTAGCATCTAACTCTTCTTGAACTTTTCTAGCTGCAGCTTCATTCCTTGCAACTTCAAATGCTCTAAGTTCTGCCAAAGTAAGTTTCTTCTTCTTAACTTCAACCAAAACACCTTTTCCCTTGTCTTTTGGATCAATTGCAGGTTGATCAGTTCTTGGTTTTTCTTCTTCTTGTACATCTCTAATAGTAACACCTCCTCTTGGTTGTGACAAATCAAGAATTGTAGCAACTAATTCATCATCACTTGGTGAATGAATAGGTTTAAATCTAGGTTCCTCCTCTTCCTCTATAACAACTGTAAAAGGACCAGCTTCTTCTTCAAAATTCAAAACCCTTGGAGTTATTGGTGTTATAACTTCTGGCCTAGATGTATCATGAAGCTCAGTACTTTGATGTTCAGTACTTTGTTCATCAGTACCTTGATTATCAGTACCTTGAACTTGTACTTCTTCTTCTTGTTCCTCAGAAAAATCTTCTTTCTTCTTCAAAACATCTTCTTCAGATTCTTTTGTCTTCATAACATCTTCTTTCAAATTTTCTTTGTCTAAATTCCTACCCAAGTTGACAGAAGATGATTTAGGAACCGTCTTTCTTTTCAATTCCTTACGAAGTGCTTTTCGACGTTTGTTTTCCTCCTTAACCCATAAGTTGAAGCCTTGAATATAGGGTTTAACAAAATTTCTCAACCAGAAGTAGTTTCGCTTCAACTTCCTAATAGTTTTAGCTTGACGTTCAACAGTCTTGTTCAACCTAGCAAGTGCCTTTGTCAAAGCATAGTTATCCATAGTTAAACCTTCACGAGGAATTGTAGGAGCATCACCTTGAACTTGTGAATGTTCCTCCGAACCAGAAACAAATGGTTGAGGAGATGGAGTAGGTGTTCTCTCAATCTCTGCTTGAACCTCAGGACTTGGAGAAACATCACCCTGTAAAGATGCAGTACCTTCACGAAAAGCAGTACTTGCAGATGCAGTACCTTGTGAGGCAGCACTCTGTGAAGCAGTACCTTGTGCAGAAGCAGTACCTTCACTCTCTTCATCCTCTTCAGCACGTACAGCTTGAACAACTTCCATCATGGAAGTAGTTAAGGGAATATCTCCACCTCCGAACAAATCACTGCGCCTAGCCATGAATGTATATATTTTGGCTTGTTGCACAATAACAGGTAGTAAAGCAGTAGGTTTAGGAATATCAGCCAATTGCTTGTTTAGGAAAACCTGTATAAATCTTGGGTACATCAACCAAGGTTCTCCAGATGATATATGCGATAGCATCCCATCCAAAATAAGCCGTGAAAAGTTAAATACTCTGTCCGTAGCTAAACCAACCACTGCAGATGCAATATTTGAACCAAACTGCTCCCAAGAAGTGCTTTTAGAACTTATGCAATGGAGCAAGACATGGATCAAAAACTTCCATTGAGGACAGAATAAGGCCTTCTTAAAAGTTTGTTCAGTCAAAGAACCTTCATAACCAAGATTCCTAAAAGTATCCCAAATCAGTTGCTTATCAAATCTAATAGCCCCATCTTCATCACCAAATAATAAATCATCACGAATAGAGGCTTCTGTAATCTTAATAGTCTTTCCAGCAACTGAGGATCTAATATAATATTCATCCTCCTCCATATTGTCTCTAGCATTAGCCCAAAATTCCTGAATCCATGGTTCAATAACATCCGGCTCAACTAAAAGAGCATAGCTAATAGGCGACCCAGTAAGATAATCAATGATATCATAAAACGCCACATTTGCCTCAGTCTTATCTAAATTAGCCACCATATTGTGCTTCGAAACAGTTAAACGATTCACCATTGTTGAAAGAGTGAGCACAATAGAAAGATTGTTTCGAATAATAAAGAGATGGTAATTGGAAGATAAGTATGGAAAAGATGTGAAGTAATAATATGAGAGGGAAAATCGGAAAGAAGTTATGTATAGGTGAGATTTGAAAAATCACAGCCTAAATAACAAAGTTACCGTTATTACCAATTACCCATCAATATTACCGTTGGAACAGTACTTTAATACGACAAACAATACTTTCCATATAAGCAGTACTTTCAGGAAATACAGTACTTTGCCAAATGCCTTCATAGAAACTAAGTATAAACTAACATCCTCCCCTCAAGCAATACACAGGACTATATCTAACACCTTATAGTCCTCCCCTTAAACATAGCTTAGTAGTTAATCATTCCAATGCTCACGACCAAGTGATTGAATCGTGACACATCAAAACCTTTTGTGAGTAGATCAGCTACATTGTCATCCGTGTGAACTTTAACCACATTAATGAGCCTATGCTCATAGCAGTCTCTGATAAAGTGATGCCGAATCTGAATATGCTTTGTCTTGGAATGATACACAGGATTCTTCACAATACAAATAGTACTCTCAGTATCAATATTGATAGGAGTATTCTTAAAGTTGAACCCATAATCCAAGAGTTGATTCTGCATCCACAAAACTTGACCACAACAACTTGCAGCAGCTACATATTCAGCTTCAGTAGATGATGTTGCTGCAATTGTCTGCTTCTTGCATTGCCATGAAACTAACCTTCTTCCAAGATATTGGCATCCACCAGTTGTGGATCTTCTATCATAATTATCTCCTGCATAGTCACTATCTGAAAAAAGCTTCTAAGTGAAAAGGTGACTCTTTAGGATACCACAACCCCAACTTAGGTTGTTGTTTCAAATAACAGAATATTCTCTTGACAGCATTCAGGTGAGAGATCTTAGGTGAAACTTGATATCTGGCACATAAACAAACTGCAAACATGATATCAGGCCTTGATGCAGTAAGATACATAAGAGAGCCAATCATAGATCTGTATAACTTGACTTCAACAGGCTGTCCATCTTCATCTTTTCCCAATGAATTGATAGATTTAATTGGTGTAGTAACAGCCTTCATATCATCAAAATTAAACTTCTTAAGTATGTCTGTAACATACTTGTCTTGACTAATAAAAATCCCTTCATTGGACTGCTTAACCTGAAGTCCTAAAAAGAATGTTAACTCTCCCATTGAACTCATTTGAAATTCCTTCTGCATCAGCTGCTCAAACTCCTTAACCATAGACTGTTTGGTAGCCCCAAAGATAATATCATCAACATACACCTGAACTAACATGATATCCTTCTTGTCTCTCTTGATAAACAAAGTCTTGTCAATAGCTCCTCGTCTGTAACCATGTTTTAATAAGAATGTAGAGAGCCTCTCATACCAAGCTCTAGGAGCCTGATGAAGACCATATAAAGCCTTAACCACCTTATAGACTTTGTTAGGATGCTTAGGATATTCAAAACCTGGAGGTTGTTTCACATACACCTCTTCTGTAATAGTGCCATAAAGAAAGGCACTCTTGACATCCATCTGATAGACTTGAAAACCCATAAAAGAAGCAAAAGCAAGAAAGATTCTAATAGCTTCAATCCTTGCCACAGGAGCAAATACTTCATCATAGTCTACCCCTTCTTCTTGTCTATAACCCTGAGCAACTAACCTTGCCTTGTTCTTGATAACATTGCCTCTTTCATCTCTTTTAACTCTAAAGACCCATCTTGTTCCAATAACTCGCTTCCCATCTGGAAGGTCACATAAAACCCAAACCTCTTGAAGTTTAAATTGAAGAAGTTCTTCCTGCATAGCTTTAACCCAGCTTTCTTTAGTCAAAGCTTGAGCAATATTCTTGGGTTCCTCTTGAGAGATGAAACAAGTAAATAAGCAGGTTTGATGGTCCTTATAATTTAACCTGTTTTGTTTATACACAAAGCTAAGTAAAGCATTGTGAGGTTTTGTGAAACCCTTAGCTTTGTGTCTTGTCATAACTCCAGATGTAGAAGGACCAATGATTTGATCAGTTGGATGATTCTTATGAATTCGTAAGATTGGAGACTGTGGAACTGCATATGCATCATCCAAGTTAGTATAATCAGCACCTTCATTGGAATCTGAGAAAATACCTTCATCTTCAAGCTCATCATCAGTTTCTTCTAACCCAGGCATAGTAGGATCATCCAAATCATCTAAAGTACTGTCAATAGGTGCGGCAGCACTTTGGTTGAAAGTACTGTCCATAGTACTGTAAGAGAACTCTGCAGTATTGTTCTTCTTCTTTGCCTCTTCAAAAGCTCTTCTTTGTTCATCTGTGTAAGAATGTGCTAATACATCTTGAAGAAGCATCTAATTAAGTTCCTCTTGAATAGATTGATCCTCAGCAGATAATGAGGATTGTGGTGCAACAGTACTTTGTTTTGGCGAATCAGTACTTTGCTTAGGAACATCAGTACTTTGTTTTGGACTCATAGGATCTTTATCAGGAATAGCATCAGGTCTAAGATGAATATCATGAACAACATATTGAATATCTTCTTCATTATGCAAAGGTTGATTTTCTTCTCTAACAGGTACATAATTCATTGAAGGAGATAAAATCTCAAGATCAAACATCCAATCAGGACCCTTCCCTTTCTCATTGTCTTGATCCTCTAAAAACTCAACATGAAGACAATCTTGAATCTTCTTAGTAACTCTGTTGTAGACTAACTTGGATGATGCATATGTTGTAGACTAACTCTGTTGTAGACTAACCAATTGATAAGATCGTTTATAAGCTCAGCTAGGGATCAATAACAAAGACTAATAACATTGTACGCAGCTGATAAATCAAAACAATACTTTGTTATTGAACAAGGTTTTTCATTCACTAATACTCAAATAATCTTAGACGTTTATAGAAGCACGTCTACTAACTAAACTAATAACCTAGGCGTTTACAATGAACCATACGCCTAGGACACACTAATCTAAAACCCTAGACGTTCTTCCCTAACGCCTAGGCTAAACACACACCTTTTAGTCGACTACATTATTGGAAGAATTAATTAAAAACCTACACCTATGTCCTCTTTATATACTAGAGGATAAGGACTAAATAATAAAACTTCCATTGCAAGCAAGCCCTTCCATCTTTTAGTAGGTTTCCTTCTTGTCATATTAAGTCCCTCTTGTTTCATTCTTTTTGTCTTTATCAACTCAAACTTGTAATTCCCAACAATCTTCCCCTAGTTGATAATGACAAAACCATTCTTGAACGAACTTCCCTAGACGAAGTAGAGAAATTGAGATCAGGGATCTCTCCATGAATGAAACAAGTATGTCTTCCTTTGTCTTCCCCTTAATCCATGCCATGTCACTCAAACATCTCTTCCCCTTTTTGTTATTATCTAAATAGGGAACGTATGCAAATAATGATCTTGACCACCACGAATCAATATCATACTTCCAATCTAAGACTTCCAATGCTTCAAATCACCCACCATTACGCACCATAAGAAAAATGGATCCAAAACAATAGAAAACTTCAACTAGCAGTAGTAATAATGATCAACGATAGTAAAAATAAAAAACTTCCCCTTGAGTGATGCATGTAGATGGTTAAACTTTTAACAATAAGCTTCCCCTAAAAACCATATGTTAACCATCTTCTTGATTCTTCAAAATCTGTAGGCTTTATGTAATGATCACATGTGAAGAACACCAAATATAACAAACTTGATGAAGAAGTAAAATTTCCCAAACTTGTGTCTTAAATCTGTACTATCCACGGAACTCCATACTTATACGAAGCAAATATAAGTAGACCGCAATCCCTTGAAAAGAATCCTCAACTATATGAGACACTGAGCACTACAATGTAACTCCTTCAAGTGATAGACAATGTGTGCATAGAGCATTATAAGAAAAATCACACATTGCTAGATTCATCAAGCTAGATGATAAGAACACAAATCAAGCAATTCCACTTCACCTTCAAATAAGTGATAAATAATCCTCTTCGTAATCAATTCTTCAATAAATCTCCATAACGAGCCTTTTTAAATCCTTTTAAGAATAAAAACTTCTTCCTGTGTGTGTGAACCAAATAACCTCTCTGTGTGTGTGTCATCCAAAAATCATACTCGACTTCCCCTTAAATCAAAAATCTTCTCGTAATAAACCATGAACAGTACGTTGGGAAGGAGCAGTACTTTCTGCAGTACTTTGAAATAAACTGCAGTAGCAGTACTTTTACGATCAGCAGTACTTTCATCTTTGTCGAAGCAGCACTTTGAATAAAACTCAGCAGCAGTACTTTAAAAATCCTCGAGCAGCACTTTGATATTACAGTGAGAGTACTTTGCATAAATTCGAACAGTACCTTCAATCAAAAATCAAATATCCTTGTCTTCAACAATATATTGCAGCAGTTCTTTCATAAGGTGGAGCAGTACTTTAATAATAAATTTCCAACAGTACTTTGTAACAGTGAATCAGTACTTTCGAGTAATCCCTTACATCTCACAATATTATATCCAACCAATCAGTACTTGCTCACCAAAACAATATCTTGTCTCTTTCCTTTTAACATCATACATAAATTCGTGGATCCCAATAATTCAGCCATGAATCTTCACGTGATCATCAATAAAACTGTTGATGCAAAAGTTGGACGTTCCTTGTTTGGAGCTCCGGATTCTACACCAATTGAGGATTGTTACTTGGAACCTGCGCACTAAAAACAAAAGACACCGTTAGGCTTACCGTGGGATTGTTTCCCACGATTATCCTCCGGCGTGAGAGTCAGTAATCGGTTTAGGGTTTAAGGAGAGTTAGGGTTTGTAAATCGTACCTTAAACGAGGGATGTGATTCCCTTTATATAGGCACGGAATCCTTGTTGGTTCCGTGTTCCTCAACCTTCGGCGTATCCCGCCTAAATCGGTTGAGGAATGATTATCTCCTTGATTAGAAGATATCCCATATCTATTCCGTAAATAGATTCGTATCTGGGCCGCTGTGGGCCTAAACGCTTATCAGCGTAGCCCACATCGTGTTGGGCTTTATCAATATTGGGCTTTGGGGCGGGTTCGTAACCCGGATGTAGAGTATACGTCATCATGTCCCCCCCAGTCTAGTATGCGCAGTGCGTAGCTGCGGATGCTAGACTAATAGCCATAGGTAAAAATATACCAAACGTATCAAATAAGCCAAAGTAAATTTGCGTTAGATACATTGTATCCAGACGTAAAAACAGAAAATGAGTGCCTCGTAAATCAGGGGAAAGTTACTGCCTATGTGTCCCATCAAACAATCTCAACCACACAGTGGTAAGTAGTGGAGTCCACGTGTCAGCCATCGTGAGGAGGAAAATGGTTATATAGCTCCTTCACCTCTTCTTCACCGTTTTCACACATAGTAAAAACAATTCACCATTTAGCAAAGCTTCCAACTTAACCAAGCCCTCAGTCTGAAATACACCAAAGGTAACCACGACTGCGCCTTTGTATTTGATTAGAACAACACCATGGTGAAAGAATTATCTGATTTTACGTCCAACATAACAGAAGAAGAACTACAACAGTTCGCATCAGATTACTATATTCCCAGCGCTGTACATCCGGAAGTTCCGGCTGCGAATGCATCAATCTTGGATTTCCCCGATGGGAAAATTGGTGTATACACGCGATTTTTCGAATTCGCAAATCAGCGCATACCCATATCACTATTCTTAAGCGATGTATTAAATTATTACCGCATTCACTTATCCCAGCTGCACTGTATAGGTGCGGCGAAATTAATTAATTTTGAGGTGAACTGTCATTTATTGGCCATAAATCCGACCATCCATTTATTCCGGGCATTTTACCACACCACATGGTCAAATGGGTGGGTTTCATTCGCGAAACGCCCCGGATCCCTCCAGTGCTACACAGATAAGTTAGACGCGCTCCGAAACTGGAGGGAAACGTTTTTCTAGATTGACAACACATGTTATCCAGCCCAATTCGATTTTTACGCCAAGGGGACATTGCCAAAGGATGAGCGCCCCCTCCCTGGATCATATAACGTAGAGGATGCGGAAACAATAAATGCTAACTGCATCCCTATAAGCTCCTACCCCGAGGAATTCTTGGTGCATATAGGTCTGAGCCACAATTATTTTGGCAGCTCAGAAGAAGTTCCTATTTTCTTGGACGCCGATGATCACGGTGGGTGCTCGTCCTTTCGCACTCCGTTTAATTACATTTCTGTAAGTTATGGACTAGGTGTGTTTCGTAATTGTTATAAACTATGTGTGTTTTTTGGTGGTGCGCAGAGATGGATCTGTTCAGCGTAGTGCACCTAGCAAAACCAACAGAGGTAAAAGTGGGGACTCGTGCTCTGAAAGAGGGAGAAGAACCCGTTTTAGCTGCGGCAGCTGGGCGTACCGTAGCGATGGAACTAGGCGAGGCGGGTGAAAGTTCATCCGTAGCGCTCCAAGCAACTCCTGTACAAAGCATGCCGAGTGTAAGAGCACAAACACCACCCGTGCAACCAGCGCCCATAGCGGCAGAGCACGTGGAAGATACAGAAGAGGCGGAAGAAAGCCCTGGATTGGAGCGAAAAAGGAAACGCAGCGGCGATGGCGCTGCCACATCCCGGAAGAAACGCCCAGTTATATTTAGTGTGGAATCATCATCCAGTGATGTAGCGTCGCGCCCCCCATCACCTGACACCTCCATTCCTGCGTAAGTAACGACGAAAGTTTATATATCAAATTTTTTGCCAAATAGCTCTGAATAACTGTGATTATCTCATCTTGTGTGTAGGATCGAACAATCTGCAGAATCACCCCCCCCCCCAAACAAGTCCAATGCGCACTGAATCATCTGGGCTAAAGGACCAAAGCGCGGAGCCTAAGACCGCTGAGGAAGTACCCATGGAACAACTTATTGATGATCTGGTCTCACTGGCGACGCAGATAAAGGTGAAGCACTCAGGTGATTCTAGCCAAAGTACGGAGAAAGACAAACGTATTGCCTCCCTTGAGGCTCAAATGGCTACTGCGAGGGATGAAGCAGAGACTCTTGGGTCGTATGCTACAAAACTGGCCGAGGAAAAGATGGCACTGATGTGTCAAATTAACCAGGAGCGCGCAGAGGCTGCGAGCTATAAGTCTTCTTGTCTATGGGCTATAAAATACCTGGAAAATAGCAAAGACGCACTGACCACTCAGCTTGAAGACTTTGGTACCACGGTGAAAAGTGCATTAGAGACACAGGAGGAGAAGTTGCGTAAACTCTGCATAGAATACGACGAGGAATTATATCCGCAACTTCTCTCCACCATAGCTGAGCGTAGATGGCTCATAAGCCATGGGCTTCGCTTAGCAGCATTAAGTGTCTTGGAGTCTCAAGAAGTTCGTGACTCCTTTGGGCATGTGGTGAAATGTGCACTGGAGCGTGGAAAGTCGGAGGCTATTGAAAAGCTGCAAGAGGCTGATCTGCTAAAGGTACCCGTGGAGCAGGTGCCGAACTATGATGTAAAGGCTTATGACAATTTAGTCGCGGCTATGGAAAAAATGAAGGACTTGGAACTCCCCAAGATCGCCGAGCTGGAACGTGATCAGGACTATCCAATAAACGTGATATTTGCAGGTCTGACCTTAGCCCGGCATCTTGGTGGAGAGGCTGTTGCGCAGCCAGATTATTATCTTAGGCCCGATGCATCCCAACTGCAGGTTCCTGTTTTTGCCCGCCCCAGAGACATCCTGAATCCGTTTGTTATTGACAGGGAAATCCCCCTGAAACAAGTATTGGAGGCGCATGCGGCTAGACTTGCTGAAAGGAAAGGTATTAAGGGCAAGGCCGTAATGTGTGGTGTAGGCGCGGCGCACCTCCCAAGGTCGGACGGGGTGCCTGTGAGCGTGGCCACCGTAGCGCGTCGAGATGCTGATTTGTTACAGGAGCTAAATAGGATTGGGGAAGATACTAACCGCGTAGGTAGTTCCTCCTTGAAACGAAGTCATAGCTTTTAGTTTGTTTTTTAGTGATGTCTGTAAGAAATAATTCATAGGTCATTAATGGATTTCCCTTTGTGAAGGGCGTTTGTAAGGATTTTGTTCCTTTTGTGATGTACACCGTTGTCGTATTTATCTCTTCGTAAAGTAAATATACGTTGTGTTATCTATGATGTACACCCTTATACTGTGTATCTTTGCGTAAAAGAAATATGCGTTGTATAACCAAGTGTGAATAATATAAGGACTCCATAATCATGTATGAAGGTCCGAAAAAAAAATGTTAAGTATAATCATGTATATTATTGGTATGCAGCGTACTGTAAACACCAAAGTGAGGAATCAAGTGTCTTGGCTCCAGATTTGTTAAACGTGCACATGTGCATAGTTGCGCATCCGTCGTAGGGTGCGCACAAAGCTTATTCCAACGTCTTGTGAACAAGGTGTTTAACAAGGATACGTAATCCGTTGTCGATGGGTTTGCAACCCTCTTACTCAACAAGTTGTTTATTAGGTGAACTTATCCTTTTGACCGTCGTGGGTGTATATATTGCATGCACGCCATGTAGGCAAAAATATGAAAAAATTGTTAAGACATATAGTATATGGAAGTAACAAATTAAATGGTGTTACGGAGTTAGCTAGAAACCGCAACGTTTTTATTAATACTTGCAAGTGTTTATGGAAAAATAAAAAACATGATACTAGGAAAATGAGAAAAAAAAAGTTATCTATCGAGTACTGTAGTAAAATGCCTGAGCGTCTATGCGCGTGGCCATAGCCAATCCTATAGGTAGCATCTTTTGAGATTGCAGATGTTCCATGTGCGCGGCAGTTCACGACCATCCACGCCCCGTAGCTTGTACGCGCCGGTTCCTAGTGCTTCAGTGACCTCATAGGGTCCTTCCCACTTTGGTCCTAGCTTACCCGTGTCTTCTGCGTGGCTCGCATCATTAGCGCGATAGACGAAGTCACCTGGCCTGAAGGAGACACCTCTTACCTTAGCGTCATAGTATCCCTTCATTCTTGACTTCGATTGTTCTTCACGTATAGCTGCGCGCTCACGCCTTTCTTCTAGTAGGTCCAGGTCAAGGCGCCGGTCTTCGTCATTAGTTGCTACATTAATCTCGGCAGTGCGGATAGTTGGCATACCAATTTCCGCTGGTATGACGGCGTCGGTCCCGTAGACTAGAGAGAAGGGCGTGTCTCCTGTACTGGTTTTGATCGAGGTGCGATGCGCCGACAAAACATGTGATAGTTCTTCCACCCATCTCCCTTTGTGCTTTTCCAAGCGTGCCTTAATTCCTTCGCCTAAGCTTCTATTTGCCCGCTCCACTAGGCCATTGGTTTGTGGGTGTTTAACAGACGCAAAGTGCTGTGTGATGTGTAGCTTTTCACACCAGTCCCTGAAAGGGTTGTCACAAAATTGTTTACCATTATCTGAGATGATTTCTCCAGGAAGGCCAAAACGGCATACGATGTTATCCCACACGAAGCGCTTCACCTGGTTGCCAGTGATTGTTACCACCGCCTTTGCTTCAATCCACTTGGTGAAGTAGTCTACAGCGACTATGAGGAATTTTAATCCCCCCGCTGCGACGGGAAAAGGGCCTGCGATGTCAATACCCCATTTGTAGAATGGCCAGGGTGATGTTATTGGTGTTAGCTCGTGCTGTGGTTGGCGTGGGACGGGTCTATGCACTTGGCAATCAGAACACTTCCGTATTAAATCCCGCGCGTCTCGGTGCATGGTGGGCCAGTAATATCCTGATCGCATGGCGCGTGCTACAACGGATCGTGGTCCTGAATGCATACTGCATGAACCTTCATGGATTTCGCGCAGCACATAATTTGCCTGTAGTGGGCCCACACAGCGGAGCCATGGTTGCAAGAAAGAGCGTCGGTACAAGATTTTGTCTCGGACTTCAAATCGCTGCGCCATGCGCCGTATCCTGCGAGCTTCCTTCTGTTCCTGGGGTAACATTCCCTTATTCAGGAAGTCCATTATTGGTGTCATCCATGTAGGACCATCTTCCTCTATGATTGTGGAAACTTCCATCTCTGAGATAGACTTGCTTTTCAAAGTTTCTACCAGAACCTGCTTTGATAGGTGCGCAAAACTCGTCGAGGCAATCTTGCTCAGGGCATCCGCCTTGCAGTTTTCCCCTCTAGGGACCTGTTTGATAGTGAACCTGTCAAAACCTTTGATTAGCATCTTGGTTTTGGCCAGATATTGGATCATGTTGTCCTCCTTAGCTACGTATTCGCCCAACACGTGGTTAGCTACGAGCCGAGAGTCCACATTTGCTTCTAGGTTCTGTACACCCATTCGAGCTGCTATGCGTAGTCCAGCAAGGAGAGCTTCATACTCTGCTTCGTTGTTTGTCGCTGTAAATTCAAAGCGCAGTGCATAGGTGAATTCCATACCTTCTGGATTGGTAAGGATAAGGCCAGCTCCTGAACCATCAATGCAAGAGGATCCATCTGTAAACAAGATCCATGGATCATGCTGTTTCGTCTTATTTGGTATAGGTGCCTCATTGGTGTCTGGCTTCTCAATTATGAAATCTGCCAGAATCTGTCCCTTAATTGCCGTGCGTGGTCTGTATGAGATATTGTGTTCACCCAGCAATACACTCCACTTCTGGAGTCGACCTGATGCATCTGGTTTAGAGATGACCTGTTTAATTGGTTGATCGGTAATGACTGCAATCGGGTGCGCCTGGAAATACCTGCGTAGACGTTTAGCAGCAAACACCAATGCCAGAACCAATTTTTCCATGGCCGTATAGTTCACCTCCGTCTTCTTTAGCGCTTTGCTTATAAAGTAGATAGGAGTTTGCACTGAATCCCTATCTGTTAGTAGTACCGCACTGACTGCTCCATCCGTTGCGGACAAATACATGATCAGTTCTTCCCCTGGTCGGGGTGCAACGAGCGTTGGGAGTGTTTCCAGATGTTGTTTAAGCTGAGTGAAGGCTTCCTCTGCCTCCGTAGTCCACTTAAAATCGCCCTTCTTTATGCACTTCTTGAGTGTTTTAAAAAGTGGTAACGATTTTTCTGCTGACTTGGATAGGAACCTGTTCAGGCCGGCCAACTTTCCGTTAAGAGATTGAACTTCCTTCAACGTGCATGGTGAAGGAAGTTCGATGACCGATTTTGTCTTTTCTGGACATGGTTTTATGCCGTTAGGTTCAATCAGGTATCCAAGGAACATGCCCTCAGTAGCGCCAAATGTGCACTTTTTTGGATTCAGCTTCATGTTTATCTCTCGTAGAGTTTTGAACGTCTCCTCAATGTCGCGTATTAGCTCATCTTCAGTATGGCTCTTGATGACTAGATCATCGACATAGACTTCAATGTTGCGGCCCACCTGTTTTTTGAAAGCGTTGTCTAGAAAACACTTCAATGGATACCCGCACAGAGACTCTATTTTCCAGTCTATTTCTGGTAATGGGTAACAGTCCTGTGGGCACGCTTTGTTAAGATCCGTAAAGTCAACACACATTCGCCAGCTACCGTCGCCCTTTTTGACCATTACTGGATTCGAAAGCCAGTCGTGGTAATAGACTTCACGCATAATCCCCGCATCTACCAGCTTGTGTACTTCAGCCAGGATTGCTTGCGCACGCTCTGGGGCTTGGCCTCGTTTCTTCTGGCACACAAGCGAGTATCCTTGTCGGATTCGCAGGTTATGTTCTGTGATTGAGCGCGGTACTCCCGTCATGTGTTTTGGCTCCCATGCAAAAATGTATAAGTTTTTTTGCAGGAGCGCACATACGGCTGATTTGCCGCTGTCTGATAGTGATCCTCCGATGGCAATTTCCTGCTCTGGGTATTCTGGGTGGATTGCTACTTTCAGATGTGGAATTCTGGTAGTCTGCTGTGCTGGGGTTGGTGCGGTCTCGCATGCAATCGTGTTGCATTCTCGATGTGGTATAGTGGCATTGTAAAGAGTAACAATACCACCTTCCACTGGGAACTTGAGCATCCCATGCGCTGTTGATGGCACTGCGCGCATAGCTGAAATTCCTGGTCTCCCAATAATGCCATTATATGGCGATGGAGATTTAATCACCATAAATTCCATCCATGCCGTGGCGGAGTGTTCTTCGTTCCCAATGCTGACAGGTAATCTTATTTGTCCCATAGGCCATATCTTCTCCCCTGTAAAACCGGTCAACGCTGTTCTGATTGGGGTTAACTGGTTGCATATTTCGGGACGCAGTCGCTTAAAACAGTGCTCATACATGATGTCAGCGGAGGCTCCACCATCAACATACATGCGGTGGATATCGTGACCCCCCGCGCTTATCTCTATGGTAAGTGGTTCTACCACCGCGTTGTTCGCGGTTAAGGTGGGGAATGAAATTTCTTTTCCCCGCGAAAAATCCTGGCTTACCTTCTGCTTTGTGACCCGCTGCCATGATTGTATCATGTAAATGGTGTCGGGCTTGTCCTTAGGCGTTTCTTTCTTATTGCTACTCTTTTGCTTGTCCTTCCCTTCCTTGATATTCTTGACCAGATGGTCCAATCTACCCTCTTTGACCATCTTGTCAATGAGTTGACGCAATTGGACACACTCGTTAGTAGTGTGGCCCTTCTGCGCGTGGTAATCACAGTATCCACTGCCGACACGCCTCTCCTCTGGAGTGCGCATTTGTGGTGGTCTTGGGAAGTTAGCGCCCTCTGTTACGAGAATTTCCTTTGGTGATTTGGTAAGCGGGGTATATTTGTCATTGTCGCGTCCATTCCCTTGGTTGCGATAGTTCCTGTTACGGTTATTATTCCGGTCTGTGGATTGTCTCCCAGGTTGTTTCTGTGACCGGTAGTTGGAGTAGCTTCTCTTGCTATCCGCTGCGGCTGCTTCTCCTTGTACGAAGGACCGTGTACGCTTCATAACCTCATCGAAGGATTGGGGAATCCTGTCATTCAACCTTTTAATAAGTTCCGGGTTGTTGATTCCATTCATGAACCCTGAGATTTTGAGTACTTCAGGACATGCTTTGACTTGCATGCACTCATCCTTGAAGCGCTCCATGAAAGCGTTTGTGGATTCCCCTTGGCGCTGTTTGACTCTAGCAAGTTCAATGGGGTTTTTAGCGCACTTTTTTCTTTGAGTAAAATTTAGGCGGAATGCCTTCCTCAACTCTTCAAAACCATTGATGCTTCTGCGCGGAAGCTTGTTGAACCAATTCCTCGCATTTCCCACTAGTGTGGAATTGAACATGTGGCACCATACAGGTTGTGGCCAGTTTTCAATGGTTGCTGCTGATTCGAAAATTTTTAGGTGATCATCAGGATCACCTGCTCCATCATAGGTTTTAACATTAGTAGGCATGCGCCTTTTTTTGTTCTCCGAGAAATCACTGATACGTCTAGTGAATGCATCTACCTTCTGACGGCGCCATGGGAGAGACATATCCTCCTCTTCTTAGTCACGGTTTTTTCTTATGGATTTCCAATGTCCAGTCTCACTGTCCTCATTGTCTGAGGAATTACTAGAGGATAGTTCCTCTCCCCTTCGGCGTTTACGCCGGTTATCCTCAGAATTCGTGCTTGGGGGGCTCTCACAACCTATCTTGTACTCTGCGGCCACCGAGTCTAGTATGGACACTGGTGCGCTTCCCATCTTCCTCACTTTCAGTCATAGGATGTGAGTCAGACGTATTATCTTCCTCAACTCTCCTCCCAATTCTATTGAATACTGGGGGTCAGCGATTGCCCTTCCCGCGTCTCTCCCTATGACGACGCGGTGGAGATATCTCAAACTCTGGGCCAAAGTCTAGTCGAGCATGCGTGCTCCGACTTGGTCTTTTCTTTGCTTCCTCTTGCATGAGGACAGCTAGGGCTTCGTAATTTTGAGAGACAAAATTACTTGGCTCTAGTTCCGGAACGACTCCCTCTAGAACAGGGGTTTCTGTTTCTATCAACACGCCCCTGTTCCTGTCGGGTGCGTCGGGTGCTTTTGTGAAGTTAGCTTCTAGCACCGATTGGAGTGGAGTAAAAGGAGTGCGCGGCGGGTCTCTGGTACTGGTGGTAGTCGTTGTTGTCTGGGTTGTCCCCAAGAGTGGTTCCACCAGAGGGAGGGCTGAATCCTGGCCTGATCCCTGATTCTTAGCAGCGCTGGTTGTTCCAGAGATTTGCTTGGGGGTTGCCCCGCTGTGCACCTTCTTTCCAGTAAAATCTGCTTGCGATCGCTTCGTCATCCTAGTTCTTGGTTCTTAGTGAATGGTCCAACGGATGGCGCCACTTGTTGATGCAAAAGTTGGACGTTCCTTGTTTGGAGCTCCGGATTCTACACCAATTGAGGATTGTTACTTGGAACCTGCGCACTAAAAACAAAAGACACCGTTAGGCTTACCGTGGGATTGTTTCCCACGATTATCCTCCGGCGTGAGAGTCAGTAATCGGTTTAGGGTTTAAGGAGAGTTAGGGTTTGTAAATCGTACCTTAAACGAGGGATGTGATTCCCTTTATATAGGCACGAAATCCTTGTTGGTTCCGTGTTCCTCAACCTTCGGCGTATCCCGCCTAAATCGGTTGAGGAATGATTATCTCCTTGATTAGAAGATATCCCATATCTATTCCATAAATAGATTCGTATCTGGGCCGCTGTGGGCCTAAACGCTTATCAGCGTAGCCCACATCGTGTTGGGCTTTATCAATATTGGGCTTTAGGGCGGGTTCGTAACCCGGATGTAGAGTATACGTCATCAAAAACCATTATATTACTTGCGTACATGTGAAAGCAACACAAACTTGACATCATCGAACAACACATCTCCACATGAATACAACTGACATCAAATCAGTAGTTTTTCTTTTATCTTGCGAAGTAGAGGATCAAAACCCATGTGAACATACCTTAGACCACCGTTCGATCTAGACCAATAACTGCACGTGACCCATTAAAAAAATAAGTAACCAATCATCACCATCCAATTCCTTTGTTATCACATCTCCACCGTCCCAAGGAAACGTTCAAGACACGTGATATAAAATTAATATGAGACCAGCGAGAGTACCAATAAAAGCAGCCCCATTAATTCGTAATCTTTAATGTACTCAAATAAGATATCATGCATGATCAATCAATATTTAATTCTCCAAAGACCAGTAATATATATGAGATACAATAACATATCACCGTCCCACATGCTCATTCAGATTCGTAAATCGTAAGACACATAACAATGACTCCGATCTTCATCAAAACTGCTTCTGTCGAAAATAAATCTTTTTCTTCGACACAAAAACCTTGTAGATCCCTATATCAAGAGCAACCTGGCTCTGAAACCAATTGATAAGATCGTTTATAAGCTCAGCTAGGGATCAATAACAAAGACTAATAACATTGTACGCAGCGGATAAATCAAAACAATACTTTGTTATTGAACAAGGTTTTTCATTCACTAATACTCTAATAATCTTAGACGTTTATAGAAGCACGTCTACTAACTAAACTAATAACCTAGGCGTTTACAATGAACCATACGCCTAGGACACACTAATCTAAAACCCTAGACGTTCTTCCCTAACGCCTAGGCTAAACACACACCTTTCAGTCGACTACATTATTGGAAGACTTAATTAAAAACCTACACCTATGTCCTCTTTATATACTAGAGGATAAGGACTAAATAATAAAACTTCCATTGCAAGCAAGCCCTTCCATTTTTTAGTAGGTTTCCTTCTTGTCATATTAAGTCCCTCGTGTTTCATTCTTTTTGTCTTTATCAACTCAAACTTGTAATTCCCAACACAAAGGAACTCTTAAGGCAGACAACTATTGAAGCCCGCAGGAAGTTTGATGCTACTGATAATGTATATGTTCCTGATGGTAATGTGTCTGATCCTACTGGTCAAAATGTTGTTGATGTTAATTCTGCTGGTACTGGGTCAGTTGCTGCTAATGGTGATTCTGCTGGTAGTGTTCCTGTTCCTTCTGCTAGTGATGTTGTTCCTGCGGTTCCCTCTACTACTCCATCTGTTGATGCTCTGGGTTTAGCTAATTCTCCCACCAGATTTTCAACTCCATCTGACTTAGCCAATTCACAATATTCAAGCTCTGAATTGGATGGCATTCATCATTTCTCAAGAAAAGGCATTTTTTATTCTTCTTCCTATGATGATGACTTTGGTCATACTATTACTAATCTGGCCACATCAGTTGATGTTAGTCCTAATGTCACAAAGAGGATTAACACAGTCTATCCACAATCTCTAATTATTGTTGATCCTACTTCATCTGTACAAACAAGAAGCAAGGTGAAGCACACAAGATTTGGTGAATCTGCATTTCTCAGCTACATTCAGGATCAACATAGGAACAATCACATAGACTACCATCATTGTCTATTTGCTTGTTTCCTCTCTCAAATTAAACCTACAAGTGTTGCATAGGCTTTTCCAGATGATGATTGGGTAGCTGCTATGCAAGAAGAAATGCAACAGTTTTTAAATCAAAATGTTTGGGAGCTTGTTCAGTTGCCTCCTGGCAAGTATGCCATTGGCACCAAGTGGATTCTGAAGTGTAAGAGAGATGCAAGGGGGATTGTGGTAAGGAATAAGGCTAGGTTGGTTGCCCAAGGTCACAGACAAGAAGAAGGGATTGATTATGATGAATTTTTTGCTCATGTTGCTAGAGTTGAAGCTATCAGAATCTTCTTGGCTTTTGCTTCCTACATGGGCTTCATGGTGTATCAGATGGATGTTAAAAGTGCTTTCTTATATGGTGAAATTGAGGAAGAAGTGTATATCACTCAACCCAAGGGATTTGTAGACCCTCACAATCCAGATATGGTCTACAAAGTGGGTAAAGCACTCTATGGACTTCATCAGGCACCTAGAGCTTGGTATGCTAGGCTCTCTTCATTACTGCTGAAACATGGCTACAGGAGAGGTGCTATTGATAAAACTCTTTTTATCAAGAAGAACTCAAGGGATATAATCCTTGTCCAAGTCTATGTGGATGACATTATCTTTGGTTCTACCAAAGAATCTTGGTGCAGGGAATTTGAGGAGTTGATGAAAAGTGAGTTTGAGATGAGTGCAATGGGTGAGCTTACATTCTTTTTGGGCCTTCAAGTGCAGCAGAAATCAGATGGTATTTTCATTCATCAAGAGAAATATGTGCATGACATCCTCAAGAAGTTTGATATGCAACTAGTTAGGACTGCCACTACTCTCAATGAATTCCCAAAGACTAAGTCAAATAATGAACCATATCCTACTATTAATGTTAACTTATACAGATCTACGATTGGTTCACTCAAGTATTTGACTGCTTCAAGGTCTGATATTATGTTTGCAGTCAGTGCTTCCTCCAGGCATCAGGTCACTCCTTTGACTTCCCATTTGACTGCAGTCAAGAGGATTTTCAAGTATCTCAAAGGTCAACCTAAGTTGGGTCTTTGATATCCTAGAGAGTCTCTATTTGAGTTGGAAGCTTATAGTGATAGTGATTATGCTGGTGAAAACTTTGATTGAAAATCTACTACTGGGGGTTGTTAGTTTCTGGGAAGGAGATTAATCTCCTGGCAATGCAAGAAATAGACCATAGTGGCTACATCTTCTACTTAGGTTGAATATGTTGCTGCTGCTAGTTGTTGTGGTTAGGTATTTTGGATTCAAAATCAGCTATTGGACTATGGCTTCAATTTAATGAACACAAAGATCTTTATAGACAACCAAAGTACAATTTGCATTGTTAAAAATCATGTTTTTCATCAAAGAACTAAGCACATAGAAATTTGACACCACTTTATCAGAAATGCTAATGAAAAACACCTTATTCAAGTGGTTAAAATTCATACAGATGAAAATGTAGCTGATTTGTTGACTAAAGCTTTTGATTGTCCAAGGTTTCAATTTTTGATTGTCCATATAGGCATGATCAACCCCTGATTGATGTGTTTGAGGGGAGGATTATTCCTAAGGGGAGGTTTCTGGTTTAAGGGGAGGATTTATGTTGTATATTTTGTATATATGTGTATATATTATTTTTGTATGTTCTGTGTTCAACTAACCTTTTTGCAGATATAATATCTAACACACAATTAGTGGAAAAAGATAGCAAAAGATTTAACTACAAAAGCCTTTTATTTATATAAAACACTGCATTCTTAGATGCAGTGTAACATTACAAGACTTTTTCATTATTGCTGCTGATTACATCAACATTCCATCCTAACAAGCTTCACAAAAGATTCTTTCAGACTCCAGCTTCCATCTTCCAGGTACCTACTCAGGCCTCCTCTTTTCCTACTCTGGCATCCTTTGGTGATCTTTTCCCCATATGTTGATGAACTCCCACACTGGCTTCGCAGCTAGACCAACCACTTGAGCTCTCTTCTCAGTGTTTCAGGTGGAGGGTCCTTGTCCTGGAGCTGAAGGACCTGCAACTGGCATGGAAGAAGGTGGTATAATGGCAAGAGGAACAACATCCATCACTGGTTTGGAAGAACCACCATGGTCATCATCAGTGTCAGAACTAGACTGACTGTATCCATAGCCTGAGGGTGGGATAGGCAAACCCTCTGAAGAAGTGCAAACAAATGGTGATGAACGAGGAGGGTCTCTGGACATGTATGTCAAACTGGAGTAACCACGAGGAAAATAGCTTAACCACCCGTCATTGGATTGCTCACTCTCAGATGAGTCAGAAGATATTTCAATGGGATGATTGGGTGAGTTATTCATGGTGGTTTGGTAGGAAATCAACTTTGGTGTTAGGGTTATTTGTTTTGTATGTGTGTTTGATGAGGCAAGGGGTTGGTTAAATATACATAGTAAATATGGAATATCTGGTTGGTAGAATTTATGGTTGTAATTATTTGGTTGGTATTTGGATAAATAAAGGTTACGTATGGAGACTGTTGATGCACAGTTATGTAAAGAAGGATTTATATTTTCTCCATACCTTCTGGTAACGTGATTGTTTCTGCTGAGGGAAAATGGTTTCTGCTGGTAGCTGTGATATAGAAACAGTGGTCAAACGTTCAGTCGTTCCTACTGGTTGACTAAATGGTTTCTGCTCAGTGACTTTTCGTTGTTGCTGACTTCATAATAATTGGGGATTAAAAACGGGATTTGATTATAGTCAAAATTGGTTAAAGATTCTATCCGAATCTTTTGCCGATTTAAACTGTTATTTTAAGTAACTTACTTAAAAAACAAATTATCGATATCCCTCGACCTAATTGCAAAATTCCCTCCCATTTTGACACCAAATCCATCTTCCACCCTCTCAGAATAATTCAATGGCATCATTGGCTTTCAAAGTTGATCATAACAAGGTTGCATTATTGGAAAGAGCTAAAGGGAGTGATGTATATGATCCAATGGTGGACTTTCTTCTGCGATCAAAGCTCAGGCATGCCCTAACCTTCTGTCCATCTGTTGTTTATGACTCATTAGTCAAGCAATTCTGGGCCACAACTTTTGAGAGATCTCCTAAGGGGTCAACCCAAGGAGATTGTGGCCACCATAGATGGACAAGATTATGTTGTCACTGAGTCTCTCATAAGGACTCAGTTACAATTAGATGATGAAGGGGGTGTGTCTAAAAATAATAGAGACGAGATAATCACTGGTTTGGACAGCATAGGGAATCCCACTTATGGGAAATTCATTTGGTAAAAAAATAAATTTTGCCCTAAATGGAGGTTTTTGGTACACACTGTCCTCCAGTGTCTTAGTCCTAAGTCTGGGGGTTGGGATCAGTTCTCTAGCTCTATTGCAACTGCTATCATTTGTTTGGCTCAGGGGAGAACTTATAATTTTTCAAAATATATCTTTGAGGAAATGCTTAGAAATATCAAGGATACCAAACATAAATTTTTAATGTATCCTAAATTTCTTCAAATAATATTAAACTTTGAACCTTCTGATAAAACCTCAAAAGCAATAAGTAAATTAGCTGCCAAACTCTTTGCAACAATGAAAACAAATTTTGCTGGAGAACACAGACCCTTGCTACCTTCTATGTTGCCAAGTGGCAATATAGCTATTGGTGCAGGTATTCCTGCTGCTGGTTTAGAGCCTATGATAGATGAGGCATCTGGTGGCCCTATGTCACCAGATCCCAATGCTGCTGGTGCCTCTATATAAGTTTCAGCTGATATTGGGGCCTCCAATGCTCCTGATGCATCTGCATCAGTTGCCACTAAAAACCAGCAACTCCCATCTCCTTCACCTGTTGTCTCACCTTCACCCAGGGTTGTTGCTCCTGAGGAGCCGATTATTGCCTCTGAATCACAGGAACAAATTCCTGTTGAGACTGAGGTCAATCTTGACCAACCATTTGTCCAACCTTCTAGTCCACCTAGGCATTATTTTGAGGATGACACCAACTTTGGTGATGATTTTTATGTGTCTCCTACCAGGTCCAATGAAGCTTCCAAAACCTCAGGAAATCTTGTTGGTGGAGCTGAGGGTCCTGATATGCTAATAAAATTGTCTAGCTTACTTGACAGATATTCTAAGAAGGTTTATGATTTAGAGGCTCGGCTTACAAAAACAAGGAATGAGCTTAAGGAGACCAAGCAGACTCTTGGTGGTTCTCTAGTTAAATTGTTAAAAAGGGTGACTGACTTGGAGATTAGACTTAATAAAAGAAGGAGCAAGGTTGTGGTTTCTGATTCAGAAGAAGACCAAGATACAGAGAGAACAAATATTGATTTAGAAGCACTACATGTGTTGGCCTCTGTTTCTTTGGGAGAGACTACAACTTAGAAAGATCCAGAAGTTCAAGTGTTTAACAGAAGAAGAACTAGAAGGAGGAATTATTTAAATCTTGATGTGCTCAAAACTAGTTATGTGGATCCTCCTGATACTTCTGTTGGTGGCTGAGGCTAAGGTTTCTTCTGATGCTGCTGAGATTTTGGTTACCTCCGATAGTGTACCTGATCCTGCTGATAAGCCTATATTTGCTAATACTTCTTCCATTGCTTCTGAGATACCAGCATCCATTACTTCTGACCCCAAGGTTGCTTCTGATGATGTTCAAGTGGGTATTTCTTCAGTAGATATAGGGAAGGCTCCAATAGTTGAAGAGGAAGTGGATCCTGCTACTTTTAAGGCTGAACAGGAAAGGATGTTTAGGCTTCATGAAATTGAAAAGGGTGATAGGGAAATAGCAGAGAAAGTTTAAGCCTCATATGATGTTGAATTTCATACTCACACAATTCCTGATATTACACCTGAGAGAATGAGGGAACTGGATGAGGCTGCTTTGCACTTCACTGATGACACATGGTGGTCACTTGTGGTTGGAGCTACATCTAACACATTCCTTGCTCAGGCCATCTTGGGTGGTACTTTTGACTCTGATAATTTTGCTGCTGATTTGATGGCACTGGCTAATAAGAGGAAGAAAGCAGATGCAGAGAGGAAAGCTAAGGAAAAAAGGGATCGACCTCCTACTCAAACTGAACAAAGACAACATATGAGGGAGTTTGTCAAAAATACAAGTTCTGCTGTGTACACTACTGGATGGACTATGGCTTTTGTGAAGTCTTTGACATATGAACAGTTGGTTGTAGAGTATAATAAGATTCTAAGTAGATTGGAAAAGGATGGTCTTAACCTATATGCAAGGATGAAGAGACCTCGGTCTTTCTTGGAAGGACCTGAAGTCAAGAGATTGAAATCTACTGATCCTTCTGATGAGATATTTCTTACCACTGCAGATGTTAGAGTTCATACTGAAGAGACCACTGAACAACATTTCACACCTGTTGAGAAATCTACTGCATCTCCAACTCTTCTTGCTGATTATTTTCAGAGTAATCCTTCTGAAGGTGTTCCTTATATTCCTGCTAATGAACTTCAGTCTATTCCACCTGAAAACCTTGGTGTTGCTTCTTCTGATACACCTAAGGTTGTTCCTACTGAGACCACACCACCTGTTACTTCTGATGTTGGTCCTACTGCTGCTGCTGCTGACCAACCTAATTCTACTAAGAAGGAGAATCCTGTTTCAGCTAGTGCACTTGTTCCCTCTGAAGATGCTACACCAGTGGTGCTTACTCTAGATGCTCCAAGGTCTAACATTTATTCTCCTTCCTCCACATCTGGTGGAAGACGAAAGAGCCTTGCAAAGAAGAGGAGTTCTAGGGCACTTGATCTTTAGGCTTATGAGCGTTCTTTTATCAAAGATTTTGAGGAGGATGACTCTGATGAGGAGGTGGTAGTATGGTCTATGCTTGATAGATGGGAACTTACTCTTACTGGTGTTGGTGGTGTAGGGTCTATCAACACTGTTTCTCGCAAGGATGGATCAGTCAGACACTTTACATTTCTTACTGAGATTCTCAACTTTGTTGATAGACAAGATCTGTTTAAGTTGCATGGTATGGTGTCTGAGTATTTTGAGACTCACTCTGCTACTGGTGCTGGATTGTTGTTGCTGGGGGATCTTCACATCTTGTTTGACTTAGTACATCAGGACGGTAAAGGATTTAAGATTTGGGAAGGTCAGAATGAGTGGAAAGTGTATCAGTGGAAGTTCTATCCTTTGTCCAATGTTCAGGTGGTGCAAACATGGTCTGGGGTATATCTTTATATTTTTTCCGATTTGCGCAAACCACTTTCTGTGAAGCTGATGGAGCAAATGTTGTCACATAAGTTGGTCTTTTCTACTGCTCCTGTGGGTAATGATATGGTAAATGCTGAGCAGTTGGTGAAACGCATTACGGATAAACTTATTAAGGACTCTGTTGGTGCATCTTCATGAATTTGGTATGTTGTTATATAGTCTTGTTATATGTTCTTTTATTTTTTATCTTTTAGTTTGTGTTTAAAAAAAAGAAAAAGAAAAAAAACTGTTTTGTATATATTTATGTGCATACTAACTTTGCTTTGAGGATCATGTTGTATAGTTGTGTACCATATATGGTAATCAACTCACCATGTTTTTGACCATAAAGAGTTGACTCACCATAGGGGTACGGCTCTGGTGGGCATTCCTCAAATTCGTTGATAGTTGCTGATTTACTAAAAATCAGAGGGTTATCAATGTACCCTGGTCTCACACACCAAACATTGGCTACTCCATGAGCAAACGGATTTGGTAAAGAGATATCAAATCCGTTGGATGGTTGACAATTTTCTAATAAATTGTACGGTGCTCAACTTCCCATGTCCTCATAGATGAAGAGTTGGCTAGCCCACAAGTTCATGGCTTGTGGTAAAAGCAGTGGAATACCATGGCTAGTCCTGAGTTCACGGCTTCAGGTAAAGACAATCCAAATTCGTTGATGGCTGTGATGGTTTGCCAAAAACCATTAGGGTTTTCCAACACACCGTTGATTCATGTTCTAAGTGTTGGACTGGTTATTGGTTCACCAGGGTGATGTCCTGATTCCACCAAAGATCCAGGTAGCCCCAGAGTAAGTAGCTACTTGGTAAAGGCTCATCAAATCTACTCAGGTTACTGTTGTTGTTGGATTCTGATGCTGCTGCATAGGAGCTGCTGATGGATCTTTGGTTGTTCATGCTGATACTGGTTGTTCTAGGAGTTGTTGCTGGTTCATTTTTTTGCTTCAGTTGTTGTGTTTTTCAATCCTCTTGCACGTTCAAGATCTATCTGGAAACTTGAAGTTAACATGGTCAAATTCATGTTTAGGGGAGGATTGTTAGGAATTATTGTAACAGTGGGTTCCTGCTAATAAAGGTTCCTGCTGATAGTATTAGTATTTCTGCTAAGTTACTGCGGATAGTGCAGTTAGTACTGATAGTTATTTATGTTTCTGCGGATATATAGTTTCCGTATTATTTGTATTTAGTTAGGATATGCATGAGTTAGTTTAGGAAGAGATAAATGCATATCTTTTACATGTTTTTTAAGCTGCAGAATTAGGGTTTCTAGTAGTATAAAAGAAACCTGCGGCTAGGGTTTATGTACGCTTACGTTTTCAATAACATTATTAGTAATTGAATATAGATCCATAGAGGATCAAGTATTTTGTGTTTATTGTCTTCTTAATTCTTGTGTTCATATTCTGCGTGGACATAAGTCTAATAAAGGTTCTCCATAGTTTGCTTGTGATTACACAGGTTTACTATACTTTCATTAAGGCTCTTAAGATCTATCTGGGACTGATCCAACAAGAACCTCCTTGGACTTCCTCAAACTCCACCATGTGATCTTTGTTACCAGTCATATGCCCAGAGTATCCACTATCAACAATTCCTCTGCTTCCTAGCTTCAGATGTAAATGTTCATGCATACAAAAAGATAAATTACTTACTCTTGGGGACCCATGCCTGTAGAGGCTTGGGTCTACCTTGTAGACCTTGAGAATTCAAAGTATAAGCTGAAAATGGTCCACTATTATTCTTGGAGTGTGGTTTGGTCTATCTCCAAGTATAACCTGCTGAGGGCTTTACAGCAGTCCCCCAATTACCCCTTGCAGCATAAGAGTGAAACAGTTTAGCTGCATTATTATCGATGGGTCTTCTTACAAGTGAGTGAGAACCATAATGAAGTCTTTGATTAAATTGGTTCACCTGTGGTTTTCTAAACTTAGGACTGGGTGAAGGACTGGTAAGTTTTGATTTAACATTCATATACCTAGAATTAACTTTAGCTTGGCCAGACTAAACATGACCAGTATTAACTCTAAACATATTACCATTATTAATGTTTTGCCTGCTAGAATTAATTTGTACACCAGTACCCACCCTTGGCCTAACAGAATTAACAGAAGTACTACTAGTATTAACAGGTACTGGTCTTGTGACAAACTGATTTGCATGGTTAATTCTATTTTGTATTATTCCACACTGGTCTAACTAACCCATTACCAGTGTTTACAGCCATTTTCTTTCTTAACTCAGCCTCCTTAGCCATTCTTTTCTCATGATAGTCACAGTCTCTTATCTAATGACTTAGGCTTCCACATACAAAACAACTCTTCTTTGTAAAAGAGTGTCCATCCCCAAATTCTCTTTGCATTAACCCATTCCAATTCTTTCTGTCTACTTTAGGTGTCTCAGGTTTAACATGTTGCCTAGGGGTTTGGATACAACTAGGTTCAACAATTTCTGGTTTAGACACAAAAGTCTTGACAGATTCAGCTTGTTTTGGCACATAAGTTCTAATGTTTAAAACTGGTTAAGAAATCTTTATGGGCTCAGACTTAAGTTCTAGAGAACATTCAGAGATATTTCCAGTGGTTCCTTCACTATCATTAGATTGACAAGAAGAATACTCACTGGTCTTATCTTCTGAGACACTAATTCCAGAACTCTTCTCACTGAATCCTTTACTGTCATGGAATTGACAGGTAGGAAATTCAACGGGATAGTTTTGAGAGGCAATTGTTTCATGATTTCTCATTTTGCTGTAATCAAATAAAGACTCATCAAACTATTTTTCAGGTTTAGGTGTGTAGTCTTCATTAAGTGGTGGTGGAACTCCTTTATAATTATCAGTTTTAGCAAATCTATTATAAAGTGGTTTACCAACATTATCTTCTTATAAACTACCAAAAATACCAGGTTTCATCTCATCTTCATAACTTAACACTTCACTATCATATTGAATCTGATAACCTAAGCCCAATTTACAACTAGAGCTTATGCCAGAATTAATTAACATGTGTAGATTTTTAGAAGACTCTCCCCAAGACTTAACTATTTTCTTTACCTCATCTCTTTCTTGTTGAGCTTTCATACCTATTCTTCTATATTTCCTTAGCAAAATTATCATTACCTTGAAACATTAATTTTTCATTTAGAGATGAATTTTTCTTTTGAAGATTTGAAATTTGTGTTTCTAAGGTTTTTACAGCATTGGTATAGGCTAGAATTTGAACTTCCTGTTCTCTCAACTGAGTTAATTATTAATCACTTTGTGTTTTAATAAGATTATATGTATCAACACATAGTTTTGAACATAAAGGTACCTCATTGTTTGAGCCAATGGCCATGAAAGCAGAGTGACTTGTAAACTCCTCATCAGCATGTTCTCCCCAATTGATAGCACCACCATCCATGGTCAACAGCCCAACTTTTTGATCTTCCTTCTTCTCAGCTTCATTTTTCAGATAGGGAGACTCCTTCTTTTTCCTATCAGTTGCAGTAGGAGCCTTGCATTCCATTGCAAAGGGCCCATTTTGATGACAGTTATAGCACTCAAGCTTCTTTTTATCAAAGCCTACTGAGTCTTTGGATCATAACAGACTCTCCTGCCATGTCTCTTGATAGCTATCATGGAAATTTGCCAATTAATATCCATCTCTTCAATATATGCATCATTGATCTGCTCCAGATCTTCATTGAGAAGATCTATTTCTTTTAATGATCTAGCAAAAAGTGAGTAGATAACTTGATCAACAACTCTAGCAGGTGCCCATCTTTCTACAGTACTTATTGAAGTAGTACCATAACTGCTACCAGACTTAACCTGGTTAGTACTGTTCTTGCCATGTGATACAAAAGCAAGATTTTGAGAGCTAGAAAAGGATGGTTTTGACACATTATTGATCTCCTGTTCAAAAACCCTTAGGTTTTTGTACAGATCATCAATTGATATGGTGTCAATTTCAGGTCTGGTCCTCATGGTCATTGCCAGACTTGACCATTATTTTGGCAAAGACCTGAGGAATTTGTGATTTGCATCCTCATCAGAAACACCAGCACCATGGGCCCCCAGTTGTAACATAAGTTGTTGAAACCTGTCATATCCCTTCTCTAATCCTTCAGTACTAAAAACAGTAAAGGCCTCAAATTGTTGCTTGTATACAGCCTTTTGCATCTTTTTAGAGTTGGCATTTCCTCCAAGTCTTACCTTGATTGCCTCCTAGATTTCCTTTGCATCATCCATCCCATGAAAACTTCTGATATGTTCTTTGGGAAGTGCCATTAGTAAGATGCTTTTGGCCTTCCTTTCCTTCTCTATAGTGAGGATCTCAGTAGCAGTGACAGGTGGCAACACAGTATAAGTGCCATATTTTCCTTTGGTAACTCTCTTTTTAGAGTTTCCCTTCTGTATCACCTTCCAAACTTCATTGTCTGTATACTCTAAGTTATGCTCCATCTCCATAGCCCAGATGTCATATTCATATTTCTTCAGTGGTGGAAGCTTCATGTCGAAGATGTTTGTAATGTTTGTAATTTGGGGTTGTTTGGGTTGAGGGTTGTATGCTCCTTCTTCATGGTTGGATTCTTCATCACTGTGATGTTCAGAGTAGGTTTCAGTTGCCTTTTCACTTTGTTTCTCAAACATGATTGATGTTTTCTGATTGGAATGAGTGTTTGTTTTTGCGTATCTTCAACAACAGAGTCCTTCTACATGCTCTAATACCACTTGTAGGTCCAAAAGTTTATGGATCTAAGTAGCCTTGAATGACTTATAATAAACATGAATAAATCCAAATTTATTACGTGAGGAACTCTTAACAAGATCTTAATGTGTTAATGCGGAATCTTAACACACAAAGTATGAAGAACACAAGAATAACTAACTTCGTATTTTCTACTACTTTTGCTCAAAGGTTAAGGCTTACAACTCGTACCTTTAACCTAATACCTTAGGGATCCTTTTATACACTAAGGAAACCCTAATTGACTACTAGACTTGTAGAAGGGTAAAGATATCTCTTCCTAAGATATCTCTACGCGTACATATCTATTCCTAATAAAACTCTAACAAACTATTCTGTTTTTATCATAAACAGACTTAACTATCAACTATTAGTTCTGCCAGACTTAACTCCATTAGTACTGGCAGACTTAACTACCAACAGACTTAATTCTGGCTTACTAGACTTAACTACTAACACTACCAGAATTAATCCTAAATAGACTTAAACAACCTTAAATCTGTTTTACAAATTATAATTCCCTACATCTACCAAGGAAATTACATATAACTCTAGGATCATTAGGGTCTTTCCTATTTGGGATAGGTTTTTTCATCACCCAATTATAGTATGTGCTAGTCATGATGTTGGGGATTTGCGACCAATGTAGGCCTTTGCCACAAAACGATGTCCTATGCAACATGGTATGTTGAGATTTCTAGGATTTCCAAAGGTGATTCGTGGGCATCTCCTAATATACATGTAACGAAGGTCGCGCACTAGGTGTGGTTGGCATGAAAGTTCCTCTTCCATAGGAAACTTATTAAAGTATTCATCACCTATTTCGTCTATTTCATTGTTTGATTCATCCTTAGGAGTCTCACTAACCTCAAGTACCGTCTCATGGTTCACTTCGTCACTATTCCTATTGGGTCTCACTAGGGTGATGGCATTGACGAAGTGAACATGCTTTGATGAAGACGGGTCCCTAGTTTCGAAGTACTTGCTCGGGTCCTTAATCTTAACACCAGAAGCTTCGGGAGAATGAGTCAAGATGACATTAACCTTTTCGGTGGTCTTCCTATCATTGTTGGTTATGGCTTTCAAAAGGTTATCTATCTTCCTATCCATCTCAGCTTGTTGTTGGTTAAAGCGGTCCGAAAGCTTGGCTATTTGAGCTTCTTGGGATGTAACTAGGTATTGCATAATCCCTTCTAGGTTTTGTTGACTAAGGCCATGAGATCTTTGATTGTGTTGTTGGGGCCATGGGGAGTCGTGAGAGGTGAATTCTTTGGTTTTACCACAATTATAGTCACGTTTGCCCTTCCATGCTTCTCGGGCTTCGTTGAAAGTCCTAGGTCCGGGTGTTATGGGGAATCTTCCTCCCATTCCATTGGTACGTGAGAATGCGTAGTCCACGGAAGCTTGTTCGGGGAGTCTCGTGCAATTACGAGTGTCATGGTGACCACTACATAACTCACAAAAGGAAGAGACCTTGTTCACTTGGCGTGAGGGCTTAGGAGTCTCGTAGGAGCTCATTAGGAATTTGACTTGATCTTCAAGTTCGAGCATCCTACGATTGGAAGGTTGTGCGTCAATGGGAGGCAAGGAGATTGCCTTGATGGTTTTGGGCAACTCACGGGGGTCATTCCAACATTCGTTGTCACAGAGGGCAAGGTCCTCCATTGTACCCCACGATTCTCCCGCGGTAAGTTCACTAAGTTTGCCACCGGCCGCTTGTTCGATGGTTTGCCTAGTTGAGAGATTGACATAATCGTAAAAGATTTGGACTTGAAGCCAAAGATCGATGCAGTGATGAGGGACTTTGTAAAACCCTAAAAATCGTAAACGTGTTAAATGACTAAATTACCCCTCAAGTTAATAATTGTGAAGTACGTAAAATATGTCAAGTTTCATTGAATATATTTAACGCTTAACTTATAAATGACTTATGCAAGATAATTAAATGCTTACTTACACTTTAGGTCTTATAAAATAGATATCACATATTATAAGTCAATTGAAGCATGTCATGTACAATTTATATAAGATAATTAAACTAAATTTAAGTCTACTAAATATGGTAAATTGAAAAGTTGGAAATTGTCTTTGATATTCCCATAATTTCGTCCAAAACTAACGACCACATCTCCAAAAATCTCGCCCCATTTACCCCATATATTGTTCCCATTTATTCTCAATAATATCTCAATTGTAACTCCATATCTCTCTCAAAATTAAACATCTAAAAACCCTAAACTCTCTAGAAAACTCACGGCAAAAAGGCACATCCTCTATCTCCATATATTCTGTCGACAAAGGGCTTCAAGAAAGGGATCGTGCAAGGTTCGTATAAGGCTGAAATTCACGTGCTTGTTACGAGGGTTGATTGGTTTCGAGTGTGGGTTTACTGCTACTGCTGCTGTCATGATTCCCAAGGCTCGAAGGGCTAGCTGTTGGTGTTGTCGACACAAACTAGGGTTTGAAGCAATCTCCTTTCGTTTTCCTCATTTTTGTTTCTTTGATTTTATGTCGTGGGTTCCTGAATCAAAAGGGAGGCTTGGGTCGTGGCTTACTGCTGCTGTCATGGTGTTTTAGGACGAAGGAGGCTACTGTGGTTTGGCTTGTCGTGGGTTAGGTTCTCTTGAGTCATGTCTCTCTCACTCGTACACGCTACAAGGTAACCTCTAATATCGTAAACTCGTCTCACTTTCCTTCTCATTGTTTTATTGATTCCGGTCGTTTTCTTTCACCCATATGAATACTTATAATTGATTCATGGTCACATAAAATGATAAAAGAAGGACCCATCGATGCAACCTATACACATCTCCTTTGAATCTGTTTTGGACTCCCTTTTATTTCATGTACACGTTTGTAAAAACTTCACATAAATGATAACTCGGCTACGTTAATATCGAATGAGATGCATGTTGATCAACCATTTGTAAACTGCTTTTGAAAAACATATTCGACCACATGCATGTTTGGTGATTCTTGTATCAAGCCAAAAGGGAGACAAAGGTCACATGAAATGATAAGTTAATCACATAAAATGATAACCATTGTTACAGAAAAATCATGACCTTGTCACCTAAAATTAGCGAATGGGAATTAATCTGTTTCGAACTCTTTTTTTGAATGATATACTCGTTACCTCATCACATGAACTAATAAATGCTGTCACATAATGTCAGATTATGAAAAACATAAATACCAAATGGGATGCATGCATGGCAATGATGTAAGATATTTGGCATGAGATGGAAAACTTATCAACTGGTTACATAAAGTATTGAAGCTAGAATATGATGCGTTAACTTATTTCTGTCGTGGGTAAATATTTTGATTTGCATAACATGTTCCCTCGTTTGGTTTTGGGTCTCGCAAGGAATAGGTAACAAGAAGGGTTAAAGAGTCGAGTTTGGTTCAGGTTAAGACAAGAGTTATACTTGGTTTTATGGGGTTAACTTCGAGGGTGTTCGCGGGAATTATGGGTACGTTAATCGGCGTGTTGAAAGTGTTTCGGGGAAATAGAGTCGGGATGTTTTCATTTTCAACCCTCATATTTAATGGTTTGTCGCATGCAAACCTTGATATAATAGGAATTGACACTTTGCACCTTAGACTAAAATAATAATATTAAACAGTTTTGTTATATTTAGTTACTTGTCACAATAAACCTTAAACTTTGATAAATTACACTTTAGACCCTAAATTATAATAAGTTATTATACTTAACTCTAAATTGACAAATTAATGATATGAACCCTAAAACTATTTTACTAAAAATAGAAAGTGACTTTAAATGGAAAGATTACTAAAAGTGGAAACCTGCTAAAAATGGAAAGCCGTCTTAAGCAAGTAATCTGCTTCTCATAGAACGTTATCTAATTCATATAGGTTCCGGACGACGGGATTGACCTTCTTTTCTTGCTTTCACTTTCATTGTGATTTGCTCGGAATAAGGTACAGATATTCTATCCCTTTTCAGTAGGGGTTTCTCATGATTCGTTACATCTTTCGATATTGGTTTTGAACTGTTATCCTTTGCTCTGAGCCTTCTTACTAGGGCTTCCCTATAACTTTTCTATGCTCCCTTTGATTGAATCTCCTATGTGAAATGTTTAATGTGAACCACTGATATCAACCTTCTGATTATGAACCTTTGATATGCACTTTGATTATGAACTTTTGCTATGGACTTTGATATGAACATTTGATATGAATCCTTTTGATATGACCTTGCCTTGACCTGTCAGTTTGAGACCCGAGCTATCACTAGGCATGGGGGTTCCATGTCCGTGTCATTGATGCACCAATGGCAAGACTTTAGTGTGGTTGAGTGATGTTCCACACCGCCCCTTTCTGTTATCTGATTTTGAGCTCGATATATATTGTATGGCCACTATCTTTCTGCAGGGGCGTATGGATGCATCCTAGATTTGTTCTGTTATCTGATATTGTATGATCTGTCTGGTGAATGATGTCGTGTGCAATACGCGTCTTCACAGTCTGGGAGCTAGCTACTCCATTGGTTACTGAGGTCTCCCCTCCTATTGGTTTGGTATTCCGAGGTCACCCCTCCGAATACAATGGCTACTATTGGATACTAATGGCGACTATTGCCACTATTGATATTGATTTGTTTTGTTGGCTCGGGATGGATTTCTGACAGACCTTACACTATTGATATACCCATATTGTACCCTCTGTATTCCCCAACGCACTATATTCTGTATTGATTGTCTGTTACTCAGTACCCTTATGTGACTCAGTCTACTACCATTCCATTCACGTACCGGGTTATTATATGATTATTGAATTTGATTCTGCTATTTGCATGTCTTATTTCACTACTGTTTACCCTGCTACGATATGATTAATATGTGATTGTCTGATTCATCTATTGACATGCTAATAACTGACAAACGGTTTACCATACTGTTATGTGACTCTTTGATTCGTCTGGTCCATGTTAGTGTATAAATGATTGTTTTGACGGCTTATCATGTAAACTCTGTTTTGTTAACCTCGTGGTCTATGAATATCTGTTAGTATCTTTTCCCGCTTATTGTTGATCTGCCATGTTTATATTCCTGTTATGATATTGTAAGTAATTAATTGTGGGTTACTTGACTTGTGTGATTGCCAAGCTCTCTTTCTAATTACTTGCTTCCGCTAGCTTTTAGATTTCTGTTTGGCTTATATGTTGTCTGATTTCCTGATTTCTTGTATGCTTGTTGTATGTGCTTATTTATATGTCATTGATGCCTTGCTTTGCTTCGTTCTCCTTGTTATCTGTTCTTTCTGGATATCTGCATAATTGTGTTCTGCATGATCCTCTTCGACTCATTATTCTCATTCCGCTGGGACTTGTTATCCGTTTCGCTTGTTTCATTTTGCATTTCAGATTTTATTTAGCTTTCGTTTTGTTATATCTGTTCACTGGGCGTTTTAAGCTCAGCCGCATTTCTTTTCCTGCGGCAGGTTTTAGGTTTGAAGATGGGCTTTGATGGGCTAAGAGTTGGATTATCTGAGTGGACCAACCCTAGTTACCTTATTATTTGGACTTATTTTGACGGGCTTTTGTTTTGAGATTTCATTTTATCTTAGACATTTTGGGTTTTGTAATTTTCCGTGTAAATCATTGTTTAAAAGACTTGATACTTTATTCTTAAGACTTCCGCTTTTAATTGTATGTTCTGATATGATACCAGAATGTGACACTTCTATCCTTGTCGGGTTGGGGTGTTACAGACTTTATGGTGCAAGTCCTTGAATCGAGTCCACGCCTCGTAGAGAGTTTCTCCTTGACGTTGTTGGAACATCAAGATGTCGTTTCTTAGTTTGGTAGTTCTCCCCTGTAGGAAAAATTGGGCGAGGAAACGAGTGGTGAGATCATCCCAACTTGAGATGGATCCGGCGGGAAGTCGCTCAAGCCAATTACTAGTTTGGTCCCGTAGAGAGAATTGGAAGAGACGCAATCACGTGGTCTCCCGTGTTGTAGCATCAAGGTCGATAGAGTCAACAATTTTTATGAAGTTCTTGAGATGGTGATTAGGATCTTCGGAATGAAGTCCATGGAATGCACATCCATTTTGCACCAACCGGATTGTGTCAGATTGCAGGGACGTAGTTTGAGTTTGAACGGGGAGCTCAATGGTGTTCCTATAGCCTTGATGGCTCTGTCTAGAGTATTCGCCAATAGTACGGCCTCTTGGCGGGTCAAGTGGAGGTGGGTTGAGTGGAAGTGGTTGATTTGGTGGAGGATTATCGTTTGGTAGTGGATGGTGATAAGTGACAAGGTTACGAACAAAAACACAAAGAAGGGGGATAGACTACAAGGAAGCTAATGAAAATGAGTAAAAAAATCTGACTTGATAGGAATCATGCAAGGGAACCTAAACGAGATATAGATCTAACTAGCTATTACGTTAATACAAATAATCCGTAAAAACGTTTATTTATATTTTACGATCTTCTAATGTTTTGTCGATAACAAAAGTAAGATCATTTTAAGGATACAAATAAAATACGTAAATGGTTTGAACTAATAGTCTTCTAACACACTTACACTTTCACATAAAACACTAAAACAAGTATAAGTGATTTTATGATTTAGATACATATGTACAAACAACTAGTGTTTACATATTGGGTTAAACATATACTTAAACTAAGTATACTAAAATGGGTAAAAACTAAGTGTATGCTAAATTGGGTAAATACAAGTATATACTAAATGGGTAAATACTAGCAAATGGTTTTTGACCCATGGTTTTATATATACCACTTAACCAAGTTCATTGTATCCCTAAGATACATTGTATCTAGAAAGAAAACCATGGATCAACCCATAACCCATGACCCATGACCCATAACCAAAAATACCCATGGGCAAAGTGGAGCGGACCACGGATCCCTAGCTTTGTGCTAGCCGGATCCCTTGTGGTAGGGATCCGAGGAAACAGTAGGATTTTTCCTCTATAAATAGTGAGCCATTTCTTCATTATATCTCACCCCTCTCCAACATACTCTCTCCCCTGAGTTAAATCTCACTAACCTTAGATCCAAGAGATCTATGTTTGTAGTTTTGTTTTTGTGTGATCTTGTAGGTTTCTATTAAAGGAAAGATCACCACCTTTGAAGTCGAGCAAACTCAAGTCCATGAGTTGCCATGCTTCCTCATCATCAAGGCTATTGAAGTCCTCTTGTTGATGATCTCTTTCTTTCTTCAAAGAAGTGTAGTATTGAAGACATTAGTGAAAGATGTCTCAAGTGTCAAGACGAAGATATTAGTGAAGGGTATCTATCGTCTATAGGATAACCACTTATGGTAGGTGCTTAGAAGTCAAGACAAGAAGCATTAGTGAAAGGTGCTTAGAAGTGAAGATACAAGACATTAGTGAAAGGTGCTTAGAAGTGAAGATACAAGACATTAGTGAAAGGTGTCTTGTAGATCTAATCAAAGGCATTAGTGAAAGGTGCCTTAGATGTACATTCGATATGGTGTGTTTCAATGTACTAGATAGACTAGCATTAGATCCAAGAATATTGATGTCCTTGATGATGTTGTAAAGGAGTAGATCTCCTTTGGGATTAGTCGTTGGTGTAGTGTGGTAGTAGTTCCTCCATTGCAATGGAACTAGGTTCTTAGCCTAGTACCTAATAAAGGGTAGGCGACGTTGTGAAGGTGTAGTTCACCTAAGGTGTGAAAGAACTCGGTGGTTAGCCTAGCACCGCATAAAGGGTAGGCGACGTTGTGTTAGGTGTGGTTCGCCTTGGTGTGAAAGAACTCGGTATTTAGCTTTGTACCGGAAAAAGGTTAAGCGACGTTGTGAAGGCTTCTCCGCCATAAGGAGATTGGTGTAGTGTTTACAAACTCTCGAGTAGGTGACTCAGGGAGTGGAGTAGGGCAAGGAAGGTGTCCTTGTAGCCGAACCACTATAAATACTCGCGTTGTGGTTTTGTGCTTCTTACTCTTATCTTTTCATTACATATCTTTATATGCTTGTTTATCAACATCCAACACACACAACCAAATAGATTGACATAAGTCGATCTAAATAGTTTAAAAGAAAGTTTTAATTGGTAAAACTATTCAACCCCCCTTCTAGTTTTCCACAATTGGCATCAGAGCTTCGTTACCAAGTTTCTTGAAGTATATTGTACTTTAAAAACTTGATACGATCCATAGTTAATTGAAAACTACAAAGAAGGTTTTTCATAAAAACAAACACCATGTTTTTCAAAAACTATATGTTTGGATGTTGAGTTGATAACAACATTTTTTTTATATATCTTTTCATTTAATTGCACTAATCTTCTTTGTGATATTGATTAGTCAAAGCTCATACCCACCAAGCTTTAGGAAACGCTTGGTAACAAGAATACCTTCCTTAAGAAGGTATCTTAAACGCAAAGGAGCGGGAATAGTCTAAGTGACATTTGTCAATTGTAAAGACATTCCTAAGTGCACTCGAGGTATGACTTTCCACTTATATCTAAATGATATTAGTTTAGTAAATAATTGTTATTTGTTAGGAATTTATTTGAGTAGATTTTTGTGTTTACACATGATCTACATGAAGCTTCGTTAGGAAGCCTTTCTCCTCTCACACGTGTTATATTTCTCATCTATAGTCATAGTATATATAGCTTATGTTTTATTTCTTTTAATTCTATAATAAAACAAAAAACACGAATTTCAAAATTCCTCCTTCCCTATTAATAAACCCACTCGACGCCCACTTTATTCAATCCTCACTTTTTCAAATTTTCCAATTTCAAAAATTCCCTCTCATTTAAAAAACTTCATCTTCCTCCTCATTTCATTTCATCCGAAACCAAGAAGATCCGTCATCAACATGGTTTACATCGCACTCGTGCTCATCGCCCTAACACTCATCGCACTTGTGTTCCCTATGATGAAGTTCACATATGGAGACATTTACTTTGTGTTGTTGATCTATATTGGGGTTATATACCCAATCCTTTGTATCATCCTAAGTATTGAAATGCATTATTATTAATAATCTAGTTTATCTATTTTATTCTTATCATAATGTGTTTATCATTTCTTTTGTTTTATATGTGTTATATTCTTTCGTGATACATTAAAAGTCATGTATGCATGCTAAAAGAAAATGTAGGATAAAACATATTTCGTTGTATAAAAACTGTAAAACCTATGTTTTTATCAAATCTGTTTCTGTTACTAACAGATCCACGGATCCCGGAAGATATACTAGCCGGATCCCTTTTATAAAGGAACCGTGGGATCCGTCCTACTTGAAAACAGTTTTTCATGCAAGATTAAAAACCACTATCTTTCTAAAAGTAATAATCCACTAGAATTTCAAAACCATGAGTTAATTAAGTGTTAAATACCATTGTTAATAAAATCTAGTAAAAACGTTAGATTATTATAGGTTTACCATAAACATCACCTCCTATTAACCCATCACTTCTATAGGTTCAACTATGACGCATGAATACGAGTTTGATTTTTCACTCACTAGCGTCTACTCCCCGAACATCTCCCTTGAGCCCAACACACCAGGCAATCATGTCCGTGGGTTCAATAATCTCGAAAACCGTCACTTCCATGAAGGACGTATTGTAGACACCTCTCTACAATTCGAAGAAGGTATCAATACCTCCTTCCGAGCCATAGGACTAGAATGTCTTCTTGAAATCAACGAGAAGATATGTCCAAGGTTCATAATGGAATTCTTCCGTCAAGTCGAACTCGTTCGTAACGAGGATCGCTCTCTATCTCTTTGGTTTTACATCAAAAACCAAATGTTCACTCTAACCCTTGGGCATTTTGCTCACATTCTCCGGATTCCAAATCATGGACAAAATGCCTTCACCGAAGATTGGTCTCTTGATTCTCTCTTCAACTTTCATGAAGAAAATAGTCCATATTGTTCACACATACCCTCTCCGGAAGATTTAACGCGCATAATATGCAAACCTCGACCATATTACTCCAATCCAAACATTATCCATACACGGGATATCCGAGAAGAGTACAAGCCTCTTGCTCTCATTCTACGTGAAAATGTTTGGAGTCTTAGGGGAAATCGAGATATTCTTCCCGCTTGTTATGCTCACATGTTGTACTGTTTGCTAACACAACAACCATACAATCTCGCCTACTTCTTCGCAAGGCGAATTGCAAATCTTCAAGGCTCCAAGAATAAACTCATCCCTTATGGAATGTTCTTGACACGCCTCTATCACAATGTTATGCACTTCCATCCTCAATTTCAAAGTCCGTTGTACGTACTTGTGAATAAGATGATGGAACCGCTAAACATATCTCTCATGAAGACGTTCTTCATTCTTGATTCCACCAATACCCATCAATCACATAATGATCCTCCTAGCGAAGACACTCAAGAAACCTAGAATAGTCAAATAGGATCAATTACTCTACTCATTATTTATCAATGTAATCCTATTTCTTTCATGAAATAAAACATCTTACATTTGATATCCTTGTTTTAGAACTCCTTTAAACAAAACTGATCGCTTCCAAAACAGTCAAGAAATATTGACCAAAGGTTTTAGTCAACAAAAGTCAACTATTATGGACTCAATACAATTTCCCTTGGAATTTAGTGGATTCCCGAGTCGTTAAGTCCCACGGAGGTTGAATGGTGTTTGAAAACGTTCAGAAGTAGAATGATCACTAAGGATAATGATCTGTAAGAATTTTGGGTGATAATTACACTACTGATTGTTTGGAATTGTATTTGGATACAGGACTATAAAACACAACAATCAGATTAAACAAACGTAAACGCGTACGTTTACTAAATTTTACGTAAACGTATAAAATAAAATGTAAATTTAAAAGAATAAAACACCTATGGATATGAAAATGATATTTTTACAATCCTAATAATAAAAGAAAATTATTGGAAAATTAAAATTATTTTTATAACTATCTATTTAATTATTACTAATTAAAAACTATTTTTAACTATTTAATAATACTCTAAATTATAAGAAAATATGAAATAAAGCTAGAAAAGTAAAATTATGACTTAGAAAAATCTAAAATATTAGAAAACTAATTTTAAAACTGAAAAGATATTTTTTATGTTTTTTGTTATTTATTTATTATTAATTATTTAATACTTTTTAACTATTTTAAATTCTAATAAATACTAAACAAACTAAGAAAATTCTGAAATTTTTTCTATAATTATCCTATGGTGACAGAAAGCTAAAAAAATTATAAAAACAGAAAGTGCTTAATAATAAGCTGAAAAAGAAAATTAAAAAGCTAATTTATATTAAATAAACGCTATCACTATTTTTAAAATGATGTTTTTGTGATTTTTCTTTTTTTAAACCTATTTAACTACTGATAATAAGCAACTTTAATAAAGACAAAAATTTTGGAACTTGAAAATAAGCAGTTTGAGAGCTTAAGAGCTTAACAGTTTAAGCTTTTGGCTTATTTTGATGTTTCAAGCTAAAATAAGTGGCCAAATAAGCTAAACAAAAAGAAACAAAAGTGAATTAAGATGAAAATAAGCTAAAGGTACTTAAATTAAGCTAAAAGGCACAAAGAAACACACTGAAAAGCTTAAAATAAGCTAATAAGCACTTATACTAAACCAAGCAACCAAACAGGCATGCACATTTTTTGTAGGCCAATTTAAGCTAAGGGCAAAAGATCGAAAGCCAAAAATAAGCCTTGATACAAGAAGCTGGCTTATTGAGGTTCCCAAAAAGCCAAGATTCTCACAATGGGACCCACTAATAAGCTTGTAATGAGCCTGAGAAAAAGCTTGTAAAACACTGAGTGGTCAGTGTACACAAGAAATGGGACAAACAAGAAGCAACTAGCAGTCCTACCAAATAAGCTAGAAAGTTAAAAATAAGCACTGGACCTAAGGGACAACTAGGTGAGCTTTCCAAAAAGCTAAGTTACACAAGCTGAGGTTCACTAATAAGCTCTGTGTGAGCTTGTGAAATCAAGCAGATACAATCAACTCCACTGGTACAGGGGAGGTTTTTGGAAAAGTACTTAAAAGAAGCTAGAAAATAAGCAATTTAACTAGCAAACTAAAAATTATAAAAATTACTGTGATAAAGATGAGCAACTAAATATTATAAACCTAAAAGCTTAAGTCCTAAATCCTAACAGTAAGATCACAAGAAAATTAACAAGTTTATTCAAAAACTGCAAATAAGAAAATTTGACTTTTTAATGAAATGAGCTAAGTTGACTTTTATGAGTTTTAAATCAAATCTACTTACTGATTATGATGTTATAAGGTGAATTAAGACTAGTTTGATCAATAATAACAACTTATGAACATAAAAACATGATCATGGAACATGAAATCTACACAGTTAATAAACAAGGTGTGATCAAAGGCTATTTTGACTTTCTTACAAATGAGCACTGGTTTTTATTGTTTTACTGAACTACTATGACCAAGTGTGACAAACAACAAACAAGAACAATGTCTTGAACACCCTCTAACACAGTTTACACAATAAATCCAAACAACTCTTTAATAAACTGATTTTGTGATTTTTAAAGGATTTCACAGATTAAGACCATGCAACTGATTTATAAGAACATTTAATGATATAAAAAGCTGATTTAAGCACATAAACACTAACAATAACAACTAAGACCTATAAATCACTATTATGCAATATTACTAGTGAAAAAGTGAAAACAAAGCAACTAAGAGAACTGATGAACAAGCAGTCAATTTTAAGCTATAATCTAACTAACATACACCAAATAAGCATAAAAAACACAGAGATAAGCAGTGATAAGCAGTTGAACAGTGAATGGCCAAAATTAAGAATTGAACTTACAAATTTCTTCCAAGCTCAAAACTGAGAACCAAGGAGCAAGACCACTTCCTATAGCTTCCCAAGAAGCTTCTAAACCCAAGGAAATCCAAAATTCACCCTGCTCCAGCTGTGATTTTCTTCTCCATTGATTTTTGATTTTCCAACTATTTTTTTTAGTATTTTTTTTTTGTATTTTTGAATTTTAACTCTCAACTGTGTTTTAAAGTTACTAAAAGCTTTAAAAAGCTTTATAAGGAGCTTACATGAGCTTATGAGTCCAAAACAACAACTATTAACAACATTCAAACATATTGAGAATTTAACAAGGAAATTTGCATAAAGTGAATTCGTACTTTAAAACTTGAAATTGGTTGCTGAAAAAGGTTTATATTACACTGAAATAAATTAATTCATGACTTGAAAGCTTAAAATTACACTGTAAATTTAAAATTACACTATTCGACATACATTAATTAAAATTAAACTAGATAGCTTCCACATTGCTTCATTTCTTCTTTATAAAGATCTTTTTAGACTCTGTCGACATCTCTGAATGTTTCCCACTTGATTTCAACCATTGGATCCTTTGAATTCATCATAATCGTGCACTTGGCATTTTGGCGCCAAAAGTCATTTGAGCAGGTTTTAAGCAATTAATGAACTTTGGAAGATTGTAGAGGTGGAAAGGAGTGGTTAAACAGCTGGGAGACAGGTGGAAAGGTGGTAATGAGGTGGTAGGAGCAAGTGGTGGAAACCACGGTGGTTTCTGGTTTTGGCGGGGATTGTGATAGAGATAAACAGTGATGGTGGTTTGACTGTGTTTGACCCCGTTTTAATTATTAAGCTGGGGGTTCAAAATGGGGGGGGTCACAGGATATTGACAGGGGGTTCTTTTGGGTTTGGCTAGGGTTAATAATACACAAAGGGTCCGTTTGGTTTTGGATTATCACAAGGACTAAAATTGTAATTTTCTGATTTTTGAGGGACTGAAATTATAACTTTCCCAAACTTATCAAAAGGACCAATTATGCCATGTATGAATAGTACAAGGTTACTTTTGATTATCTTCACTTTTTAAATTCACCAGGGACTATTTTTGACAATTTTTAAAATTTAGGGACTAAAGTTGTCATTTTGTAATTTTTAAACTTTGAAGGGTTTATTTTGACAACTTTTGAATCCCATGGACCTTAAATGATATTTTGCTTTATTTTGATTTACCAGGGACTAATTTTGACAACTTTTGAAACTTGGGGGACTAAAACTGCCAATTATGCAAACTTGATACGTTTTTCACCTGCTTTTGGTATTTTTGCATTTGAAACACATAAAACACTTATTTGTGATATTTTTATCATTTTGATGCTTTGACGGGTGTTTTTGGATGTTTTTGGCAGTCTAAAAGGTACAAAAATGATGAGTATTTACATACTCATCAAAAACATAGAATATAATGCATTGCCAACATCATTGCATACCTTTAGTAAAGGTTCTGTCTAGCAGATAGAAAGATCCCAAATGTTGTACTAAACGGATCCCTACATCTAGGGAACCGTGGGATCTGGCAAAACAGAAAATGCAATTACAAGCATTGTATGTCAAACACATCCTTAGAACACCCCACACTAAGCTAAACATAGTGTCTTAAGGTAGATTAAGACTTTATCAAGATAGGTTGACCTTTCCTACTCTTTCCAACTCACATAGAACACACTCTAAGATATTCATAGATCAATCACTTTGTTTTAATCCATCACTCTTCCGCTCTCAAAACTCACACTTCATATTTTTACCCTTCACATCTAGGTTAAAAAAAATCCTTTATAACAAAATTGATCATAAATCAATCTCACCTCAAAATTGATCAAAGTTAATCAAATCCTAGTTTTCCCATCTCAAAACCATTTGGATATTTTCCAAAACACAATCCTAAGTCACAACCTCATCTCTTTAAGAAAGCAAGCTAAACAATTTTAGGAAATTGCTTCTAGTCTTTTATATCTCAAGGTAAGACAAAAATTAGTTTTTCAATTCTTGAAACTTTTAAGAATTTTTCTTAATATCACCTCAAGCTAAAACCTCATCTCTAGGATCATTTAGCTTCAATTGACACTCTCCTATTTAGTGTCATCCTTGCTCATTCATTGGTACTTATGAAAGTTCCAAATCCTTTCACAAAAGACAATCATTAGCTACATCACTCACCACCTTCAAGTACTTAAGCACCCCTTCATTTAAAACACTTAGGAAGACTGAAACACTCAAGATGTTATAGGTTTTAAATTTTAGAAACATCATTTCCACTCTTTCATAGCTACTGATAGCCGGATCCCTAGGATTAGTCTAGACGGATCCCTCTGAGAAAGGAACCGTGGGATCCGGATGACAGTATAGGTCAAATATTGCTAAAACAATCATTTCAACTTATCTTCCTAACTCAAACACTCCATCTCATCTTAAATGAGTCCCTAGATCAGTCCAACCTCTGAAGTTGACTCTTGTGCATGTCAATCATCACACTGCAATGAATCCTAGTGGCTCAAAGCTTAAAATCACTTGCCAAATCTCTTAGTTTATAAACTACCTTGTTAGGACCTCTATAGTCATCACTCTCACTCTAACTTTCAGCTCTTGAAATCAATTCATCATGAGAAAAACCCCAAGTTATAACTTATCCAACAAAGAACCACCCATGAAAAAGGCTCGTGTCATACACGAAATTTCCTCAACCGAATCATCTCCCGTCAAACCAACAAATGAGAGAATCCTTCATCATCCAATCAAACCAATTCCTAAAAGGATTGTACCCACAAAACTACCTATGCCTAACACCACCATACCTCCTAGGCCAAACAATATCATCTCCACTAAACCATCAACATTGGTTCCTAGAAATATTTCACTTACGTCACCACTATCATCACCACACCTCTACAATTTAGAGGACTTGCCTCCTAGGCCGTCTCATCCGCTTCCGCCGACAACATTCTCCTCATTAGGAGGAATAATGATTCAAAATCAAGGTGTTGAGTCAACACTTGCTCCGTCTTCCTTTTCGCCGTCTCCATCATATAATCCTATATGGATTATGAGAAATCATCAAAGTCAACCACCCGACCATATGGAAGTTGACACTTCCTTACCACCACCATCATTCTTGGTCGAGGCATTCTCAAATGCACCTCCACCAATCCCTCCATCGTTTGAAGCCCCGCAAGCCGCTTCACTTGATCCTTCGCATCAAGCTTTTTTATTTCCTCCACCACCACCACCTAGCCATGACAAAGATTGCTATCATTGTCAACATGTTGAAAGTTTGATACATGAAGTACGAGAAGACCAACGTTTCATGTTCTATCAACTCCTCGAACATTTCGACGAGATCAAACCTAAACAAAACTTGAGCTAGAAGATTTTAGTGGTGTCCTAGCATCAAGCGTTAGATAGTCTTGAAATTCCTAGTCATGTATTGTCTATTTTCTTATTTTTAGAGTCATGTATATCATAACTCTTGTTTTATTAAATGAAATTACATGCTACTTGTTATTTTTTTTGAGAATATTTATTCATATCTCATTTATGTGATAACATTACGTGTTATATCACCTTTGCTGATTTTAGTCATCAGCCAGACGGATCCCTCAGTATTGTCTAGACGGATCCCTACTAGGAGGGAACCGTGGGATCCGTGAAGTCAGAAAGATTTTGTTTTCTAACTTAAATCACATTTGCAGGAAATTGTGAATTATGCTTGTTTTCTAACCCTTGTTTGCAGCTATTCAATTAACACATAAAGAATTTGACATCCTAAAGCTAGGGGGAGCTTGGTGTCAAAACGATACGTTTCAAAAATACTTGCAACATTTGATTTTAATTTCATAACTTCCCGTTGCAAATATTGCAATAATCTAGGGGGAGCACACCCGTCACATTGACGTAATCTTTTGCATAAGTTAGTTGCAAATGAACTAGATTAGAATTAGTTTATTGACACCCTTTGATGAGTGTCTAAATACTCATCATTTTTGTACAAAATAAACTGCAAATTCATCTGAAAACACTCAGAAACACATCAAAATGATCAAAATATCACAAATCAGTGTTTTATGTGTTTTAAATTCAAAAATATCAAAATCAGATGAAAAACATATCAATTTTGCAAAAATTGCAGTTTCAGTCCCCCAAGTTTCAAGAATTGTCAAAAATAGTCCCTGAGCCCAAATTCCAAAAGAAAAGTCACCAAAGGTCCTTTTAAAATCAAAAGTTGTCAAATTTAGTCCTTTGGTGAAAAATATGAAAAGTTTGAGAAAATTACAACTTTGGTCCCTCAACTTTCAAAATTGGCAGAAATGGCCCTTGGAAAATGTGAAAATGGCAACATTGGTCCCTGTACTTTTGAAGGTTGTCACTTTTGGTCCTTGGAATAACTTTTCTGAATTGGCAGCCTAAACCCCTCAAGTTTCAGAATTTACAACTAGGTCCCTATAGTTTAAAACCTTTTAAAAACCATTTTGGACCCTTTCATAACCTTTGGACCCCTGTCACTTTACCATTTTGAACCCCCCCTTATTAACTAATACCCGGTCAAACCACCAGGTCAAACCCACCCTTTTGGCGCCAACTGCTTTCCCCTTCCACTTGATCTCTGCAACAAACCTGCTACACATACCACCCCATCACCTTATCCCTTCCCATGTCCCCCCTCCTCCACCACAATCCAAAGTGCATTTATTGCACTCTCTCCCCCAACACTCAACCTTAACTGCTAAATCTCCCTTTCCCGCCAAAATTGAATTTTTGGCCAAATCTCAACAAAGTCAACCAATTGCTCTGAATTATTGGTGGGAACTGCTCAGAAAGGGAGAGAGAGAAAAGTGGGGTATAAAGAAAGAAGAAGGAAGCAAGCTAGAGGAGTAGTTAGTTTTATTTCTTTTTCCTTAATGTCGTTTTTACACAAATGTCTTAGTTTAGTTTGAAAACTGTAATTCTATGCTTTTATGTACTAAACTTAAGTAATTGTATCAATATCATATGTTTCCAAGTTCTATTTCAAGGTTTCAATTAAATTTGATGTTCAAAATTCACTGTTGCAAATTTAGTTTTTAAATACCTATGTTTAAGATTCAAAGTGCTTCTTTGAAAGTTTAAACATGTGTACTTAAATCATTTATAGCTTTTGAAAAGCTTTTGAATCATTTTCAAGTTAATTTGATCCATAGTCACAAAAATACAAGAATAGCTTTGAAAAGTCTATTTTGATATTTTAGACTTTTCCAAGTGTTGATTTTATTTTTCTAGCTTAATTTCCTATTTTCTTGTATTTTAATTAATTAATTATTAGTTAAAAATAGTTTTTAATTAGATAATTAGTTTTAAAAATAATTTTCTTTTTCTAAATATTTTCTTATATCATTAGGATTGTAGAAACATCATTTTCATATTTTTAGGGTTAATATTGATTTAGTTTCACTTTTTATTTTGTACGTCGCGTAGATTTTAATTTAAACGTACGTTTTAGGTTTTAAACGTTCATCACTTTAAATATAGTGATAGCGTTTATTTAATAGGTTTTATCTTTTTAATTTTCTTTAATTTGCATTTAAGGCGTTTTTAAATTGTTGGCTTTTTCCTTAGTTATAACCATTCCCATATCCTTTTCCCGTTCAGACTCCTCGATCACTAAACGGTTGATAATCCATTGCACAACTCGCTGGGACATAACGACCCGGGGAAACACTGTACTCCTCAGATCTTAATTGCATTAGTGTTTGAGCAGTCTTTAGTCTTTTAGACTTGACTGTTTAGCACCGATCACCCTTACTTAGGGATGGACTCGTCAAGGGGGAGTAACGATGAGATCCTTTCCCATTACTTGCTCTCTATCTTTTTCTTCTTTACTTTCACATGTTTTTTTTAAAAAACGATGTGTTGCTTTCTTTCAAACACTTTTTGTTTCTACAAAAAGGGGGAGAAGAAAAGTAAAAACTACAAATTCAAACTTTTACGAATTTTAGCTTTTCCTTAAAATAATCTTATGTTTTGTCATCAACAAAAAGAGGGAGATTGTTAATACAAATAAGCTGTAAAAACGTTTATTTATATTTTACGATCTTCTAATGTTTTGTCGATAACAAAAGTAAAATCATTTTAAGGAAACAAATAAAATACGTAAATGGTTTGAACTAATAGTCTTCTAACACACTTACGCTTTCACATAAAACACTAAAATAAGTATAAGTGATTTTATGATTTAGATACATATGTACAAACAACTAGTGTTTACATATTGGGTTAAACATATACTTAAACTAAGTATACTAAAATGGGTAAAAACTAAGTGTATGCTAAATTGGGTAAATACAAGTATATACTAAATGGGTAAATACTAGCAAATGGTTTTTGACCCATGGTTTTATATATACCACTTAACCAAGTTCATTGTATCCCTAAGATACATTGTATCTAGAAAGAAAACCATGGATCAACCCATAACCCATGACCCATAACCAAAAATACCCATGGGCAAAGAGGAGCGGACCACGGATCCCTAGCTTTGTGCTAGCCGGATCCCTTGTGGTAGGGATCCGTGGGATCCGGGGACACGGTAGGATTTTTCCTCTATAAATAGTGAGCCATTTCTTTATTATATCTCACCCCTCTCCAACATACTTTCTCCCCTGAGTTAAATCTCACTAACCTTAGATCCAAGAGATCTATGTTTGTAGTTTTGTCTTTTTGTGATCTTGTAGGTTTCTCTTAAAGGAAAGATCCCCACCTTTGAAGTCGAGCAAACTCAAGTCCATGAGTTGCCATGCTTCCTCATCATCAAGGCTATTGAAGTCCTCTTATTGATGATCTCTTTCTTTCTTCAAAGAAGTGTAGTATTGAAGACATTAGTGAAAGATGTCTCAAGTGTCAAGACGAAGATATTAGTGAAGGGTATCTATCGTCTATAGGATAAGCACTTATGGTAGGTGCTTAGAAGTCAAGAAAAGAAGCATTAGTGAAAGGTGCTTAGAAGTGAAGATACAAGACATTAGTGAAAGGTGTCTTGTAGATCTAATCAAAGGCATTAGTGAAAGGTGCCTTAGATGTACATTCGATATGGTGTGTTTCAATGTACTAGATAGACTAGCATTAGATCCAAGAATATTGATGTCCTTGATGATGTTGTAAAGGAGTAGATCTCCTTTAGGATTAGTCGTTGGTGTAGTGTGGTAGTAGTTCCTCCATTGCAATGGAACTAGGTGCTTAGCCTAGTACCTAATAAAGGGTAGGAGACGTTGTGAAGGTGTAGTTCACCTAAGGTGTGAAAGAACTCGGTGGTTAGCCTAGCACCGCATAAAGGGTAGGCGACGTTGTGTTAGGTGTAGTTCGCCTTGGTGTGAAAGAACTCGGTATTTACCTTTGTACCGGATAAAGGTTAAGCGACGTTGTGAAGGCTTCTCCGCTATAAGGAGATTGGTTTAGTGTTTACAAACTCTCGAGTAGGTGACTCGGGGAGTGGAGTAGGGCAAGGAAGGTGTCCTTGTAGCCGAACCACTATAAATACTCGCGTTGTGGTTTTGTGCTTCTTACTCTTATCTTTTCATTACATATCTTTATATGCTTGTTTATCAACATCCAACACACACAACCAAATAGATTGACATAAGTCGATCTAAATAGTTTTAATTGGTAAAACTATTCAACCCCCCTTCTAGTTTTCCACATATTCTATTCCCCGGTGACGCAGGTTTTACTGACCAGGTTTTAATATTTATAAGTGTCTCGTTTAAATATGGTCTACCTTATGCACTAACGGGCAGTGTACCCGGTCGTGTGTAGTGTAGTAATCGGTAAAACCGAGGTCATCCCAAGAGCTATGTGAGCGGATTCTAATTAAGTCTAATTGTCACTGGTTTTAGTTGGTTTAAGGTTGAAATGATTAATTAACTAATAAAACAAGAAATGAAAGAAAGCAAATAAAGGAAGAGGTTGTGATCTATTAGGAATTATAAATTTCAGGTATTAAAGAGTCGGTCACCTCAAGTATATGTAATCGTTAGAAAGCTCGTAGTCGTAGTTCTTTTAAGCTAAGTAGTATTTAGTTAAGTAACACCGTGGAGGACGGACGGGTCTTTACCCACTGTATGCCTGATCCACAGCCCGTTGTGTGGCGTTTTATTGTAAGACTATAAATACTCTCTACCTTCAAAGGTAGAGGGTTGGAGCTCATAATAAGAATTTTCTTTCTCTCACTAAAGTTCCCTAAACCTCTAACTTTCTCTCTCTAAAACCTTCTTGTACGCCACTTGTGATTATGGTTTAGTGTGTTTGTGAAATCCAATATCTTACAATTGGTATCAAGAGCCATGGTTAGATCATCTCTTACATATCTTTGGATTTCTAGTGGTTTTTAGGTGGTTTTTGAGTTTGAAAAAGTTTAGTGGTTTTTGCATCATTTGGGTGATTTCTAGTGTTAAAGTTTGAATTTTGATAGTATTTTTGTGTTTAGAATCATCACAAGTGTTTAGGTTTTGATTTTGAAGGCTTGAATCATCGTGGTTGGGTTGTTTTTGGATTGAAAATTGGTGTTTTTGTGATTTTCTAGCTAGCGACTTGAGCCACGGATAGTTTATCTTGGTAGCGATTTGCTTTGTTATTTGGTAGCGAGTTGTTGTTTAAGGTCTTAGCGAGTTGAGCTAGCGATTTGTCTACTGAGACAAGCCGACAAAAAGTACACGTAGCGGATTCTCCACTACACGTAGCGACTTGGTGTAAGTTAGCGACTTGTACATTATATTGTTAGCGACTTGGTGTTAGCGAGTTGCTATTTAGCGACTTGACAAATTAGCGACTTGGTGCTTAACGAATTGCTGTCAAAAATTTTGCTAGCGACTTGGATTGTAGCGAGTTGTTATATAGTGACTTGGCACTTAGCGACTTGGTTTAAGGTTTTCTAGCGACTTGGGTGATATCCTTTGAATACGGTTCTCTATTGATTTAGTAAAATCCCGTGAAAGAATCTATTTCCCGGTTTAATCATAGAGTTATAAAATCCCGTTTAATCAGTCATCATGTCTACCAACGTTCCTACAATCATCTCCACTGTTGCCGAGGATGTTCAAGCAGCTGGTTCAGATACTCGTCCACCCATGCTTGACAGAACTGACTACGACTCTTGGGCTCAACGAATCAGACTGTACTGTCTTGGAAAGGAAAATGGAGTCAAAATTCTCAAATCCATTGATGAAGGACCATATCGGGTTGAGACTACTAGAGACTTAATTGATACAGCTGAAGATGGAACAATGATCTATGGAATTGACAGACCAAAGACATATGATGAGCTCGATGATAAGGAGAAAAAGAGATTTGATGCTGATATCAGGGCTTCTAACATCGTACTTCAAGGTCTTCTAAAAGATATCTACAAGCTGATCAATCATAACACCGAAGCAAAGGCAGCGTGGGATAATGTCAAGATGCTTCTCTCAGGTTCTGAATTAACTATGGAAGACAGAGAATCACAACTCTATGATGAATTTGAACACTTCAAGATGAAACCAGATGAGAGTGTCTATGAGTACTATGTGAGATTCCACAAGCTTGTTAATGATATGAGGAACATCAGAATGACTATGCCTAACATTCAGCTGAACTCAAAATTTGTGAACAACATGAATCCCGAATGGCACAAGTTTGTCACTTCTGTGAAGCTCACTAAAGGATTGAAGAATACAAACTATGAGCAATTGTATGCCTTTCTTCTCCAGAATGAGAGACATGCTATGTTTGAAAAAAGGATTCTTAATCAGTTCAAAACCAACCAGGGAGAGACAAGCTCATCAAATGATTCAACTGCCTTCTACTCAAACATCGGAATCACAACCAAAGCCTCACAAGTCATACCCATGGGTAATGGTAATCACAAACTCATTCCTGATCCTATGTTCAAACAAGCTGATGCTGATGCACACATGGGAAACATCATTAATCAACTAGCTCTCCTGATTAGTCAAAACATGAACTCTCTTCCACACACCAACAACAATCTCAGAACTGCTTCCAACCACTTTCAGAGATGGGAAGGTTATGGTGCAGCCAGTTCAAGAACGACAGTACGAACAAGCAAGAGGTGGAGCTGGTAGAGGTTATGCTGCAAATCAGAATAGAGGAAGGAATGGAAATCAGGGTCAAGCAAAGCCAATCAAATGTTACAATTGTGGAGGTGAGGGACACATTGCAAGGAACTGCACATCACCAAAACGCCCTCAGAATGCCGAGTAATTCAGGGATAAGATGTTGCTTGTGCAAGCTCAGGATAATGGTGCAGCTTTGGATGAAGAGGAGTTGTTATTCTTGACTGAAGGAAATGATAAGACAGATGATGCAGATGTGGATGAGCAACCAATTCAGGAGATAGGCCATAATCATCAGAATGCCTTTCAAGTAGCTGATTGTGATGCATACGACTCTCATGTTGATGAAGAACCCACTGCACAAACCATCTTCATGGCTAGCATTTCTCCAATCGTCTCTCCTAAAGTCTCTCCATCACCACAAGCTGGTCCATCCAAAGACAAAATCATTTCTGAGGTATTAAAATTATACGATGAAGTTGATGAGCAAAAGATACATAACGAAGTACAATCAACTGTGTTTATTGAATCAGATATTGAAAATATGGGTAATATTAATGTTTTCCCATATAATCAATATGTGATACAAAGTGAAAGTGAGATTGTACCAAGTGATGCATCTTCTGCAGTCAATAATGATTATGTTTTTGATGAATTCACTGCATGTGCCCCTGATGATTCTGTCATCTCTAAACTGAATGCCTATAAAGAACGTGTTGCTATTTATGAACAACATGCAAAATTTGAGTTGACCACCCGTGAGCAGGAAATGGATGACCAAATGCGTACAACTATTAGAAAAAGTAGGTTTAGAGAAGAAGTATTAAAACAAGAGTTAAACTCTTTACAAGAAAAGCTTTCTAAAACTGCTAAGCAAAAACAAGAACTTCAAGAAAATGTTAAAATGCTTAAGCAAGAATTCAGTGCTAAGGAATCAAAACTTTTGAATGATTTTTCTAATCTAAAGACCTTGAAAAACAAGCTTGAAAATAAGTTGTACGTACAAGGAAATACCATTCAAACTGCTCACTTAATCACTAAGCATAGAGTCTTAAGCGATAAGCATAGCATTCCCCTTGTTGAGGAACCAAATCCAGAGGTCATTAAAAAGGCTAGAAATGCTCATAAGGTTCTTTATGATGGCAATGAAATCCTTAAACCTAGACAGAAACCTAGTTGCGTTGAGTGCACTGAGGAAGATAAGAAATCAGATGAAGTCACTAGGGAAAAGATGAACAAGAAATTAGATGATCCTAAATGTAAAGAAAAAAAAATAAAGATCACACCCCATGATTACAAGAAGGAGAATTGGATTTCCTTGAACATGTTTAAGCCTCAGACATTGTTAACACCCGAACAAGTGTTCTGGAAAAAGGATTTAGATAAGCAAAAGGAAGAGAATCTTGTTGTAACGAACCCTCCCTTTAGGAAAATGCCTTCAGCGACTGTGTATCCTCCAAATACACCAATGCATTTAGTACCGAGGACTATTGCCACGAAAGCAAGACCTTAATCAGTCAATATGTTATTTTTCAACTATTTGTTGATTTTGAGAAAACTTGTAAGAAAAGGATCACACTCACTGGTATAACTGAAGGGGAAAGGGGGTTTGAGCAAACAAAAGAGTGTTATTTAACTGAATTCATGCCTTTCTTTAAACAACTAAAAGATCATTTTGAAAGTCTTAAAAAGGGAATGAACTTAGACATTAAAGAAATGGGAAAGGAGTTTGATGCAATGATAATTGAGGTTAGTGACTATGAGCGAGCACTAAAATATAATGAGATTGAAAGGAAGAACTTGCATACATTAAATGAGACTCTTATTTCTGAATGTATTACTCAAGGTGTGTTTTTCACTGCTACAAACTATTCCATTAATGCCTCTCAATTTCATGAATTATCTGTTGCCCTGAAAGTCTCCCATGATCGTGTCATTGAGCTTGAAAAAAATAATTCTAAACTAAATGAGAAAATTGAACTGGATGATCACGACAATTTGGTTAAACATTTCTCTAAACTAGAGGTTGAGCATTTTAATTTACAACTAAAATATCAACATCTTAAAGAAAATGTCAAAACTTCAAATATCAAGACATCCTCAGATGCTCCAGAGTTTGATGTAGTTTTTCAAATTAATAAACGTGATGAACAGATTCAAGCTCATTGTAACACGATCAGAAAATTGAAAGCCTAAATCTCTCAACTAAAGGGTCAAAAGAACAATGTGACAGGCTCCCAAATGCCTCCTCCTTTAGATTCTCAGAAGTCTCAAACGTTTCATCTTCAAAACTTAGTAAATGCATTACAAAAGGAAAACGAAAGTTTTCTAGAAGAAAATGAAAAGGTTAAACGTCATTTCAATGAGTTATTTGAATCAATAAAGGTCACTCGTAACAAAAACAACAAACAAATAGCTTCATTGCAAAAGGAAATTGAGAATCTGAAGAGCCAGGTAAAAGGGAAAATGCCAATGACCAATGAGGAGAATGGTGTATCAAAGGTACACTCTTGTAATAAATATGCTTTGTCTGTGAAATATGTTCCCCCTCATCTCAGGAATAACAAACTTGCTATTCAAACATATTTCTCATCCCTTAAGGATTGTCTAGAATGCCTACGTGAGATTGTTGAAGAGGATAAATTAGAGAAACCACTTGACAATGCAATTGGGCATGCATGCTTATATGCCAAACGATCTCAAGAAATTCTAGAATGCTTAATCACAATATGCCCAAAGTCCTTAGGTAAGTTAGGTGAGAGAGTTAATCCTTTGATTCCATGTTCGATGCCTAGTGCCAAGTATGATATTCATTCGATGCCCAATGTTTTGAATGTGAACCTTAGTGTGCCTTTAAGTAGTTCAGATTCCAGATCTGTTAATGCTAAGAAAGCGAACTCTAGTGTGCCTTCTAGGAGTACAAATCCCAGCACTTCTAGTGTTAAGAAAGTAAACCTTAGTGTGCCTGCATGTAATTGAGATCCCGGAACCTCTAAACAGGAGATGCAAAGAGTAGCAAAACCAACTAATGTTCCCATTCCCTCTACAGGAGTAATCAGTGACATTAAAGCGAGCAGGTCAAAGTCTCAATACAATACAAGGAATGATAGGACCTCGCAAGCTAAGAATGTGCATTGGAAGAGAGTAGAAGACCAACCTAGGAACTTTAAGCTTGAGTCGAATAAAACGAATCGTGTTGATTCTAGTATTAGCCATAGGCGTACTGTAATTAATTCGAATTCTGATACTATTTGCATTCCTTGTAATGATGTCTGCTTGAACTCTGTTTCTAATCATGAATGTGGTGTGAATGTTTTATCTAATTCTGTCATACCCCCAGTTAACATTACTAATGAAAACAATCATGTTAAAAAGGCTAAAAGGCAAAGGCGAAAGAGAGTTAGAAAACAGTGGAAACCCTCAGGAAGAACATTTAGTAAGATAGGTTATCAATGGATACCTGTGGGACATAAGGTTAATTAGGCAACGTCCACTAGAAAATGGATGCCTACTGGTAGAACTATTCCCTTAAGAAGTGAGCACACCTTGAATAGGGAAAATACAGACACTAGTACTGCATCTATTCATAATGATCCCATTGCATCAATTTCTGATATGAATGCCTCTATTTCTGATGTGGGTGTTCCAACCATTGTTACTAACCAAATGGAACCCATTCTTGCATGGGGATCCCATTTATCCAGTTATCTATTCTTGTCTGTGTTCAACTGCAGATCGTTCAAATCGTTCTGTGGTACCTGGACTCAGGCTGTTCCAAGCATATGACTGGCGACCGGTCGCGGCTCATGAACTTCGTGAGTAAATTCATCGGGACAGTTAGATTCGGGAACGACCATTTTGGAGCTATTATGGGTTATGGAGATTATGTGGTTGGTAAAAGTGTAATTTCCAGGGTATATTATGTGGAAGGTCTTGGTCATAATTTGTTCTCTGTTGGTCAATTCTGTGATTCCGATCTAGAAGTAGCTTTCAGAAAACATACTTGTTTCGTTAGAGAACTTGATGGTGTAGAATTGTTAAGAGGTACCCGAGGTTCAAACCTATACACCATTTCTATCGATGACATGATGAAGTCCTCTCCAATCTGCTTGTTGTCAAAGGCTTCTAAAACAAAGTCTTGGTTATGGCATCGTCGTCTCAATCACTTAAACTTTGGCACCATAAACAACCTTTCCAGAAAGGATCTAGTCAGAGGATTACCCAGATTAAAATATGAAAAAGATCATCTTTGCTCAGCTTGTCAATTGGGAAAAAGCACGAAATATGCCCACAAACCAAAACCCACAAACTCTGTAATGGAAGTTCTTCATACCCTTCATATGGATCTGTGCGGTCCAATGAGAGTGCAAACTATTAATGGGAAGAGATATGTGTTAGTAGTGGTTGATGACTACTCCCGATTCACTTGGGTTAAGTTTTTAAGGACAAAGGACGAAACTCCAGATGTCATCATTAAACTCATTAAACAACTTCAGATCAGACTCAACAAAACAGTTCAAATCGTCCGAACTGACAATGGAACTGAGTTTGTTAATAAAGTACTCAATGAATTTTATGAAAATGTTGGAATCAATCCTCAAAGAAGTGTTCCTCGAACTCCTCAACAGAACGGTGTAGTTGAAAGACGAAACCGAATTCTTGTAGAAGCTGCAAGGACAATGTTGATCTACTCAAAGGTTCCAATGTTTCTATGGGCTGAAGCTATTGCCACTGCTTGTTACACTCAAAATAGATCTCTAATTCATACATCTCAAGGAAAGACTCCATACGAACTTGTCCACAATCGAAAACCTGATCTATCATACCTTCGTGTGTTTGGTGCTTTATGTTATCCAACTAATGATGGTCAAGATTTAGGAAAACTGAGAGCCAAAGCAGACATTGGAGTATTTGTAGGCTATGCACCAAACAGAAAAGGTTACCGAATCTACAATAAGAGAACCCGAGATTTCATGGAAACAATTCACGTTACGTTTGATGAGCTGACCAGTCAAATGGCTCCTGGACAATCAAGTTCCGGACCCGCACTTCAAAATAGTCCCATTGGTTCATCCCTCGTACCAATTTCTTCCCCAGCAATTCCATATGTACCTCCATCTGAAGATGATTTAAAGAAATTGTTTGATCCTATGTTTGATGAACTCTATGAGCCAAGTGATAATGAACTGTCAATTCCCACAACAGAGGCTGCTCATATTCCTGAGAATGAAGTCAATCCTTCAGTCTCAATGTCATTAAGTCAAGAAGCGCCTACTGCTGATAACTTAGTCTCATCAACAAATCATCAATCTTCGAATGTACATCATGGAACTGCTTCTGGCATCAATGATGAAGTTAATCCCTTTGCTACTCCTGAAGATGCTCCATTTGAAAACATATTTGCTCCTGAATCATCATCAGAACCATCTTCTTCAGGAGACATCGACTCTGCTACCTCAGTCCCTCAACAACTGCCACATGAACACCTTAGAAAATGGACTCACGATCATCCATTAGACAACATCATTGGAAATCCCTCTCGTCTAGTATCCACACAAAAACAACTTGCAATCGATGCCTAATGGTGCTTCTTCAACTCCGTACTCTCTAAGATCGAACCAAAGGATGTTAAAACTGCCATGAATGAAGACAGCTGGTTCAATGCTATGCAAGATGAAATTCATGAGTTTGATCGACTCGATGTATGGGAGTTAGTACCTGCTCCAGATTGTGCTATGATCATTGCTCTAAAATGGATCTTCAAAGTGAAACTTGATGAGCATGGTGATGTGTTGAAGAACAAGGTTCGATTAGTTGCTAAAGGATACCGTCAAGAGGAGGGTATTGACTTTGAATAATCTTTTGCTCCAGTAGCTCGAATCGAGGCAATCAGAAACTTTTTGGCTAATGCTGCTAGTAAGAACATGGTAGTCTATCAGATGGATGTTAAGACGGCATTTCTGAACGGAGATCTTAAAGAAGTCGTCTACGTCAGCCAATCGGAAGGATTTGTGAATCAAGAGCATCCTACTCACGTTTATCGTTTGAAGAAGGCTCTTTACGGTTTAAAGCAAGCTCCAAGGTCATGGTATGATACGCTATCAAAGTTCCTTCTATCTACCGGATTTAGCAAAGGAGCAGTTGATCCAACATTGTTCACCAGGAAGTCAGGCAAACATTTAATTCATGTTCAAATTTATGTTGATGATATCATCTTTGCCTCGATTGACCCCAATGAGTGTGACCGTTTTTAAAATGAAATGGGTTCTAAATTTCAAATGTCAATGATGGGACAAATGTCATTTTTCCTAGGACTACAAATTTCACAAAGTCCCGGAGGCATTTTCATAAATCAATCTAAATATGCAAATGAGATTTTAAAGAAATTTGGATTTGATTCAAGTGACCCTGTTGACACTCCCATGATTGAACGTACCAAACTAGATGAGGACCACTCAGGGATCATGGTAGACCAAACGAAATATCGTAGTATGATTGGATCCCTGATGTACCTCACAGCTAGTAAACCAGACATCTTGTTCGCTGTTTGCATGTGTGCTAGATACCAGGCTAAGCCTACTAAAAAGCACCTTGAAGCGGTTAAACGGGTCTTTCGGTATCTCCAAGGAACCATCAATATGGGGCTTTGGTACCCGAAGGACACCGGTATGTCACTAACAGCCTATGCAGATGTTGATCATGCAGGGTGTCAAGATACTCGTCGAAGTACGTCTGGAGGTGCTCAGTTTTTGGGTGATAAGCTTGTGAGTTGGTCTTCAAAGAAGCAAATGAGTACTTCTATTTCCTCTATAGAGGCTGAATACATAGCCATGTCATCTTGTTGTGCTCAAATCCTATGGATGAGATCTCAATTATCTGACTATGGCTTTGAATTTAACAAAATCCCTCTGTACTGTGATAATAAAAGTGCTATTGCTCTCTCATGCAACAACGTACAACACTCAAGAGCAAAGCACATCGACATTCGACATCATTTCATCAGGGAACAAGTGGAAAACTGTGTCGTGGAACTTTACTTTGTGAGGACTGAATACCAGTTAGCACACATCTTCACCAAAGCTCTTCCTAGAGAACGTTTTGAGTTTATTCTTCCACGACTTGGCCTTAAAAGCCTTCAACCTGAAACACTCAACCGTCTTCAAGAGGAAGAAGAGGAGTAAAAGGTTTCCTTCATCTATCTCTTGTAAATATCTTTTCGAAAAGCAAAATACAAAATTACAAAACCTTCAAAAATCAAATAGAAAAATATAAAACTTTCAAAAATCCATAAAGAAAAAAAAAAAAAAAATCGAAAAATCTTAAAATATATATATATATATATATATATATATATATATTGTCTATTTGTCATGTTTTTTTTTCTCGGTTCAACGATATCTACGGTTTTTGTGCTGTCATTCAAAGAATGACACGGGACTTAAGATATTGTTCGAATTTAAAAAAAAAAAAAAAAAAAAAAAAAAAAAAAAAAAAAATCATCAATAAATCAAAAAATATTTTTGGGAGAAAGAGAAACAATGGTTTATTGTCATCTCAGGCAGTAACCCGCTTTTTAAAGAAAGAACAGAGCTACACTTTATCATGTTTTCTAAATTCCATGCTCTGATTCTATAAACATTTATCTGCTGAAAACTAACTGCTTTGAAAAATAACTAGTACTCTATTTTTTATAATCATCTCAACTTATTTGTCAAAATATCTATCTCTCAATCAACAACCTTTGTCATTGATTGAGGGGGAGAATGATTTCAATTAAATTAAAAAGTTATTTGTCATTCAATTGTTTTCAAAAAGATATTCATGCATGTTTAATCAATGGAGTTTAAAGTCTTAATATCCGATTCTTGTCAGCTAAAACGTTTTTCATAATCAAGTCACAATTCTCCAAAAAAAGCTTTCAAAATCAATTTAAATCTACAGAGATCACAAATCTCAAATGATTTGATAATTGTGATCAGGGGAGAATTTGTGATTGAAATTGAATTTAAACTGATAATTCGGTAAATGGTTTTATAAGAATGTACAAGCTCTCCTTCCCACATGTGACAAACGATTCCAAATTTTCCATGCACATGTTGAGGGGGAGCATCTATCTTAAACCACAAAGATCCGAAGCGTGTTCGATTTATATCAATGTGCATGTTCCCTCTAGTATGTGCAAAAATCTTTTCAAATCTTGATGCACATATTGAGGGGGAGCGAAATTGTGAAAACCTTATCCTTCCAGAAAATGCTTTATCTACTTGTTTTGATCAGGGAAGTGATGTTGATATGTTTTAGAAAATGGTAATCAAAGAAGTTAACTCTTTCTCTTTCCTCCGTGTGCAAAACGATTTCAAACATTTGATGCACATGTCGAGGGGGAGCACTTGTTCTAAAAATATCAAAAACAATTCAGGTACAAAATGCTTTGATAATATCACAAGTATCTGGATTGATTTTCAAATGGTTTTCAATTGGTTCAAAAGGCAGATGAACAATACCAAATAGACCGACCAAATTTACTTTATGTACGGTGATATAAGGATGATAAGGTTAGGTATTTGTTCCCATGATCCGCCAGAACCAGAGAGATCTACCCAGGGACAATCCACTAGTTAGTGTAGAAGTCCTTAGGTATGATGATAAAAGGAGAAAAATGAGATATGGGTAGAGTGCGGACTGAGACAGAGCTAGTACTGGAACAAACCCAACAAGGTTCTAGCTATGAAGTCTCGGTAAGCACTGAAGGGGTTGAAGAATGAAAAAGAATTGAATGAGAAAAGGGTGAAAAGAAACAGCCCTCCAATTATTCAACCTTAGGGCAGAAACCGGGTTCAATTCATGTGCTACTGGTGGTTACCAAGGTAACATCGGTATTGAAGACAAGACGTCATGGACCCAGTGACGCACTGCACTTCAACTTCCCAAACCACTCAAGTTCCTCTTAAAAGGACTTGTTTCATTCTCACGGGGAACCTACATAATTCATCGACTTTCTCTTAGAGTTTGTTGATATTGAAGAAGGAGACCCTCTCCCTAGTCTCCGGCACAGGAACCAAATATGCACATAATTGAGTCTAGAGCCACGAGATCATCATAAATCTCATTAGGACACTTTCAATGAAGACTCTCTGTTTCACACAATGTGGAAAGAGAGATTATATCTTGAGTCCTACGCATTATCCTTATGGTATTGCCAGAACATCCGAGTGATATGCTTACACATTCACAATGAAGATGGAAAGCCTTCTGGAGCCAACATCAAACAAGCTCCTAGTAGGTGGCATGTGAGATCTATTCAATAGATCAACCATGTGACAACTGAACAGAAACAATGGAGCGATTCAATTTTTTTTAATTAATCCTGGTTCAGGTTATGGATTGACGGATACCTTTGAAAAACCAGTCATTGTGCTTAATAACTCTTTTCTTTAGCACATCGACCGTGTACGAATATTTCAAAACAAAAGGTGTTTATGATTGATAATTGATTTTCATTTAAACCTTCGTTGTATTGCAAAAACAATTTCTGTTGTGCGATACACGATTGTTTTTCAAATTTCTTTTCATCAATCAGTGAATTTCTATTCGCTGGTTCACTCACTCCGTGTTGTCTTCTTTGAGACGTTCTGGTTTGAGAACAGCTAGAGCAGCTGCGAAACCCTGTCAAGGAAATTCTTCGGAATTATACCTGATCACAGGCAGTACTTGTACTGATCAACGGGGAACCGTGGGGCGTGTACCTCAATTCAACGAAAGTGATCAAAGACACTTTCGTGCGCTTTATTGCTAACTGTTTTATGCAGGTACACCCGACGTTTGCAGCTGATCAGAATGAAGTGGTCAATCCATAGCCGCATGCTCACACAATACATTCATTTCTCAAGAAATTATGATAAGTGCATCAATGACTCTGATATTTTCACCCCATGCTTCTGCTACGCTGCTGCCAATATCATGAATCAACAAAAGCTTCCGCTACTCTGATGAGAAGATATCATGATCCAGAATGTGAGCATGTCAGTCCGAAAGTCACAACATCACATAATACCAACATCACAATGGATGTCTCAGAGATTTTTGTTAGCTGATGATCTCAAAAGCTGGCTCAAATTATTATCACGTGGATCTGGAAAAGACCTCCACTTGGATTAACCAAACATGCAATGAGAAGAATCAATGACTACGAGCTTCAGAGCAAAGTGCTACATCAAGAATGCAAGAAAAATTGTTAATGTAATATCTGTTTGTATTCAAAGTAATTTTAGTATATGTTTGAGGTGACCTCCTTTAGGGGGAGATTGTTAGGAATTAGAAATTCCAGGTATTAAAGAGTCGGTCACCTCAAGTATATGTAATTGTTAGAAAGCTCGTAGTCGTAGTTCTTTTAAGCTAAGTAGTATTTAGTTAAGTAACACCGTGGAGGACGGACGGGTCTTTACCCACTGTATGCCTGATCCACAGCCCGTTGTGTGGCGTTTTATTGTAAGACTATAAATACTCTCTACCTTCCAAGGTAGAGGGTTGGAGCTCATAATAAGAATTTTCTTTCTCTCACTAAAGTTCCCTAAACCTTTAACTTGCTCTCTCTAAAACATTCTTGTACGCCACTTGTGATTATAGTTTAGTGTGTTTGTGAAATCCAATATCTTACATGATCAATAGAGGTAAAGTGTGCTAACCTAGTTACTCATCCTATCATGTTAGGTTCACGTCTAACTACTTCTAATTGATTCAAGTGGGGGTTTAGGTCGCTAGGACAACATTTGGTCAGTTCGTCCTAACCTATCAGCAAAGGTTTCCACTAGAGATCAAGCTACTAAACTTGAAAGTCCAGTTGTTTGAATCCCTTAAGGCAAGTCATTAAGTTCCACTACATGCAATATTCGTAACAATGAGTGCCCGGGCGCTAGCATCTTAGACACTCATCCCTAACTTCTTAAGTTCATCCAAACGGCAGGTGATCATTTGGTCAGTTCGCACAAGCAAAGAAGGGTCGTCATTTGGTCAATTCTTACCCTTCCCACTCAGGCTAACTACTTAGGGTCAGTTGGTCAATTCTCCTAAGCAACTAGACAATACCGCCATTCAAAACTATCGAAACAAGGGTAGCTACCAACGAACTATGCATGCATACACTAGAAACAATTATACGGAAGCAATGTAAACGTGAAAACAACAATTAAGGAATCATAACTAGGCTAGCACCAAAGGTGCTTAGCCGATCATATTAAAAGAAACAATCAATTCAATGTTTAACAAATTGAAATACATGAATTGAAAGTTAAAGAAAAGATAATCGCTAATGCCTATCGTTAGGGAGTGATTTATCCCTTGGAGATGGCTCCGCATGCTCTTCAAGATCTGCCTTTGGACCCCACCTTTGGACCCCTACTCATGTTCTCTGAAAGTGAAATATAGAGAAAAACAAGGTTAAATCCATATAAATGATATAAAATACGAGCATTATCGGGGTAAATTGACACTTAATATTCAGAACTATTTGATGTTATCAAATATCACCCCACTTGAACTCTACTTGCTTTCAAGTAGACCTTATTAGATAAATTTCTAAAAAGATATCTCCTATTATCTATAGAATATAAGTTTAAAAATACCTTATGCTAGAATAAAACAAAGCCAAACACCTTACAAAATGGGAACAAAACACTCAAAATCTCTAAACTAGTTTCAGTGTCAATTCCGGGGTGATCACTCAAAGCACAGTCATAGCATGTATTCTATCATAAGCTTGGCGGTTACACAAATTTACACCACGAGAGTTAAGGACGAAACTATTCTCGAAGGCAATATGGGTAGACACGACTAAGGTTAAAGGTGAATTGTCATTACTAACATGTCACGGCAAAGTGGACAAAATCAATGATACATGACCAAATCCATGGCCAATACACCAAACATTGCTCGCTTCATCAGCTAGACACACTTCATGACTAAAGGGTAGGATAAGACATGGGATATAATTGGTGTAAAGTAAAAAATAACAAGCAAATAGTCTAAACCTATAACTAAGTCATCACCACTTACCGTTCATCCAAAGTTCAAGTTTCAAAGCTAAGAAAGCGGATCATGATATACCAAGTAGATGTTCCATTAGAGGACGTCATGATGGGCACATTACCTTATCTTCAACTGTTGGCGCAATAATTTCCAACTTCATTCTTCAAATGTGACCGAGGTGGCCTCCTCGATATTAAGTCTTTGATGAACTCTTAAACATAGTGCTTATAACTTTGCACTTTTACAATAAACAAATAACTATAACTATATTATCATTCTTTTTTTAATCACCTTTTTTTTATACATCATAACTAAACATAACATCCCCCCACTTGATATGAACACAACATGAGAATCTGGGGGGTCTTCAATGATTTTCGAATATATGTCTTTAACGAAAGTGTGATTTCTGAACCTCTCTACTTGAACCTTGAACTAAGGCAAACAATGACTTCCTGATCACAAATTAAAACTACACGGTACGCTAAGGTGAATGGGTGCATCGAAACATATATATTGGGTGAACAAAATGAAAGGAATGGCTCAGACGGTTGTATCTAGGGGTATCTTGAACTAAAGGTGAGTGCAACAAAAGGGTTTAACATGGGGGTCGAGAAGTCGAGGTGACTAATCGATAGACACATAAGGATAGGCTGTTTGGGTGATAATCCTATAATATTGCCTTCTTAAACTGAATATTATAAATACATTAATCTAACTCAACATACATCGTCTATGGTCTCGAAATGATGGAAAGGCCAAGTTCTAAAGTTTACAAGCTACCGGTACACTCATAATTTGGTGGATTTGGGTAAATATTGGGAAACGAATAAGGCTAATCTCACCATATAATATCAAGGGTTATAATGTGCTCGGCTAAGGTCTAATCTAGTTAGGTTAATAAAAATATGTCAAAAATTTTAAAAATGGCATAATTTTTCAAAATAAGCTAGAAAAACGAGGGAAAAATAAATTTTAAGAGATAATTTTACTCCCGTCCCCCCACTTGAAATATACAAAGTCCTTTTTGTACTAAACGTTAAATAAATGTGAAGAGAAGTTAGAATTAGAGCGAGAACTTCCCTGAAATTTCCTCCTAAAAGAAAGAAGGCTCATGATAACAATCGTGCCTTCGCTTAAGCATCCACGAGCAAAGTTCATTCCCTGAAATCACACTACCAACAAGCATAATCTTAAAAATAAAAAGAAAAACAAAAAGAAATCTACCTCACTTTCATAGGAATCACAGTTGCATTTAGTGTATGCAACAAGCCTTTTAAACCACTTGGTGTCCCAAGTGGACGAGTGTAGTCTCGTGAGGGCTTACAGGGAACATACCCACAAAGTTCATTTAAAAACTAATACAAGGTTATTGTGTTATTAAAGAAAGAATTAAAACTAGAGGATAGTTACGTCATAACTCCTAGAAGGAGTTACGCCGTAATTATGGCAAAACCTGGCAGACGCTACTCGAGGGTAGCTACGGCGTAACCATAGAATGGGATTACGTCATAATCGGTAATGCTCTGGAGAGGATCGCTACTGGGGATGTGTTACGGCGTAACCATTGGGGTGAGTTACGCCGTAATCGATGGACAGACCTTGTCCCCGTTTAAGCTGCTGATGCAATCTTCTCCAATTCCTGCAAAAATGGTTAAAAACAAAAAACCCAACAAAAATAGGAATAAAAGAAATAAAAAATGATAATTTGGGTTGTCTCCCGAAAGAGCACTTTTATTTATTTACGAGTCTTTAAGTTTGACTCAAAGCCATGGGCTAGAAATGTTTGTTTGTCATTTTGTGGATATAGCAATCTCCACGCTGAATCCAACTGATGAGATTCTCGTCCCGTTTATAGTCCGCGCCAAGCTCTAAGCCTCCCAAATAGAAATTTTTGATCTTTTGGTACGGGTGGTTAATCCATTTGGCCTTATCTTTGTCACTTACGTCAAGTAGTGGCCGAACAAGGCTTGATTGCTAATTCGTCCAACTCTTAAAGTTCTTAACAGTTCTTGGCATTCTAAAAACTGTTTTATCATTACCAATTTTCAACCACACTAGCCCTTCCTGTTCATTCCTATCTAGCCCAGATAATTCTTGAAAGGGTTTCCTGAAAATTACCCCGGAGAGTCCATCCTCCACGAACTCGCTAGTGTCATCTAATACCATAAAATCGACCAAGAATGAATGCGCTCCAACAAAGACATTAAAATTTGTTGCAATCCCCAGAAAATTGTTCCCTTTATACTCGAATTCTTTTACCATAAATTGGTTGTAACATTCTTTCGATATGATGTTTACCAGGAACTTTGTGTCAATGAAGGGGTGGAGGTCAATGAACCCAATCTTACATGAAATTTTTAGGTTATAGGGGTTCCTATGATGGATTCGAGTTCCCATCTCGTAAAACTTAGGTTGGTCAGATCGTGAAAAAGTCTCCTCATAATTGTTGTGCCAATGGACCATGTTGATGTCACTAGAAAAATCGTCGGCACTGATTCCCAAACCATCTTCTTCTTTAAAGTTAACAAACATATCAAAATCCTTTCCCGAAGCGATATCGTCAGGATTTGAAGGGGTCTTCGGGGCTTCACTTAGAAAATTTTCCAACGCATCACCAAAATCGCCGTTAGGGTCAATTGCACAAACCGTTTGAGGGATGGAAAGAAGTTCATTTGATCGGAATGTAGCAATTTCCCCATTTGCTTCAAGTGTCATCTTTCGAGCAAAGACATCAACTTTCGTATGGGCAGTAGCGAGCACGGGTCTACCTAGAATGATAGGTATCCTGTTATCTTCGGGAATATCCAGGATAACAAAATCCACCAGGAAGAGGAACTTGTTGATTTTTACCAATACGTTTTCTACAACCCCCAAAGTTGATTGCATGGATCGATCCGCCATTTCTGTTTTCATTTTTGCCAGCTTAAGACTTCTGATTCCCATAAGTAAGAACATTGAATGAGGCATTATGCTAATGCTCACTCCAAGATCAGCTAAGGCGTTACACATGTTATGATTCCCAATCAAGCAAGGGAGAGTGAAGAAACCTGGATCTTTTTCTTTTTGTGGCAGTTCATTTCTTAGAATTACTGAACATCTTTCGTTTAGTCAAACTGACACAATCTCATTCGAGATCATTCTTCTCATTACTTAATTCCTGCAAAACATTGTTAGGATTAGTTCTAATGGAATTAATTAGAGGGATGTTTACCGGAAGAGCTCCGATATCATGAAGTAAGAGTTTCTCCTTGCTAATTCTTCTTTTGACCTTCTCAGAGAAGGTAGTTGGCTCCTCAGAAACTATCTCAACCGAATTGACAATTTATTCATCCCACGTAACAAGATAATCCGTAATGGCTTTTGAGCATAATTCCACATTCTTTTCCAAGCCTTTGATCCGGTCTTCATGAATCTTAAGAGAAGATACCGTGCTCTCTACAAATTTTCTCATCATTTTTTCTATCCTCTCGTCACATTCCTTTGATTCTTCAATGTGATCAAGAATCATTTTTTCCAAGTTATTTTCAACCTTGGTCCTAAATATACTTTTTACTTTTTCTACCCTACAAGCTTCATTTTCACTAGCCCTTTCCAGTCTCCTCTTTTCAAACATTGCACCATAATCATTTTCCTTCTTGGTCAAAGTTTCATTACCTTGTGGTCGAAATCATCTTTTAGTCCATAGCCGGTTTCCACATGCCATTTGTAGCAATAATCAGATATCCGTCGAATAGACTCCAAAGCCTGGCCGAGTGTCATGCTTGGAATAGGTCTATGTGAATCTAGGAGTTGGCGGGTCTCGGCATTAATGCCTCTATAGAAGACGTAGACAATTTGGTGCCTATTCAGGTCATGAGTAGGGCAACGATAGAGAATCTCATTATACCTTTCCCATGCTTGATACAATGTTTCTTCTTTCCCCTGAACGAACTGATAGATTTTACTGAGAAGCTTAGCAATCTTCGAAGGAGGGAAAAACTGTTGAACAAACTCTTTTCTTAATCGATCCCACGTTCCCTTGCACTCGGCAGGGAGTTTATTAAACCAAATTTTAGTTGTTCCCGTAAGAGCCATAGGGAAAATTTTTACCGTAACAGAATAACTAGGGATATTCCGGATGCTAAAAAGGGAAGACAAGTATAGTACTTCTTCCACATGATCTTGGACATCTTCATTCTTGTCTCCTGAGAACTGAAGCTCATGTAATTCCCGGATGAATTTGTCAGGGATAGAGAATTCTCCCATTTTGGAGTCTTGCGTAAAAGCTCTTTGACAGTCTATGTTGGTTTGTTCCATATACTGCTCCATAGTTATCCCTTCAATACCCACTTCCTAAATTAATTTGGGTTCTACATCAGATTGGTCAGATTCATAAAATGAGAAAATATTATGTATAGGAATTGGTGAGTAATCTTTTTTCGTCCGGAACTGCTTTTCCGGATTGTCGAATGGAGTAGCCAGAAATGGCTTGGAGCATCTGGTCTTGAATCCTGACATAATAAAAGAAAAAGAAAATTAAAAATAGACTTAATAAATTCCCTAATATAACTCCCCGACAACAGCGCCAAAAACTTGATGCAGGTTTTACTAACCAGGTTTTAATATTTATAAGTGTCTCGTTTACCTATGTTCCACCTTATGCACTAATGGGCAGTGTACCCGGTCGTGTGTAGTGTAGTAATCGGTAAAACCGAGGTCGTCCCAAGAGCTATGTGAGCGGATTCTAATTAAGTCTAATTGTCACTGGTTTTAATTGGTTTAAGGTTGAAATGATTAATTAACTAATAAAACAAGAAATGAGAAGCAAATAAAGGCAGAGGTTGTGATCAATAGAGGTAAAGTGTGCTAACCTAGTTACTCATCCTATCATGTTATGTTCACATCTAACTACTTCCAAATTATTCAAGTGGGGATTTAGGTCGCTAGGACAGCATTTGGTCAGTTCGTCCTAACCTATCAGCAAAGGTTTCCACCGGAGATCAAGCTACTACCCATGAAAGTCCAGTTGTTTTAATCCCTTAAGCCAAGTCATTAAGTTCCGCTACATGCAAGATTCATAACAATGAGTGCCCGGGCGCTAGCATCTTAGACACTCATCCCTAACTTCTTAAGTTCATCCAAACGGCAGGTGATCATTTGGTCAGTTCGCACAAGCGAAGAAGGGTCGTAAGTTGGTCAATTCTTACCCTTCCCACTCAGGCTACCTACTTAGGGTCAGTTGGTCAATTCTCCTAAGCAACTAGACAATACCGCCATTCAAAACTATCGAAACAAGGGTAGCTACCAACGAACTATGCATGCATACACTAGAAATAATTATACGGAAGCAATGTAAACGTAAAAACAACAATTAAGGAATCATAACTAGGCTAGCACCAAAGGTGCTTAGCCGATCATATTAAAAGAAACAATCAATTCAATGTTTAACAAATTGAAATACATGAATTGAAAGTTAAAGAAAAGATAATCGCTAATGCTTATCGTTAGGGAGTGATTTCTCCCCTGGAGATGGCTCCGTATGCTCTTCAAGATCTGCCTTTGGACCCCTACTCACGTTCTCTTCTTTTTGGAGTGGAGTGAATGACGTGAAATGCAGAATTTAGGGCTTGTATTTATAGGCGAGATCTAGTTACAGCGTAACTTAAGTTGAGAGTTATGTCGCAACCTTAATATTTCCATAATAAAGCTATCGTAATAGCTGGTTATGGCATAACACATGGGATGAGTTACGACATATCTTCAATACAGGTTACAAGTTACATGATTACGCCGTAATCATTGGAAGGAGTTATAATATATTATTGTTATGCCATAATATAATTTGCCCTACGTACTAAGTCTTAAAGTCTCCCTTGTTCGGAGCAGCCCTGAGTTGATAATATATTATTGTTATGTAATGTGCAAGTCTCCCCCTTAGCAACACTAAGTCTCCTTGTCGGTAGGAGCAACACAAAGTCTCCCTTGTTCGGATCAGGCATGATCTATTATATATTAGGCATTATTTATCGTGGACTATTATGACCATATGTGAATGTATGTGAACTTATATGTTACAAGTCTTAAATGGGCGGGGCTTGTAACATGGGAAGTTGACAGTACATTTTCCAGGTAGACTTTCTTAAAATGGTTTCATAAAACCTGTGTACTCACCAACTATTTTCATAGTTGACCCGTTTTCTCATGCATTACAGGTGATCGTTGATTAGCATATTTTATGAAGAATTTGTTAGGAATTAGAAATTCCAGGTATTAAAGAGTCGGTCACCTCAAGTATATGTAATCGTTAGAAAGCTCGTAGTCGTAGTTAGTTTAAGTTAAGTAGTATTTAGTTAAGTAACACCGTGGAGGACGGACGGGTCTTTACCCACTGTATGCCTGATCCACAGCCCGTTGTGTGGCGATTTATGTAAGACTATAAATACTCTCTACCTTCCAAGGTAGAGAGTTGGAGCTCATAATAATATCTTTCACTTTCTCTCACTAAGTTCCCTAAACCTATAACTTTCTCTCTCTAGAACCTCATTTATACGCCACTTTGTGTTATGGTTTGATGTGTATGTGAAAACTAATATCCTACAATTGGTATCAAGAGCCATGGTTAGATCATATCTTGCACATCTTTGGATTTCTAGTGGTTTTTAGGTGGTTTTTGAGTTTGAAAAAGTTTAGTGGTTTGTGCATCATTTGGTTGATTTCTTGTGTTAAAGTTTGGATTTTTTTAGTACTTTTATGTTTAGAATCATCACAAGTGTTTAGGTTTTCATTTAGTAAGCTTGAATCATCTTGGTTGGGTTGTTTTTGGATTGAAAAGTGATGTTTATGTGGTCTTTTCTTGCTAGCGACTTAACACACGGAATTCTTTCTTCGTAGCGACTTGCCTTACAAATTTGTAGCGAGTTATAGTTTTGGACCTAGCGACTTAGAACTAGCCACTTACAGTACAAGTAGTGGAATTTCCACCACAGGTAGCGACTTGGAGGTAGCGACTTGGTCTGTAGCGAGTTGCTATTTAGCGACTTGTAACTTTAGCGACTTGAGTAGCGAATTGCTGCCAAAATTTTGCTAGCGACTTGAGGCTTAGCGAGTTACTGCTTAGCGACTTGCACTCGTCTAGCGACTTGGGACTTTAGCGACTTGGGAGTGTAGCGAATTAGTTGTTAGCGACTTGGTGCAGTTTCTTCTAGCGACTTGGGTGATTGTTTACGGTTTTCTCTTGATTTAGTAAAATCCCGTGAAAGAATCTATTTCCTGGTTTAATCATAGAGTTATAAAATCCCGTATAATCTGTTAATATGTCTACCAACGTTCCTACTATCATCTCCACTGTTGCCGAGGATGTTCAAGCAGCTGGCTCAGATACTCGTCCACCCATGCTTGACAGAACCGACTACGATTCTTGGGCTCAACGAATCAGATTGTACTTCCTTGGAAAGGAAAATGGTGTCAACATTCTCAAATCCATTGATGAAGGACCGTATCGAGTTGAGACGACCAGAGATATACTTGACACTAATGAAGATGGAACTCCTATTTACGGAATGGACAGACCTAATATGTATGATGAGCTTGATGATAAGGAGAAAAAGAGATTCGATGCAGATATCAGGGCTTCTAACATTGTTCTTCAAGGTCTTCCTAAAGACATCTACAAGCTGATCAATCACAACACCGATGCAAAGGCAGTATGGGATAATGTCAAGATGCTTCTCTCAGGTTTAGAATTAACTATGGAAGACAGAGAATCACAACTCTATGACGAATTTGAACACTTCAAGATGAAACCAGATGAGAGTGTCTATGAGTACTATGTGAGATTTCATAAGTTGGTGAATGACATGAGAAACATCAGAATGACTATGCCTAACATTCAGCTGAACTCAAAATTTGTGAACAACATGAATCCCGAATGGCACAAGTTTGTCACCTCTGTGAAGCTCACTAAAGGATTGAAGAATACAAACTATGAGCAACTCTATGCCTTCCTCCTTCAGAATGAGAGACATGCTATATTTGAAAATTTGGTTCTCAATCAGTTCAAAACCAACCAGGGAGAGACAAGCTCGTCCAATGACTCAACTGCCTTCTACTCAAACATCAGAATCACAACCAAAGCCTCACAAGTCATACCCTTGGGTAATGGTAATCACAAACTCATTCCGGATCCTATGTTCAAACAAGCTGATGCTGATTCACACGTGGGTAACTTCATTAATCAACTAGCTCTTCTGATTAGTCAAAACATGAATTCTCTCCCACAAATCAAAAACAACCTCAGAACTGCATCTAACCCACACAATCAAGCTACTGTTAAAGATGGAAGGATCGTGGTGCAACCAGTTCAGGAAAGACAGTATGATTAGGGAAGAGGTGGAGCTGGTAGAGGTTATGTTGGTAACCAGAATCGAGGAAGGAATGGTAACCAAGGTCAAGCTAAGCCGATCAAATGTTATAACTGTGGTGGTGAGGGACACATTGCAAGAAACTGCACATCTCCAAAGCGTCCACAGAATGCTGATTACTTCAGAGATAAGATGCTGCTTGTACAAGCTCAGGACAACGGTGCTGCTTTGGATGAAGAGGAATCGCTATTTCTTGCTGAGGGCAATGCCAAGACCTATGATGCAGATGTGGATGAGCAGCCTATTCAGGAGATAGGTCACAATCATCAGAATGCCTTTCAAGTCGCTGATTGTGATGCATACGACTCTGATGTGGATGATGGACCTACTGCACACACAATTTTTATGGCTAGCATTTCTCCAATGGTTTCTCCCAAGGTCTCTTCTTCTGTAGTCGTAGTAGCATATCAAAATCATGGAGACTCTACTCAAACAGGAACCTACCCGGTCGAACACCACTTCTTCTCTGGAACCCTCTTTGGTAACCTCTTTACGATCGGTATTTTTAACACACACGTCATCCAGGTAGTAGGTGTAGTCTCAGCATACGTAGTGTTAGTCGCTGAACTTTCCGTAAGACTACTAACACTGGATAGAGGACTTATCCGACGAGTAGGTGTAGACGTAGTATCCAGAACCGTAACGGGAGTCGTTCTTTATCGCTAAGGAGAAGTAGGTTTCGTCGTGGCAACAGGACTCGAACATGTTCGTCGTAGAATAGAGACTTCATTAGTCGTAAGACACCTGCGAAACCTCTACACGTCAAAGAACGTTACACAGGGAGTGGTGGTGTCAATATTGTAAACTAGCCGAATCGAACTGGAACCAATGGTAAGGAAGGAGCTAAGACCAATGGTTGTATTGGAGATGGTCGAGGTGGAGAAGGGATTAGTATGACAGAAAGGACTTGACCAACGTGGTGCTAGGAAGGTAGAAATTGTCATCGAACTAACACACCCAATCTACGTCAAGACTCCAACAAAAACTAAACACCCTCTCTTAAGTACAAAACTGATTAGTCTTCTCGATCAACTAATTACTTCAATGGGTGCACACTTAGTCGTAGTCGAACAAACTTGTATCCTAGGCCTTACTCAAACACTAATGGTAATGGGTTCCCATACTGAACACTCCGAAACCAACACTAAGACTACAAACTCATCTTCCGTCAACTCAGTAACCTGCTCGAACAGAGAGGGACCAA
>BPTQ01000007.1:316878783-316916866 GCA_019973895.1 Chrysanthemum seticuspe
TTGAAACAGATGCTAGTTTGACTTTGGTGAAGTTTGGATCCAATTTAATGATTGATGATGAAGTTAAATGATGTTATAAACCTAATGCAATCAATGTTTAATGATTCTAAACTCAAAACAATGGTCTGCAATTCTGAAAATCACAACAGTGATCAGTTGAGAGTAATTTTAATGAAATGTTGACTTCTAGCACTAGCAGACCAAATTAAATGACCAAAATGAGTTTATATAGAGATGAAAAACATACATCAACAGATATGAACCACTGAGCTAGCTTCTATTGCAGTTTAAGACTCAAATCCAAACACCCTTTATTTAACAGTTTGTGAATCAAAATTGATCCAAACACTTAACCAACTTGTACTTATGATCAATCTAAGTTAACTTAACCTAAACACTACTGAAAAGACAGATTAGAGCAGATTATAACTACAAAAAACACATTATGCAATGAAACTTGGAATTTCACTTACAAGGGTCCAAAGCTGCTATAGCTTGCAAACTGTAAACCATGAACCACTACCTATTTATTCAACCCAATTATCACTGAATTAACCCACATCCATCACTGCTTCACCCATTAACCAAGTCTGCATCATTTTCACCCCGTTTTGACTTTTGTTGACCAAAAACCACTTTTACTTAAAACTGAAATATAAGCTTATAGAAAGCTATTAGAAGCTTGTATAAGCTTATTGTAGCTGAGAATTGAGCTTTTTGAAGCCTTTGAATGATACTTTGAGATGGAAATTTTCAACAGTCAACTTAACAACATGAATTGATAGTGAAACTTAAATTAGAACTTGAAAATGATTTATATTGATTCCAATACTTATAAAGAGTACATTACAACATAAAATTACAAGTTTTACACTAAATTAAAGTTTTAAAATTAAAAACGACATTAAGAGAAAATTAAAAACTAGAAGACTACCCAACTTGCTTCCAAATGCTGTCTTTTATAATCCAAAAGCTTTGTATCTCTCCTCTGAATGTTTCCCAACAAATCTAAGCCATTGGATTGCTAAAAAATGATCTCCACCGTTTAAATATGTTTTTGGCGCCAAAATGGTAAACTGCCAAATGGGGTAGAAATGGTGGGTGAAGAAGCATTTAATGCTTCTTGGAAGCTTGCAGAGGTGGAGGGGGACATGGTGAGGTGATTGGGAGGCTGGGTTGGTTGTGTTGGTGGCTGGGCATGGTGGGCAGACAAAGGGAGAGGGAAAACGGGGTAAGGGTTGGGTTGATTGGTTTGACCAGATATTATTAATCCAAGGGGGGTTCACAATTCAGATTGACAGGGGTCCAAAGTGTGAAAGGGTCCAAAATGGGATTAAAAACTTTAATAACCAAGGGACCTTTCATGTAATTTCTGAAAATGGAGGGACTACTGCTGCCATTTTATAAAACTTGTTCCAAGGACTGAAAATGACAAGCTTCAAAAGTATAAGGACTAAAATTGCCATTTTGCAATTTTCCAGGGGCCATTTCTGCCAATTTTCAAACTTAGAGGACCATTTTTGTACTTTTCTCAAACTTTTCATATTTTTCACCAAAGGACTAAATTTGACAACTTTTGATTTTAAAAGGACCTTTGGTGACTTTTCTTTTGAAATTGTGGCTCAGGGACTATTTTTGACAATTTTATAAACTTGGGGGACTAAAACTGCCAATTTTGCAAACTTGATACGTTTTTCATCTGATTTTGATAATTTTGCATTTGAACATAATTTTGCATTTGAAACACATAAAACACTGATTTGTGATATTTTGATCATTTTGATGTGTTTCTGAGTGTTTTCAGATGATTTTGCAGTTTATTTTGTATAAAAATGATGAGTATTTACACACTCATCAAACATAGTTAGCCAGGTCATCTTGAGGTTCTCACCTCTGTTTTTCCATTTGAGCTTATTGAATAGCTGGTGCTTAAGCTCAAAGTTGTTCCCTCACACTGTTTTAGCAACTTAACTCAAATCAATCAAATCACAAGCAGTTGCAATTCAGAGGTCAAGACTTGTTGTTTTTAGTTGATTTAGATTACTTTTAGCATAAAATAGCTTCTGTGAAAGTGTGGTGCTCAGTTTGAACCTTGTGCTTATTCAAAGTGCTTATTAATAAGCACTTACAACTGCAGTCTCAATTTCCTCCACACAACACCATGTTTTTCTATTTTTCCTAGATTCATAATATCATTTTAGATTTTTCCTGAAATTTTCATAATTTTCCAACACTGTTTGCTATTTTTCTTAATTAAAAAACAGTTTTTAGGTAATTTTAAATAGCTTTTAATACAATTAAATCAGAAAAAGTCCAAAAAAATAATTTTTCATTTTTATTAAGTTTAGATAAATATAAAAAGTAAAAAAAATAAATTTCCAGATTTTTCATAGTTTATTTTGTAATTTTTAGTAATTTAATTAGTTTAAATAGTTTAAAATCCATAAAAAATAGAAAAATAAACAGAAAAATATAAAAATAGTTTTGAAATTTTTTTTTTGTTATTTTAGATTTTTCCAAGTCATAATTTTATTTTTCTAGGTTTATTTCCTATTTTCTTGTAATTTAGGTTATAATTTAATAGTTAAAAATAGTTTTTATTTAATAATAATTAGATAAATAGTTATAAAAATAATTTTCTTTTTCTTAAAATTTTCTTATATCATTAGGTTTGTAAAAATATCATTTTCATATTTTTAGGATTAATATTGTGTAAGTTTCACGTTTTTATTTGTACGTCGCGTAGTTTTTAAATTCAGTTTTATAAAAACATAAAACCAAAAATATCAGTTTAAAATTAGTGATAGCGTTTATTTAATATAATTAATCTTTTTAATTTCCTTTAATTTGCATTTAAGTCGCTGTAATTTATTAATCTTTTCTTTAGGTATAAATAACTCAAAATCCTTACTGATCACTATCCTTAGTGATTATTCGACATCTGATTGTGTTAAACACCAGTCATCCTCCGTGGGACTTAACGACCCGGGAATCCACTGTATTCTCCTGATCTAAATTGCAATTGGTGTGTGAGCTGTTTTAAGTTCCTTACGGCTGGTCATTCACAAGTGATCAGCTCGCGTGAGAAAACTTGACGGTTTTGCACCGATCAAATTTTGGCGCCGCTGCCGGGGAGGCTGTAAGCGTGTTCTAAGCATTTTTCAGACCCGTACTTGCACATATACCACAGTTTGTAAAAATTTTTCTGTAAAGTTATAACAAAATCAAAAAGTTCATTAACACTTTTCCTAAAGTGTTAAAAACACCAAACAAAATACAAAACAACAAAACAATCGTAACGTTTTCTAGCTTGTGTTTCTTTTAAGGTGGTTCTTAAAGAAATACGATTTGGTTAAACGAGACGATACCAAAAATATTGTCCAAAAGTTTTTAAACCCATCAGCACAAATCTATACCTACGTCTTTTCAGTGATACTTAATATACATAAAAATCAACCACCGCAAATCAAGGCAGTACACCTACTAACTGGGGGTGTGACCATAATAGGTTCCCGAACATCAGATTTAAAACTTGCCTTTGTGTCCTTGTGATTTGGTGTACCTTTTTCAAAGAAGCCATTTCATTTGTGATTATTGGTTAAGTTCACTTGTCGTTTTGCCTCGCATTTGTTTTGAAAACTGATTTTTATACTTAGTGCATGCGCACTCGTTCTTCCAGTTCTACAAGTCCATTGTCAAAACTTGGAAAGATTCCTCGTAGACGTAGAGGACGTTCTGCTCCTTCAGCTGTGACTGAGGAACGTCTACCACCACCACCACCTGCCGTAATGGCAGAAGACAAGCCGATGAATGAGCTTCTCCAAGCACCCATCGAGGGTTACGGAGATGCTATTGTTGTCCCAGCCATCGTGGCTGACACTTTTGAGCTCAAAACCGGGTTACTTAATCTGGTAACCCAAAGCCAATTCTATGGTTTTGAGCGGGATGATCCTCATGCACACATTCGATGGTTTAACTAGATTGCATCTACCATCAAGTACAAGAATGTCCCACATGAAGCTATCAAGCTTCTTCTGTTCCCATTTTCTCTAGAGGGACAAGCCCGGAATTGGCTTGAGAAACAACCCCCTCGTTCCATTGAGACATGGGAAGATCTTGTCACAAAGTTTGTGAACGAATTCTATCCTCCATCCCGAACTAAAAGTCTTAAGAATGAGATAATGAAACTTTCTCAAAGATTTGATGAATCATTCGGGGAGGCATGGGATCGTTACAAAGAATTGCTCCGTAAGTGTCCGCATCATGGTTTTTCCGAGTTAATGCAAATGGATACTTTCTACAATGGTCTGAACCAGACCAATCAAGACTCTCTAAATGCCTCCGCGGGAGGTAATTTCTTGAGCAAGACCACAAAAGAAGCCTTGCAAATCATTGAAAACAAGTCCCAGGTCCGTCCTTTCCGCACAAAGACATATCATACTGAGTCTAATGCTGGACCTTCTACTTCATCTCCCGTGAGTACATCTAGCACCGATGCTAAGATTGACAAACTCACGGATATTGTTCAGGCTTTGGTTCTTGCTAACCAAAAGAAAGTCACTTTCACACAAGCACCATCATATGGTGAAGTGAAGAAAGTTGAAGTTTGTGTTACTAGTGGTGGTCCTCATGCATACTACAACTGTACTGCCACCGATGGTAGTCCTTTTGAAGCTAATGCTATAGCCGGTACTTCAAATCAAGGAGGTAATCAATACCGTCCTCAAAATGAACTAAACTACCGTGCTAACACTTATCAGGCACCACCCGGTTTCAACCAGAATCCTAACCGGAATCAGAACCAACCAAGAATGAACCAAGGTTATCAAAACCAAGGTAATTTCTATTCCGGACCCAATCAAGGCTTCCAACATCAAGGAAATCTTAATCAAAACACTTACAATCGAGGGAATCAATTTCAGGGGAATATGAACCCTAATCAAGGGAATTCTGGCTATAACCAGAACATACGGCCTCAAATTGTCCCTCGGGCAGTCAGATCAGATCGCTGAATTAAAGAAGTCTTTAAATGATCGACCCTCGGGCTCAGGTACTTTACCTAGCAACACGATCGCTAATCTGAGGGGCGATGCAAAGGCGATCACAACCAGAAGTGGTGTTTCGTATGATGGACCCGCTATTCCTACTACCTCTTCTTCTTCTCTCCCGAAGGTAGTGGAAAGTGAACCTGAGGCGACAAAGGACAAGGAACTTCCTACTAATAACGGAGGTACCAGCACTGTCCATCCTCAGGTTGTCCCGAAACCCAATACCAAACCTGGAGTTGTTTTTGAACCTCCAGTTGGTAACCCCAAATCCAAAACTTCTATTCCTTACCCATCACGTTTACATGAGCAAAAGCTCCGCGAGAAAGCCAGTCAACAAATGGAAAAATTCTTTCAAATTTTCCAAGAACTTCATTTTGACATAAGCTTCGCGGATGCTATCATGTTGATGCCCAAGTTTGCATCAACTCTCAAGCACATGTTAAGCAACAAGGAAAAGCTGTTTGAAATGGCTAAAACTCCTCTCAACGAGAACTGCTCTGCAGTTATCTTGAAGAAGCTTCCCGAGAAGCTTGGAGATCCTGGAAAGTTCCTCTTACCTTGTGTATTTCCAGGAATGGTTGAATGCTTTGCCTTAGCCGATCTTGGTGCAAGCATAAACCTGATGCCTCATTCAGTATGGAAGAAACTTTCTCTTCCGGATCTTACTCCTACATGCATGACTCTCGAGCTTGCAGATCGTACAATATCTCGTCCTCTTGGAATTGCCAAGGACGTATTTGTGAAAGTAGGAAAGTTCCATTTTCCAGCTGACTTTGTAGTTGTTGATTTCGATGCTGATCCACGGGTTCCTTTCATTGTTGGAAGAGGATTCCTGAGAACGGGCCGTGCTCTCATTGATGTATTTGAGCAAGAAATCACATTACGTGTTGGTAATGAAGCTGTCACCTTTAACCTTGATCAAACTTCGAGGTACTCCGCAAACTATGATTCTGAGTCAGTTAACCGAATAGATATCATTGATGTTGCTTCTGAGGAGTACTCTCAAGAAGTTCTTGGTTATTCTCATAATTCTGTGAGTGGGAATCCCACCACATCTTCTCAATCTATCATAGCCAATTCTACTCCTTCTCTCACTCCGTTTGAGGGAAGCGACTTCATCTTGGAAGAAATTAAAGCATACTTGGCTAGTGATTCTGTTCCATGGGAAATTGATCACGCTCCAATTGACATCGAGGGGGACATACTTCTCATTGAGAAGTTGCTTAAAGATGATCACTCATCAACCCCTCGCACTAGTGATGCAATTCCGGAAGAGATTAATCACCATGAGATTAATCCGGAGGGAGATATTCTTACTCTTGAGAAGTTGTTAAATCAGGACACTTCTCCTCCTCTCCCTCCCGTCAAACTTCATAACAAGGAAGTCAAGTCAGTTGAGAAAACTGAAGAATTTCCTGAAGTCGAACTTAAGGACTTACCACCTCATCTTGAGTATGCATTTCTTGAAGGCGAGGATAAATTGCCTGTCATTATTGCTCGAGATTTGAGTAAAGATGAAAAGACTGCTCTCATAAAGGTCTTGAAGTCACACAAGCAAGCAATTGCTTGGAAACTCTCCGACATTAAGGGTATCAACCCTGAGTTTTGTACTCACAAAATCTTAATGGAGGATGACTTCAAACCAGCAGTTAAACATCAGAGAAGAGTAAATCCAAAAATCCATGATGTTATCAAACAGTAGGTTATTAAACTTCTTGATGCAGGATTGATTTACCCAATCTCAGATAGTCCTTGGGTTAGCCCGATTCACTGTGTTCCAAAAAAGGGTGGCATAACTGTTGTCACGAATGAAGAAAACGAGTTAATTCCAACTCGATTGGTTACGGGATGGCGTGTGTGTATTGACTACCGTAAGTTGAATGACGCCACCCGTAAAGACCATTTTCCTCTACCCTTCATGGATCAGATGCTTGAGAGATTAGCAGGGAATGAGTACTATTGTTTCCTTGATGGTTTCTCGGGTTACTTTCAGATCCCCATTGATCCACAGGATCAAGAGAAGATCACATTCACCTGCCCATACGGAACTTTTGCCTACAAACGTATGCCTTTTGGCTTATGTAACGCTCCTGGCACGTTCCAACGATGTATGATGGCCATATTCCACGACATGATCGGGGAAACAATGGAGGTGTTCATGGATGACTTCTCAGTCATTGGGGATTCATTTCAGACATGTCTCTCCCATTTAGACAAAATGCTTAAAAGGTGTGAAGACACCAATCTATGTCTAAACTGGGAGAAGAGCCACTTTATGGTCAAAGAAGGCATAGTCCTTGGCCATAAGATTTCAAAAAATGGGATTGAGGTCGATAGAGCAAAAGTCGATGTTATTGCTAAACTGCCTCATCCTACTACCGTCAAAGGAATTAGGAGTTTTCTTGGTCATGCCGGGTTTTATCGTAGATTCATACAGGATTTTTCTAAAATCGCTCGGCCTATGACCCATCTTCTTGAAAGAGAAGCTCCTTTTATCTTCTCTCCTGAGTGCGTCGAAGCTTTCGAAACACTAAAGAAAAAGCTTACGGAAGCACCCATTCTAGTTGCCCCCGACTGGGATTTACCCTTTGAGCTCATGTGCGATGCAAGTGATTTTGCTATCGGTGCAGTCTTGGGGCAACGCAAAACTAAGCATTTTCAGCCTATCCACTACGCAAGCAAAACTATGACTGAAGCTCAAACCCATTACACCACTACAGAAAAAGAATTATTAGCTGTGGTGTATGCGTTTGATAAATTTCGGCCATACCTCATCTTGACCAAATGCGTGGTGTATACGGATCACTCGGCTCTTAAATATTTCTTTGCAAAACAAGATGCAAAGCCGAGATTGCTCCGTTGGGTTCTCCTCCTCCAGGAATTTGATATCATTATACGTGATAAAAAAGGAGCTGAGAACCTGGCTGCTGATCATCTGTCCCGATTAGAGAACCCTCACCAAGATGTTTTCGAGAAAAAGGAAATAAATGAAACATTTCCTCTCGAAACTCTCAATGCGGTTTCTTTTCGTGGAGATTCTACTACCCCATGGTTTGCTGATTTCGCAAATTACCATGCGGGTAACTTCATAGTGAAAGGGATGTCGTCCCAACAGAAGAACAAATTCTTCAAAGATGTTAAACATTACTTCTGGGACGACCCCTACTTGTTTAAAATTTGCGCGGATCAAGTCATCCGGTGATGTGTATATGGTCAGGAAGCTATTGACATTCTCAAGGCTTGCCATTCTGGACCTACTGGGGGACATCATAGCCCCAACTACACAGCCAAGAAGGTGTTTGATTCCGGATTCTATTGGCCCACAATTTACAAGGATGCCCACGAATTTGTCAAAGCCTGTGACGCTTGTCAACGTCACGGGAATATCTCACAAAGAAATGAAATGCCGCAAAACGCCATTTAAGTGTGTGAGATCTTTGACATCTGGGGCATTGACTTTATGGGGCCATTTCCTTCTTCTCGCGGTAATAAGTACATACTCGTGGCCGTTGACTATATGTCAAAATGGGTTGAAGCTAAGGCTTTGCATACCAATGATGCCCGAGTTGTTGTGAAATTCTTGAAATTTCTCTTTGCTAGGTTTGGAACTCCACGGTCCATAATTAGTGATCGTGGTACGCATTTCTGCAATGACCAGTTTGAAAGAGTCATGCAGAAGTATGGTGTAACTCACCGTCTCTCTACTGCGTACCACCCCCAAACTAGTGGACAAGTGGAAGTTTCCAACCGGGGGATTAAAAGAATTCTTGAGAGGATGGTTGGCGAAAACCGTGCCTCTTGGTCGGATAAGCTAGATGACGCACTCTGGGCCTTCCGTACAGCTTATAAAACACCCATCGGGTGTACTCCATACAAGCTTGTGTACAGAAAGGCATGTCATCTGCCGGTTGAGCTAGAGCACAAGGCATACTGGGCCTTGAAGCATGCCAACTTCGATATTCAGACAGCGGGTGATCACCGAAAAGTTCAAATGAATGAATTAAATGAACTCCGTGATCAAGCATACGAGAACTCTTTGATCTACAAAGAAAAGACAAAGAAGATTCATGACTCCAAAATCAAGAACCGCGTTTTCAACATTGGTGATCGAGTCCTTCTTTTCAATTCAAGATTGAAGATTTTCTCGGGAAAGCTTAAGTCCCGTTGGTCTGGTCCATTTACTATCACTAAGGTTTATCCTTATGGCACCATTGAGTTATCTCAACCCGATGGTCCAAACTTTAAAGTGAATGGTCATTGGTTGAAGCATTACTTTGGGGAGGACATTCCCCCAGTGGTTGTCCCGGATCTACAAACTTTCCCCATGAACCAATGAATGCGGGGATCCAGTCAAGCTAGCGACTCGGGAATCAAAAACAGTAGCATGCCACATGGGTTGTCACCCATATTTCTGAGCTGTCTGAAGTTTGTTACGGTTAGCCATTCACAAGTGGCTAGCTTGTGTGACAAAACTTGACAATTTAGCTTCTTCTTTCTACCACCCTAGTGTGGGGGAGTTGCCCCACATGTTGTGTATATATAAGAGTTTCAAAAAAAAAAAAAAAAAAAAAAAAATCCTTGCTAAATAATGGCCTTAGTATTTTCCTTTTATGTTATATGTTTCGGCATAACCACCGGTACTTTGAATATTGAGGGCAATATTCATTTCTAAGTTTGGGGGGAATTCTCACGAATTTTATCATGTAATTATACCGCCTAATTCCCCCATTTTTGGCCAAAATTTTTTTGGAGTAAGTGTTTTACACTTACTCATCTTATGGTTATCAGTCCGCCTTGTCTAATAAACAAAAGGATTGGCTAATCCAGGAGCAAACGGCTCTTGGTAAAGATATCTCAAATCCGTTGACGGCTTGCAATTTGCCCAAAATTGTATGGTATTCAACTCACCATATCCTTAAAAGTGAAGAGTTGGCTAGCCCGCAAGTTTATGGCTTGTGGTAAAGGCAGTTGGAAAACCATAATTGGTAATCAGCTCACCAAAGATATTTTATCTAAGAGTTGGCTAGTCCAGAATCAAACGGCTTCTGGTAAAGACAAATCAAATCCGTTGGAAGCTGACGATTTGCTCAAAATCATTTGGTTATCGGTGTACCAAGGTTCTTACTTGAACTGAAACATTTGGCTACTCCAGAAGTAATGGCTTTTGGTAAAGAGATGAAATCCATTAATTTTTCTCAAATCATTGCTAGGGACTAGCAATATCTTAGTGTGGGGGATTGATGAGTGTCTAAATACTCATCATTTTTGTACAAATTAGACTGCAAAAACATCTGAAAACACTCAGAAATGCATCAGAATGATAAAAATATCACAAATAAGTGTTTAATGTGTTTTAAATGCAAAAATATCAAAATCTGGTGAAAAACGTATCAAGTTTGCATAAATTGGCAGTTTTAGTCCTCCAAGTTTCAAAAGTTGTCAAAAATAGTCCCTGGTAAATCTAAATAAAGAAAAATGTTATTCAAGGTCCCTGAAATATTCTAAATTGTCAAAAATGGCCCTTGAATAAATCTTTTGTTAAATGGCAGAAAAGGTCCCTCAACTTTCAAAAATGTCAAGTTTGGTCGCTGGAAAATTGAAATTGTCAAATCTAGTCCTTGTACTATTGAAGGTTGTCAGTTTTAGTCCTTGTAACAACATTGGAAAAATGGCAGGAATGGTCCTTCAAAATTTCAGAAATTACAATCTAGTCCTTGTCATTTAAGCTAAAGCCAAGACTTGTCAAAACTACATTTGACCCCCCTGCCTTTATACCTTTGACCCTTGTCTTTTCTCATTTTGGACTGCCCAAGTCAAACCCCAAGTCAAACAAACAGTACCCCTCCCTTTGCCCGCCACCTACTGTTTATCCCTTCCACGTGTGTCTTCCAACTTGCCTGCAACCCTCAGCCCTCTCCCATCACCTTTCCACCACCCCCTCATCATCACTAACCCCCCACAATAAATGCCACCCCCCTAGCAGCTAACACAGGCCTACAAGTCAAATCCATGTTTCCCGCCAAAATGATAAAAGCAGCCAACACACTCCAAACTCTCCCATTGGCCAAACAAAGTGGTGGGATTCTCTCAGAAGGCCACGTGGATGCTTTTTGGAGCATAAAAGAGGCAAGAAAGAGGCAAGAGAAGTAGTAGTTAGTTTATTTTCTTTAAGTGTATGTCGTTTTCAAGCTTATAATGTCTTAAACAGTTCTTAATTGTATTTTCCAGTTTAATTGTATCAAACAAAGGTATTTGAGTGTATTACAACTTTCTTCAAGCATCAATTTAATTTTGAGTTTACATTTCATGTTTTTTGTCCACTGTTGCAAATTTAGGTTTCAATTTCTTATCTTCAATTCTCTAGCAGCTTATTTATAAGCTCATATAAGCTTATATAAGCTTATAATAGCTTTTTGTAAGCCTATATTCAATTTTCAAGCATCTTTGGAATCTGGTCAACAAAAGTCAAAGTAAGGGTAAGATTGATGCAGAAATGGAATTTGGTGATGCAGACATGGATTTGGGGTGATTTAGAAGCAGTGTGTTTGGTTTAGAATAGGTAGAGGTTCATTGGTTCAGTTTCAAGCCACTGTGGCTAAAGGACCCTTTTGTAAGTAAGTTTCAAGGTTTCATTGCATATGATGTATTTGTAGTTGTAAACTGTTAAAACCTGTTCAACTAGTATTAATTAAGTTAGTTTAACTTAGTTTGATCAGTAATAGTAGCTAGAGTAGAGATTAGATCAGTTTTAATTACAAATTAGTAGCTAAAAGGGTGTTTGGATCAAGTGCTTAATCTGTGTTGGAAGTTTAGTCAGTAGTAGTTATCTATTGGTTCATGCTTGTTAACTCTATTTGCAATCATATCTGTCTCATTTAGTGCCTGCAAAACACTCAAAGTCAAATTCATACTCAACTGTCCTAGTCACTTAATCTGTTGTAATTTTACAAAGCCAAACTCTTGTTTTGTGCTTAAAACTCATAAACAAAGCTTGTTGTAGTTCCATTTCATCACTAAACAACATAATCATTCCATAAATCAGCTTTAAAATTCAAGAAAGTCAACTTTTCAATTTTTGTCAAAAAGTCAAAAACTTGCAAAACACAGTTTTGGCCCAACTAGAAGGATTTTTCTTGGGCTCATTTCTGAACCAAATCAAGTGAAACTCTGGGATTAAGAACTTCAACTGGTCAAATTACTTATCATGATTTTTGTTAAATTTTAGAAATTTTCTAAAAGCTCCAACAGAGCTTGTCAAACAGGGCTCAGTTGCCATGTTCATCAAACTCAGCCTTGACTGAGTTTTTCTTAGATCTTGCATAGGTTGCACAGAGCTCATAAGAGCTTATCTTTGGCTCATCTTTGGTTTAAACATAGTTAGCCAGGTCATCTTGAGGTTCTCACCTCTGTTTTTCCATTTGAGCTTATTGAATAGCTGGTGCTTAAGCTCAAAGTTTTTCCCTCACACTGTTTTAGCAACTTAACTCAAATCAATCAAATCATAAGCAGTTGCAATTCAGAGGTCAAGACTTGTTGTTTTTAGTTGATTTAGATTACTTTTAGCATAAAATAGCTTCTGTGAAAGTGTGGTGCTCAGTTTGAACCTTGTGCTTATTCAAAGTGCTAATTAATAAGCACTTACAACTGCAGTCTCAATTTCCTCCACACAACACCATGTTTTTCTATTTTTCGTAGATTCATAATATCATTTTAGATTTTTCCTGAAATTTTCATAATTTTCCAACACTGTTTGCTATTTTTCTTAATTAAATCAGAAAAAGTCCAAAAAAATAATTTTTCATTTTTATTAAGTTTAGATAAATATAAAAGTAAAAAAAGTAATTTTCCAGATTTTTCATAGTTTATTTTGTAATTTTTAGTAATTTAATTAGTTTTAAATAGTTTAAAATCCATAAAAAATAGAAAAATAATCAGAAAAATATAAAAATAGTTTTGAATTTTTTTTTTTGTTATTTTACATTTTTCCAAGTCATAATTTTATTTTTCTAGGTTTATTTCCTATTTTCTTGTAATTTAGATAAATAGTTATAAAAATAATTTTCTTTTTCTTAAATTTTTCTTATATCATTAGGTTTGTAAAAATATCATTTTCATATTTTTAGGATTAATATTGTGTAAGTTTCACGTTTTTATTTGTACGTCGCGTAGTTTTTAAATTCAGTTTTATAAAAACATAAAACCAAAAACATCAGTTTAAAATTAGTGACAGCGTTTATTTAATATAATTAATCTTTTTAATTTCCTTTAATTTGCATTTAAGTCGCTGTAATTTATTAATCTTTTCTTTAGGTATAAATAACTGAAAATCCTTACTGATCACTATCCTTAGTGATTATTCGACATCTGATTGTGTTAAACGCCAGTCATCCTCCGTGGGACTTAACGACCCGGGAATCCACTGTATTCTCCTGATCTAAATTGCAATTGGTGTGTGAGCTGTTTTAAGTTCCTTACGGCTGGTCATTCACAAGTGATCAGCTCGCGTGAGAAAACTTGACGGTTTTGCACCGATCATACATTGTCAAAGTTTCTTCTATCAACCGGATTCAGCAAAGGAGCAGTTGATCCTACATTGTTCACCAGGAAGTCAGGCAAACATTTAATTCATGTTCAAATTTATGTTGATGATATTATTTTTGCCTCAACAGACCCAATGGAATGTGATCGTTTTTCAAATGAAATGAGTTCAAAATTTCAAATGTCAATGATGGGACAAATGTCATTTTTCTTGGGATTACAAATTTCACAAAGTCCCGGAGGCATTTTCATAAATCAATCTAAATATGCAACAGAGATCTTAAAGAAATTTGGATTTGATTCAAGTGACCCTGTTGACACCCCCATGATTGACCGAACCAAACTAGATGAGGACCACTCAGGGATCATGATTGACCAAACGAAATATCGTAGTATGATTGGATCCCTGATGTACCTCACTGCTAGTAGACCAGACATCTTGTTCGCTGTTTGCATGTGTGCTAGATACCAGGCTAAGCCTACTAAAAAGCACCTTGAAGCAGTTAAACGGGTCTTTCGGTATCTCCAAGGAACCATCAATATGGGTCTTTGGTACCTGAAGGACACCTGTATGTCACTAACGGCCTATGCAGATGCTGATCATGCAGGTTGTCAAGATACTCGTCGAAGTACGTCTGGAGGTGCTCAGTTTTTGGGTGATAAGCTTGTGAGCTGGTCTTCAAAGAAGCAAATGAGTACTTCTATTTCCTCTACAGAGGCAGAATACATAGCCATGTCATCCTGTTGTGCTCAAATCTTATGGATGAGATCTCAATTATCTGACTATGGCTTTGTATTCAACAAAATCCCTCTGTACTGTGATAATAAAAGTGCTATTGCTCTCTCATGCAACAATGTTCAACACTCAAGAGCAAAGCATATCGACATTCGACATCATTTCATCAGGGAACAAGTAGAAAAAGGTGTGGTGGAACTCTATTTTGTGACGTCAGAATACTAGTTAGCTGACATCTTTACCAAAGCTCTTCCAAGAGAACGTTTTGAGTTTATTCTTCCACGTCTTGGCTTGAAAAGCCTTCAACCAGAAACACTCAAACGTCTTCAGGAGGAAGACGAGGAGTAAAGGTCTATCTTCATCTATCTCTTGTATATATCTATTCAAAAATCAAATAGAAAAATATAAAACTTTCAAAATCCATAAAAATTTGAAAAATTCGAAAAATCTTCAAAAAAAAAATATATATTGTCATTTTGTCATGTTTCTCTCGATTCGATGATATCTACGGTCTTGTTGTTGTCATTCAAAGAATGACACGGGACTTTAGATATTGTTCGAATTTTTATTATTAAAAAAAAAAAAAAAAAATCAAAAATATTTTTGGGAGAAAGAGAAAAAATGGCTTACTGTCATTTCAGGCAGTAACCCGCTTTTCAAAGAAAGAACAGAGCCATTCTTTATCATGTTTTCAAAATTCAATGCTCTAATTCTATAAACATTTATCTGCTAAAAACTAACTGCTTTGAAAAATAACTCGGTCTCTATTTTTGATAATCATCAGGACTTATTTGTCAAAATCTCTATCTCTCAATCAACAACCTATGTCATTGATTGAGGGGGAGAATGATTTCAATTAAATTAAAAAGTTATTTGGCATCAAATTGTTTTCAAAAGATATTCATGCATGTTTTACCAATGGAGTTTCAAAATCTTAAAATCCGATCCTTATCAGTTAAAACGCTTTCATAATCAAGTCACAATTCTCCTTAAAAGCTTTCAAAGTCAATTTAAATCTATAAGAGATCACAAATCTCAAAGGATTTGATAATTGTGATCGGGGGAGAATGTGTGATTTAAATTGGATTTAAACTGATAATTCGGTAAATGGTTTTATAAGGATGTACATGCTGTCCTTCCCACATGTGACAAACGATTTCAAAATTTTCAAATGGTACATGTTAAGGGGGAGCATCTATCTTAAATCTATGATTTGAAACGTGATCATTTATCTCAATGTGCAGGTTCCCTCTAGTATGTGCAAAACTCTTTTCAAACCTCGAGGCACATATTGAGGGGGAGCAAATTTGTGGAAACCTCATCCTTCCCGGAAATGCTTTATCTACTTGATTTGATGTGGGAAGTGATGCTGATATCTTTTAGAAAATGGTAATCAAAGAAGTTAATTCTTTCTCTTGCCTCCGTGTGCAAAACATTTTCAAATACTTGATGCACATGTTGAGGGGGAGTTCTCGTTCTAAAAATATCAAAAACAATTTAGGTATAAAATGCTTTGATAATATATCACAAGTATCTGAATTGATTTTCAAATGTTTTTCATTTGAGTCCATATGGCAGGTGAACAATACCAAAAAGACCGACCAACTTTACTTTATGCATGGTGATATAAGGATGATAAGGTTAGGTATTGGTTCCCATGATCCGCCAGAACCGGAAGGATCTACCCAGGGACAATCCACTAGTTAGTGTAGAAGTCCTTAGGTATGATGATAAAAGGAGAAAAGTGAGATATGGGAAGTGTGCGGACTGAGACAGAGCAAGTACTGGAACAAACCCAACAAGGTTCTTGCAATGAAGTCTCGGTAAGCACTGAAGGGGTTGAAGAATTAAAAAGAATTGAATAAGAAAAGGGTGAAAACAAATAGCCCTCCATTTATTCAACCTTAGGGCAGAAACCGGGTTCAATTCATATGCTACTGATGGTAACATCGGTATTGAAGACAAGACGTCATGGACCCAGTGACGCACTGCACTTCAACTTTCCAAACCACTCAAGTTCCTCTTTAAAGGACTTGTTTCATTCTCACGGGGAACCGACATTATCTATCGATTTTCTCTTAGAGATGGTTGATATTTAAGAAGGAGACCCTCTCCATAGTCTCCGATATAGGATCCAAATATGCACAAATTGAGTCTAGAGCCACGAGATCATCAATAAATCTCATTAGGACACTTTCAATGAAGACTCTCTGTTTCACACAATGTGGAAAGAGAGATTATATCTTGAGTCCTACACATTATCCTTGTGGTATTGCCAGAACATCTGAGTGATGTAAATACATATTCATAATAAAGATGGAAAGCCTTCTGGAGCCATCATCAAACAAGCTCCTGGTAGGTGGCATGTGAGATCTATTATATGGATAAACCATGTGACAACTGAACAGAAACAATGGGGCGATTCAATCTCTTGAATCAATCCTGGTTCAGGTTATGGATTGACGGATACCTTTGAAAAACTAGTCTTTGTGCTTAACAACTCTTTTCTTTAGCACATCGACCGTGTACTCATTTTTCAAACCAAAAGGTGTTTTTATGATTGATAATTGATTTTCAATAAAACCTTCGTTGTATTGCAAAAACAATTTCTATTGAGCAATACACGATTGTTTTTTTAAATCTCTTTTCATCAATCAGTGGACTTAAAATTCGCTGGTTCACTCACTCCGTGTTGTCTTCTTTGAGATGTTCCGGTTTGAGAACAGCTAGAACAGCTGCGAAACCCTGTCAAGGAAATTCTTCGGAATTATACCTGATCACAGGCAGTACATGCACTGATCAACGGGGAACCGTGGGCCGTGTACCTCAATTCAATGAAAGTGATCAAAGACACTTTCGTGCGATTTATTGCTAACTGTTGTATGCAGGTACACCCGACGTTTGCAGCTGATCAGAATGAAGCGGTCAATCCATAGCCGCATGCTCACTTAACACATTCATCTAAAAATAAATCATGATTAGTGCATCAATGACTTTGATATTTTCACTCCATGCTTCTGCTATGCTGCTGCCAATATCATGATTCAACAAATGCTTCCGCTACTCTGATGAGAAGATATCATGATCCAGAATGTGAGCATGTCGGTCCTAAAGTCACAACATCACATAATACCAACACCACAAAGGATGTCTCAGAGATTTTTGATAGCTGATGATCTCAAAAGATGGCTCAAATTTATTATCACGTGGATCAGTAAAAGACCTCCACTTGGAGTAACCAAGCATGCAATGTGAAGAATCAATTACTACGAGCTTAGGAGCAAAGGACTACATCAAGAATTCAAGATCAATTGTTAATGTATTATCTAGTTGTATTCAATGTAATTTTGGTACATGATTGAGGTGACCTCCCTTAGGGGGAGATTGTTAGGAATTAGAAATTCCAGGTATTAAAGAGTCGGTCACCTCAAGTATATGTATTCGTTAGAAAGCTCGTAGTCGTAGTTATTTTAAGTTAAGTAGTATTTAGTTAAGTAACACCGTGGAGGACGGACGGGTCTTTACCCACTGTATGCCTGATCCACAGCCCGTTGTGTGGCGATTTATGTAAGACTATAAATACTCTCTACCTTCCAAGGTAGAGAGTTGGAGCTCATAATAATATCTTTCACTTTCTCTCACTAAGTTCCCTAAACCTCTAACTTTCTCTCTCTAGAACCTCATTTATACGCCACTTTGTGTTATGGTTTGATGTGTATGTGAAAACTAATATCCTACAGAATTTAAATAAAGGAGTCGTCACATGTCAACTGGGTCGTTATGTATTAAAGTGTCATCTTTCAAATGTCAAACTTTATGTTTTAATTGCCAAGGTCGGCTAGAACCTTGTTGTAATGTTGCAATATTTCTTTAAATTTAAATTATGGTATTGTACTATATCTCTTTGCGATGTATATTGATTATGTTGCACCTCGCGTTTCCGCCTCTGGCGGGATGTGACAGATTGGTATCAGAGCCTAAGGTTATAGTGAATACCGGTTTTTATAAAATAAAAATCGCAACTATAACCCAAAAATAAAATTTTCTTAAAACACTGAACATCATACGAGTCGACTAGCACCAGCATTGCATCGTTACTCCTAAATTATGCATAGCATGTACACCTATGCATTATTCAGGAGGAATCATACAATGATGGGATTAGTAGCCTCGGATCATGTTAGTCGAGTTTTAAAGAGTCTGATCACCTGGAACTACATTAGTCGCGTGAGTATGCATGACATGTTTAAGTGTTCACTATATCTTATATATATTTTATATGTGCCTTCTTCTTGCTACATATTATGACCCGATAGGCTAAGCACGTCTTTGTTCCCATCACATTACACTCGTCGCCGTACCACACATCATCCGCCGTTACCCCTGTATGACTCACGACCAAATGTTTTGGCCTATTGTAGAATCATGACTACAAGGAACACCCGTTCAGGAAGCATCAACAACGAAGCCCCAAGAGACAGTGTTGTTGAATTGGCGGATCTCCTCACTCAGATTGTCGCACACATTGATGCAGGACGAGCCAATGAGGGAGCTGGTACCTCGACCAATGGCCACAGATGCAGCTATAAGACCTTCATGTCATGCAAGCCAAAGGAATTTCATGGCACCGAGGGCGCCATTGGCCTGATATCCTGGTTTGAGAATGTTGAGTTGAAACTCAGCATCACTAAATGCGCTGAAGGAGATAAGGTTGAGTTCTCTGCGGGTCTAATCCAGGGTTGAGCACTGACTTGGTGGAACAACCAACTACAGACCAGAGGGATAGAAGCTGCAAACAGATTATCTTGGGAAGAGTTTAAGAAACTACTAACTGAGGAGTACTGCAGGAAGGATGAAGTGCAGAAACTAGAAGCAGAATTCAGGAACCATTTGATGGTAGGAGTAGAAGTTGACAAGTACACAACTCGCTTTCATGAGCTGACAAGAATGGTTCCTCACATGGTATCTACTGTGGAGAAGCTGATTGATCAATACATTTAGGGTTTAATCCCTAAGATCAGGAGGGATGTCACCTCATCTAACCCAACTACTCAACAAGCTGCTGTGGGAATGGCATACCACTTGACTAACGATGTGATCAGATCTGGAGGACTAACAAAAGGAAACGATAGTGGACGAAAGCGCCAGGAGGATCAGCAGGGGAGCCGAGACCAGGACCAACAAGATAAGAGGCAGCGATTAACCAGGAACTATGGAGCAACGACTCATGAGCGCAAAGGATATGCAGGGCCACATCCTAAGTGTACTTGATGTAACCTCCACCACTCAGGAAACTGCACAAGGTGCAATATATGCAAACAAACAAGCCATCTTAGTTGGAAGTGCTCAGACAGAAATGGAAATCAAGGACAGAAGCCGGCATGTTACGAGTGTGGAAGTCTGGACCATCTCTAGAACACGTGTCCTAAGTTGAATAGGGCACATAAGTCGGTGCATGGTAACATGACTCTCGCCGTAGCAATTTATGGTGATAACCCAACCCGTGGAGGCAATGTCAGCCCAGCTCGGGGTCGAGCATACGTCTTGGGCACCAAGGAAGCTCGCTAAGACACAAGCACCGTGACAGGTACATTCTTTTGATCACCCACTCTATTTCAGTACCTTCTGGTTCTAGTTCACGGCATCGATTAGTGTAGAGCCTAGCATCATGAGCCTTAGTTTAATTACTTTCCTTCTCACTAATCTGAGCACCCCACTATTAGTTGAATTGATTGGTTTAAATAATTTCAAACTCGAGACAACTTTCAAAAGGTCTCTTACATAGATGAGAAGCCATCTCTTTCTGATAACTTGTTTCCTAGCTTGATCTAGTGACAGTTCTTCTTTGATGAGTTGCGAAAATCAAGTTAGAATTCAAGTTGTTACTCAACCTACACAACTTAAACACATGACCGGTCAGGTCGACAAGTTGTGAAAATTCACCAACTAAGAGTGTGTTGAAGGCAAAGCTCGAGAATGAGAAAGTTTGAACCATGAGAGCGTGCGCCTGTAGGGCAGACGGACTGAATCTCGATGACGAGATTCTTTTTAAGGTTGGCAGACTCTGAAAATCCGTAAATTTTCCGGCTATTATTTATATCAGAATATTCGAGTTATTTATTTTCTGATCATTATAACTCAAAAACGAGAAGTCATCTCGTGTTTTCCGATGTCCCGGAACCACACGCGTACCGACACCATAATAAAATTGGCACGAAATTTACTTTCTAATTTCAAAGTAATAATAATACCATATTAATCCACTCATCAAAACGTCTCTGGAAATATAAAATTTATAAAATACGGATACCCAAAAAATATTCTACATAAAGAAACGTTATCATTTACGGAATAATTTATACAGTACGAGGTACACATAATACACTTAAAAATAAAATAAAATAAAATCTATCCTAACTCACGCCTAACTCACACATCCCTTTCTCCTTTCTTCTCTCCTCCCTGTGAACGCACAAACAACAATATCATCACAAAAATGGATCAAAATTCATCCTTTTTGACTTCTCCCCATGAAAACACCTTTGGCACCTTCCCAAACTCATCCAAACTACACCCTAATCAGCTTTATAGGTGCCATACGTGGCTGTGATAGATGTGAAGAAAGCTTAAAATAGGTAGAAACATGTTTTGAAGATTCAAAAGGGTCACAATCATTCTCCTAGTCTCCCATCTATAGAAGGGGTTAATTTTCACAAGAACTTTCATCCATCTCAATCAAATCCGAAATTAGGGTTTTCCAAATCATTGGGCTTTTCAAAATTGATTGAGGGGTTTTGTTAAGGGAAGTATAAGGAAGGTTTTGCAAGGGTTTAATTTTATCAATTTGGTTCGAGCCTCTTTCAAGTGGAGTTTTTGTATTCGGTGTTCATAGCCACTCGTCCCCTTTTCTTGAATTAATTGTAAGAATCATCTCCTTGTCAATATTTTTAAATCCATTGTTGTAATACGAATTAATTTTATTATTAAATTTTATTTTGGCCGAATTATATGTGAATGAGGATTGGTATATAACTATTATTATAAATTAAAATTTGGTTAATGTTGGTTTAATGTTGTTGTTGTTGTTGTTGTGTCGTGATTATCAAAAGAAAAACCCACCATTAAAAACTCATATGGACATAACTTGGAAGTGCTTATGCTTATTTATGGCGATTTGTTTAGGTTCGGCTAAAATGAAACCCACGACCAAGAGGTGTATGTTTCTTTTTTTTCACTTTTTTTGTGTATACCCAGCCACTACAAAACCTGTGGTTGGTATCGAGTCTTTGCTCGTGTCGAGGTCGTACCCGATTGACGCAAGACATGGCTCATTCATGATCTTGATGTTACTTAATAGTAGCATTGTGTTTTAGTACTAGCCAAATGGATTGTGTTGACATAATTGTAGTGTGTCTCGAGTGCAAAGGAGACTCCCGATGGAGTGTTGGTTTTTGCCATCAAGTCACAAGGGAAAATACCCCGAAGGGTGTTTGTTACCTACGTCTAAAACAAAACCATGAGTGTGGTCGTGTGAGTCTAGTGTGTTGGTTCTTCTAAACTGAAAAGGTTTTGAGGTTTCGTGCGTTAACTGTGTTTGGTTTGAGTTTCCTAGCATCAAAATGGTGTTTCAAGTGAAAGGGAAAAACGTGTTGTGTTTGGTATTTTTTTAAGTTGTTTGTTCTTGGGCCTCAAACCCAATCTGTAAGAGAAATTGTTGTCATGGGTCGCGAGCCCATTGAGTTTTATGGGGAGCATGCAGAATGCTTCTACATCAGGTCCAACTGTTAGGAATTATTGTAACAGTGGGTTCTTGTTGATAAAGGTTCCTGCTGATAGTATTAGTATTCCTGCTGATAGTGCAGTTACTGCTGATAGCGCAGTTACTGCTGATAGCGCAGTTACTGCTGATAGCGCAGTTACTGCTGATAGTGCAGTTACTGCTGATAGTTATTTCTGGTTCTGCGGATATGTAGTTTCCGTATTATTAGTATTTAGTTAGGATATGCATGAGTTAATTTAGGAAGAGATAATGCATATTTTTTACGTGTTTTGTAAGCTGCAGAATTAGTGTTTCTGGTAGTATAAAATAAACCTGCGGCTAGGGTTTATGTGCGCTTTTCAATCACTTTAGTGAATCAATATAGATCCATAGAGGATCAAGTAATTTGTGTTTATTATCTTCTTAAACTCTTGTTTTTATGTTCCGCGTAAGCATAAGTTTTATAGAGGTTCTCCATAGTCTGCTTGTGATTACACAGGTTTACTATACGTTCATTAAGACTCTTAAGATCTATCTGGGACTGATCCAACAAGTGGTATCAGAGCCTGGTGAGAATCTCTTTAAGAAGACATCCTTACTCTTTCTCTCAAACCCTAATCACTCTAACAATGACATCATCAAAACATTCAGACTCGGACAATGAGGAGAAGCCTGAGTCATCCAATGCCAGTGCTCAGTCTACAATTTAGCAGGTTGTTACCACCATGTCCAACAACAATGCAAAGTTTCCCTATCTGAAGAAGGACGAATATGACATATGGGCTATGAAGATGGAAAATTACATCACCAACAATGACTACCATCTCTGGAACATTGTTCTGAAAGGCAACAGTAAGAAGAAGACTGGTAGAGATACTAATGGTAATGTGATAATTCTTCCAGCATCATCAACTGAAGAACATATTGCTCTTCAGATGGAAACAAAGGCTAGGATGTAACATATTAGATTTAACAAACACACTAAACCAAAGATCAAAGAGGCGTATACTATGGTTTTAGATAGAGAAACTTAGAGGTTGGGAACTTTAGTGAGAGAAAGAAAAATCTTATTATGAGCTCCAACTCTCTACCTTGGGAGGTAGAGAGTATTTATAGTTCTTACATAAATCGCTACCTACGGGCTGTGGATCAGGCATACAGTGGGTAAAGACCCGTCCGTCCTCCACGGTGTTACTAAACTAAATACTACTAAACATAAACTAATCTACGGCTACGAGCTTTCTAACGATTACATATACTTGAGGTGACCGACTCTTTAATAACTGGATTTACTAAATCCTGACAATCTCCCCCTAAGGGAGGTCACCTCAAAATTACATTGAATACCAACAGATATTACAATAAGATTGTTCTTGGATTCTTGTTAATGTTCTTTTGCTCTGAAGCTCGTAGACATTGATTCTTCATTATTGCATGTTTGGATAATCAATGTGGAGGTCTTTAACTGATCTACGTGATAATGAGTTTTGAGCCAGCATTGAGATCATCAGCTAACATAAATCTATGACACTTCCATTGTGGTGTTGGTATTATGTGATGTTGTAACATTTGGACCGACATGCTCACATTCTGGATCATGATTTCTTCTTATCAGAGTAGCGGAAGCTTTAGATGATTCATGATATTTGCAGCAGCGTAGCAGAAGCATGGAGTGAAAATATCAGAGTCATTGATGCACCAATCATGATTTCTTTATAAATGAATGTGTTGTGTGAGCATGCGGCTATGGATTGACCGCTTCATTCTGATCAGCTGCAAACGTCGGGCGTACCTGCATACAACAGTTAGCAATAAAGCGCACGAAAGTGTCTTTGATCACTTTCGTTGAATTAAGGTACACGGACCACGGTTCCCCGTTGATCAGTACAAGTACTGCCTGTGATCAGGTATAATTCCGAAGAATTTCCTTGACAGGGTTTCGCAGCTGTTCTAGCTGTTCTCAAACCGGAACGTCTCAAAGAAGACAACACGGAGTGAGTGAATCAGCGAATTGAGATTCACTGATTGATAAGAAGAGATTTGAAAAGCAATCATGTATCGCTCAATAGAAATTTTTTTTGCAATACAACGAAGGTTTTAAAGAAAATCAATTATCAATCATTAACACCTTTTATTTTGAAATATCAGTACACAAGTCGATGTGCTAAGGAAAAGGATTTTTAAGCACAACGACCGGTTTTCAAAGGTATCCTTCAATCCATATCCTGAACCAGGATTGATTCAAAATATTGAATCGCCCCATTGTTTCTGCTCAGTTGTCACATGGTTGATCTATTAGATAGATCTCACATGCCACCCACCAGGAGCTTGTTTGATGTTGGCTCCAGAAGGCTTTACATCTTCATTGTGAATATGTTTGCATATCACTCAGATGTTCTGGCAATACCACAAGGATAATGCGTAGGACTCATAAGATATAATCTCTCTTTCCACATTGTGTGAAACAGAGAGACTTCGTTGACAGTGTCCTAATGAGATTTATTTGATGATCTCGTGGCTCTAGACTCAATAGTGCACATTTGGTTCCTATGCCAGTACTAGGGAGAGGGACTCCTTCTTCAATATCAACAAACTCTAATAGAAAGTCGATAGATAATTTCGGTTCCCCGTGAGAATGAAACAAGCTCTTTTAAGAGGAACTTGAGTAGTTTGGGAAGTTGTAGTGCAGTGCGTCACTGGGTCCATGACGTCTTGTCTTCAATACCGATGTTACCTTGGTAACCACCAGTAGCATATGAATTGAACCCGGTTTCTGCCCTAAGGTTGAATAAATGGAGGGCTATTTCTTTTCACCCTTTTTCACATTCAATTCTTTTTTATTCTTCAACCTCTTCAGTGCTTACCAAGATTTCATAACTAGAACCTTGTTGGGTTTATTCCAGTTCTAGCTCTATCTCAGTCCGCACTCGTCCCATATCTCACTTTTCTCCTTTTTTCATCATACCTAAGGACTCTACACTATCTAGTGGATTGTCCCTGGGTAGATCCCTCCGGTTCTGGCGGATCGTGGGAACGAGTACCTAACCTAACCATCCTTATATCACTATACAAAAAGTAAATTTGGTCGGTCTATTCGGTATTGTTCATCTGCCGTTGGAACCAATTGAAAACCATTTGAAAATCAATCCAGATACTTGTGATATATTATCAAATCATTTTGTACCTGAATTGTTTTTGATATTTTTAGAAAAAGAGCTCCCCCTCAACATGTGCATCATGTATTAGAAATCGTTTTAGCACACGGAGGCAAGAGGAAGAATTACCTTCTTTGATTACCATTTTCTAAAAGATATCAACATCACTTCCCTGATTAAATCAAGTAGATAAAGCATATTTGGGAAGGATGAGGTTTTCATAAGTTTGCTCCCACTTAATATGTGCCTCGAGGTTTGAAGAGTTTTGCACCTATTAGAGAAAACCTGCACTTAGAGACAAATCAATCACGTTTCAATTCTTTATGGTTTAAAAAGTTGCTCCCCCTCAACATGTGCATGGAAAATTTGAAATTTTTTGGCACATGTGGGGAGGAAAGCTTGCTAAATACTTATGAAACCATTTATTGACTTATCAGTTTAAATCCAATTTAAATCACAAATTCTCCCCCGATCACAATTTTCTAATCATTTGAGATTTGTGATCTCTGTAGATTTAAATTGATTTTGAAATCTTTTGAGGAGAATTGTGACTTGATTATGAAAACATTTTAACTGATAAGGATCGGATTATGAGACTTTAAACTCCATTGATTAAACATGCATGATTATCTTTTTGAAAAAAATTGTATGACAAACAACTTTTTGATTTAATTGAAATCATTCTCCCCCTCAATCAATGACATAAGTTGTTGATTGAGAGATAGATATTTTTGACAAACGTTAAGTCAAGATGATTTTCAAAAATATATTCCGAGTTATTTTTCAAAGCAATTAGTTTTCAATAGATAGTAAGTGATTGTTTATAGAATCAGAGCATGAGATTTGAAAAACAAGATAAAGCATGGCTCTGTTCTTTCTTTGAAAATCAGGTTACTGCCTGAAATGACAATAAACCATCCATTTCACTTTCTCCCAAAAATATTTTTTTATTTTTTTGATTTTTTTTTTTTTTTTTTTTTTTGGAACATTCGAACAACATCTAAAGACTCGTGTCATTCTTTGAATGACAACACAAAGACCGTAGATATTTTCGAATCAAGAAAAACATGACAAAAAGACAATATTTTTAGAAATTTTTCAAGATTTTTCAAATTTTTATGGATTTTTGAAAGTTTTATATTTTTCTATTTTCTTTTTTTGAATAAATATTTACAAGAGATGGATGAAGAAAGACCTTTACTCCTCGTCTTCCTCTTGAAGACGTTTGAGTGTTTCTGGTTGTAGACTCTTTAGACCAAGTCGTGGGAGGATAAACTCAAAACGTTCTCTTGGAAGAGCTTTGGTGAAGATGTCTGCTAACTGGTATTCAGTCCTCACAAAATAGAGTTCCACCACACCGTTTTCAACTTGCTCCCTGATGAAATGATGTCGAATGTCGATGTGCTTTGCTCTTGAGTGTTGTACGTTATTGCATAAGAGAGCAATAGCACTTTTATTATCACAGTACAGAGGAATTTTGTTGAATTCAAAGCCATAGTCAGATAATTGGGATCTCATCCATAGGATTTGAGCACAACAAGATGACATGGCTATGTATTCAGCCTCTGTAGAGGAAATAGAAGTACTCATTTGCTTCTTTGAAGACCAGCTCACAAGCTTAGCACCCAAAAACTGAGCACCTTCAGACGTGCTTCGACGTGTATCTTGACATCCTGCATGATCAGCATCTGCATAGGCTGTTAGTGACATACCGGTGTCCTTAGGGTACCAAAGTCCCATATTGATGGTTCCTTGGAGATACCGAAAGACCCGTTTAACCGCTTCAAGGTGCTTTTTGGTAGGCTTAGCCTGATATCTAGCACACATGCAAACAGCGAAGAAAATGTCTGGTCTACTGGCTGTGAGGTACATCAGGGATCCAATCATACTACGATATTTCGTTTGGTCTACCATGATCCCTGAGTGGTCCTCATCCAGTTTAGTACGCTCTATCATGGGAGTGTCAACAGGGTCACTAGAATCAAATCCAAATTTCTTTAAAATCTCATTTGCATATTTAGATTGATTTATAAAAATGCCTCCGGGACTTTGTGAAATTTGTAATCCCAAGAAAAATGACATTTATCCCATCATTGACATTTGAAATTTAGAACCCATTTCACTTGAAAAACGGTCACAATCATTGGGGTAAGTCGAGGCAAACATAATATCATCAACATATATTTGAACGTGAATTAAATGTTTGCCTGACTTTCTGGTGAACAATGTTGGATCAACTGCTCCTTTGCTGAATCCAGTAGATAGAAGAAACTTTGATAGCGTATCATAACATGCCCTTGGAGCTTGCTTCAAACCGTAAAAAGCCTTCTTCAAACGATAGACGTGAGTTGGATTCTCTAGATTCACAAAGCCTTCAGGCTGGATGACGTAAACGACTTCTTTAAGATCTCCGTTAAGAAACGCCGTCTTTACATCCATCTGATAGACTACCATGTTCTTACTTGCATCATTAGCCAAGAAGATTTTGATTGCCTCGATACGAGCAACATGAGCAAATGATTCTTCAATGTCAATACCCTCCTCTTGACGGTATCCTTTTGCAACCAATCGAGCCTTATTCTTCAAAACATCACCATGCTCATCAAGTTTTACTTTGAAGATCCACTTTAGAGCAATGATCATTGCACAATTGGAGCAGGTACTAATTCCCATACATCTAGTCGATCAAACTCATGAATTTCTTCTTGCATGGCATTGAACCAGCTGTCTTCATTCATGGCAGTTTTCACATCTTTTGGTTTGATCTTAGAGAGTACAGAGTTGAAGAAGCACCATAAGGCATCGGTTGCAAGTTGTTTCCGTGTGGATACTGGAAGAGAAAGGTTTCCAATGATGTTGTCCAATGGATGATCATGTGTCCATTTTCTAAGGTGTTCATGTGGTTGTTGTTGAGGAACTGAATTAGCAGAGTTGATATCTCCTGAAGAAGATGGTTCTGATGATGACTCAGGAGCAAATATGTTTTCAAAGGGTTCATCTTCTCGAGGACCAAAAGGGTTTTCATCATCTGTAACAACAGCAACATTTCCATTGTGTACACTCGATGATTGATGATTTGTTGATGAGACAGAGTGATCAGCAGCAGTCACTTCTTGACTTAATGACATTGAAACTGAAAAGTTAACTTCATTGATAGGGATAGAGGCAGCCTATTTTGATGGAACTGACATATCATTAGCACTTAGCTCATAGTGTTCATCAAACATTGGATCAAATAATTTCTTCAAATCATCTTCTGAAGGAGGTACATAAGGAGTTGCTGGTGAAGGATTAGAAACAAGAGTAGAACTGATAGGACTATTGGATAAAGGTTGAAATGCGGGTCCAGAACTGGATTGTCCTGGAGCCATTTGACCGGTCAGCTCATCAAACGTAACGTGAATTGTTTCCATGATATTTCGGGTTCTCTTGTTGTAGATTCGATATCCTTTTCTGTTTGGTGCATAACCTACAAATACTCCAATGTCTGCTTTAGCTTTTAGTTTACCTAAATCTTGACCGTCATTAGTTGGGTAACATAAAGCACCAAACACATGAAGGTAGGATGGATCAGGTTTTCGTTTATGGACAAGTTCATATGGAGTTTTTTCATGAGAGGTGTGAATAAGGGAACGATTTTGGGTGTAGCAAGCAGTGGCAATGGCTTCAGCCCATAGAAACATTGGAACCTTTGAATAAATTAGCATTGTTCTTGCGGCTTCCACAAGAGTTCGATTTCGTCTTTCAACTACACCGTTCTGTTGAGGAGTTCGTGGAACACTTCTTTGATGACTGATTCCAACACTTTCATAAAACTGAATTAAGTCTTTGTTAACAAACTCTGTGCCATTGTCTGTTCGAACAATTCTAACAATATTGTTGAGTCGAACCTGAAGCTGTTTGATAAGTTTGATGATGACATCTGGAGTTTCATCCTTTGTCCTCAAAAACTTTACCCAAGTAAATCGAGAGTAGTCATCAACAACTACTAGAATGTATTTTTTCCCATTTATCGTTTTCACTCTCATTGGTCCGCACAGATCCATATGAAGGGTATGAAGAACTTCCATTACTGAGTTTGTGGGTTTTGGTTTGTGGGCATATTTTGTGCTTTTTCCCAATTGGCAAGTTGAACACATATGATCTTTTTCATACTTTAATCTGGGTAATCCTCTTACTAAGTCCTTTCTGGAAAGATTGTTTATGGTACCAAAGTTCAGGTGATTGAGACGACGGTGCCATAGCCATGACTTAGTTTTGGAAGCCTTTGACAGCAAGCAGATGGGTGAAGATTTCATCATATCTTCCATAGAGATGGTGTATAGGTTTGAACCACGGGTTCCTCTCAGAAGTTCCACACCATCAAGTTCTCTAACAAAGCAAGTATATTTTCTGAAGGCCACTTCTAAATCTGAGTCACAGAATTGTCTGACAGAAAGTAGATTATGTCCAAGACCTTCAACATAATATACTCTGGAAATCACACTATCTCCAACCACGTAATCTCCATAACCCATAATAGTGCCAAAATGATCGTTTCCGAATCTTACAGTTTCGATGAATTTACTCACGAAGTTCATGAGTCGTGACCGGTCTCTAGTCATATGCTTGGAACAGCCTGAGTCCAGGTACCACAGAACGATTTGAACGATCTGCAGTTGAACACAGACAAGAATGGATAACTGGATAATTGGGATCCCCATGCAAGAATGGGTTCCATTTGGTTAGTAACAGTGATTGGAACACCCACATCAGAAGTAGAAGCAATAGAATCATCAGAAATAGATGCAGTGCTAGTGTCCGTATTTGACCTATTCAAAGTGTGTTCACTTCTTAAGGGAATAGTTCTACCAGTAGGCATCCAATTTCTAGTGGGCATTGACTTAGCAAATTTAGGGCACAGCTCATTAATCTTACGGCCAGTAGGTATCCATTGATAACCTATATTACTAAATTCTCTTCCTGTGGGTTTCCACTGTTTTCTAACTTTCTTTCGCCTTTGCCTTTTAGCCTTCTTAGTTTGATTTTTAACATTAACAGTTTTGACTGGGCATTTGACAGCATTAGACAAATCATTCACACCACATTCAAGATTAGTAACAAAAACCACGCAATCATCATTACATGTTTTGCCAAAAGTAGCAGAATTCGCATTAATTACAATAAGCTTAGAGATAACACTAGAATCAACACGATTCGTCTTATTCAAATTCTCCCTAAGGTGATCTTCTACTTTCTTCTACTGAGCATTCCTAGCATGCAAGGTCCTATCATTCTTTGTGTTGCCTTGAGGCTTTGACCCACTTGCTTTGGTGTCACTTCTTACTCCTGTAGAGGGAATTGGAACATTAGTTGGTTTTGCTACTTTTTGCATTCCTGAACTAGAAGTGCAGGGATCTGAACTACTTGAAGGCACATTAGTGTTCACTTTCTTAAAACTGGGCATAGAATGGTTTTTATGCTTGGCACTAGGCATAGAACAGGGCATCACTGCTTTTCCTTTCGCACCTAAGGATTTAGGACATGTTGCTATTAAACATTCTAGCAGCTCTTGAGATCGTTTGGCTTGAATGCACGCAAACCTAATTTCACTGTCAAGAGGCTTATTTATAAAATCCTCTTCCACAATCTCACGGAGACATTCTAGACTATCCTTAAGGTGAGCACAATAGTTGTGAAACACAGGCTCATTATTCCTAAGATGAGGAGGAATGTATTTAACAGTCACAGTATATTTGCAGTCTGAGGATGACTTTGATGCAACATTCTCATTAAAAACAAGTGGCAGTTTCCCTTTTTCCTGACTCCTCAGATTCTCAATTTCTTTTTGTAAAGACGTTATTTTTTCGTTGTTTTTGTCACGAGTGACTTTCATTGAATCATATAACTCTTTAAAGTGTCGTTTAACCTTTTTATTTTCTTCTAGAAAACTCACGTTTTCCTTTTGTAAAGCATTAACTAAGTTTTGAAGATGAAAAGTTTGAGAATACTGAGAATCTAAAGGAGGAGGCATTTGGGAGCCAGTCACATTGTTCTTTTCACCCTTTAATTCAGAGATTTGGGCTTTCAACTTTCTGATCGTGTTACAATGAGCTTGAATCTGTTCGTCACGTTTGTTTATCTGAAAAACTGCATCAAACTCTGGAACATCTGAGGATGACTTGATATTTGAGGTTTTGACATTTTCTTTAAGATGTTGATATTTTAGTTGTAAATCAAAATGTTCAACTTCTAGTTTAGAAAGATGTTTTACCAAATTATCGTGATCATCCTGATCAATTTTCTCAATTAGTTCTGAGTTTTTGTTTTCAAGCTCAATGACACGATCATGGGAAACTTTCAATGCAATAGATAATTCATGAAATCGAGAAGCAGTAATAGAGTGCTTAGTAACAGTATAAAACACATCTTGAGCAACAAAACTCGAAATCAAATTCTCATTTAAGATGTGCAAGTTCTTCCTTTCAACTTCATTATATTTGAGTTCCTGTTCATAAGCATTGACCTCAACTATCATTGCATCAAATTCCTTTTCCATTTCTTTAATATCTGAATTTATCCCTTTTTGAAGACTCTCAAATTGACCTTTTAATTGTTTGAAGAAAGGCATGACCTCAGTTAAATAACATTCTTTAGTTTGCTTAAAACCCCTTTCCCCCTCAGTTATCCCTGTAGGTGTAATTCTCTTCTTACACGTTTTCTCAAAATCAACAAACAGCTGATATACAACATACAAGTTGATTAAGGTCTTGCTATTAGTGGCAATAGATCTAGGAACTAGATGCATTGGTGTATTTGGAGGATACACAGTAGCTGCAGGCATTTTCCTAAGGGGAGTGTTTGTTTCAACAAGTACATTAACTTTTAGCTTATCCATATCTTTCTTCCAAAAGATCTGTTCTGGGGTTAATTGAGTTTGAGGCTTAAACATGTTTAGGGAGATCCAATTTTCCTTAGTGTAATCATGGGGTTTGATCGTTATGTTATTCTCTTTACACACAGGATCGTTAAGCTTCTTATTCATTTTCTCCCTAGATGCATCATCTAGTTTTCTATCTTCCTCAGTGCACTCAATGCAACTAGGTTTCTGTCTAGGTTTAAGAATCTCATTGCCATCATAGATTATATTTTTAATAGCTTTTGCAATCTTACCATACTCAGGATTAGGTTTCTCTATAATGGGAATACTATGCTTATCGCTGAGAACTCTATGCTTAGTGATCATGTGAGCAGTTTGAATGGTATTCCCTTGTACGTACAACTTATTTTCAAGCTTGTTTTTCAAAGTTTTTAGATTAGAGAAATCATTCAAAAGTTTTGATTCCTTAGCACTGAATTCTTGCTTAAGCATTTTAACATTTTCTTGAAGTTCTTGTTTTTGCTTAGCAGTTTTAGAAAGCTTTTCTTGTAAGGAGTTTAACTCTTGTTTTAATACTTCTTCTCTAAAATTACTTTTTCTAATAGTTGTACGCATTTGGTCATCCATTTCCTGCTCACGGGTGGTTAACTCAAACTTAGCACGTTGTTCATAAATAGAAATTTGTTCTTTATAGGAATTTAGTTCAGAGATGAAAGAATCATCAGGGGCACAGGCAGTGTATTCATCAAAAACATAGTCATCATTGACTGCAGAAGATGCATCACTTGGTACAGTCTCACTTTCACTTTGTTTCACATATTGATCATATGGGACAACATTGATATTACCCATATTTTCAATATTTGACTCAAAAGTTTCAGTTGATTGTACTTTGTCATGTATCTTTTACTCATCAACATCATCGTATAGTTTTAATACCTCTGAGATGATTGATTCTTTGGATGGACCAGCGTGCTGTGGTGAGGGGACCTTTGGAGAGACCATTGGAGAAATTCTAGCCATGAAAATTGTCTGTGCAGTAGGTTCATCATCAACGTCAGAGTCGTATGCATCACAGTCGGTAACTTGAAAGTCATTCTGATGATTATGACCTATCTCCTGAATTGGCTGCTCATCCACATCTGCATCATATGTCTTGGCATTGCCCTCAGCAAGAAACAACAGCTCCTCTTCATCCAACACAGCTCCATTATCCTGAGCTTGCACAAGTAACATCTTGTCTTTGAAGTACTCTGCATTTTGAGGGCGTTTTGGAGAAGTGCAGTTCCTTGCTATGTGTCCATCACCACCACAGTTGTAGCACTTAATTGGCTTAGCTTGACCCTGATTTGGATTCCTTCCATGATTCTGATTAGCCACATATCCTCTACCAACTCCACCTCTTCCATGTTCATATTACCTTTCATGAACTGGTTGCACCATAACCTTCCCATCTCTGACAGTAGCTTGATTGTGTGGATTGGATGCAGTTCTGAGGTTATTGTTGGTGTGTGGGAGAGAGTTCATGTTTTGACTAACCATGAGAGACAGTTGAATGATGAAGTTTTCCATGAATGTGTTTGGGTCAGGAGGCTTATATGCTGGATCAGGGATGAGCTTGTAATTACCATTACCCATGGGAATGACTTTAGAAGCTTTGGTGGTAATTCCAACATTGGTGTAAAAAGCTGTAGAGTCATTTGACAAACTTGTTTCTCCCTGGTTGGTTTTGAACTGTTCAAGAATCCTTTTTTCAAACATAGCATGTCTCTCATTCTGAATAAGAAATGCATAAAGTTGCTCATAGTTGGTGTTCTTCAATCCTTTGGTTAGCTTCACAGAGGTGACAAACTTATGCCATTCGGGATTCATGTTGTTCACAAACTTTGAATTCAGCTGAATATTTGGCATGGTCATTTTGATGTTCCTCATATCATTCACAAGCTTATGGAATCTCACGTAGTACTCATAGACACTCTCATCTGGTTTCATCTTGAAATGCTCAAACTCATCATACAGTTGTGATTCTCTGTCTTCCTTGGTTAATTCAGAACCTGAGAGAAGCATCTTGACATTATCCCAAACTGCCTTGGCTTCAGTGTTGTGATTGATAAGCTTGTAGATGTCTTTTGGAAGACCCTGAAGTATAATGTTAGAAGCCCTGATGTCAGCATCGAATCTCTTTTTCTCCTTATCATTGAGCTCATCATACGTCTTTGGTATGTCCAATCCATAGATCATTGTTCCATCTGCAGCTGTATCAATTAAGTCTCTTGTAGTCTCAATCTGATAAGGTCCTTCATCAATGGATTTGAGAATGTTGACCCCATTTTCCTTTCCAAGACAGTACAATCTGATTCGTTGAGCCCAAGAGTCGTAGTCACTTCTGTCAAGCATAGGTGGATGAGTATCTGAACCAGCTGCTTGAACATCCTAAGCAACAGTGGAGATAATTATAGGTACGTTGGTAGACATGTTAACAGATTACACGGGATTTTATAACTCTATGATTAAACCGGGAAATAGATTCTTTCACGGGATTTTACTAAATCAAGAGAAAACCGTATTACAAACAAAAATCAACCAGGTCGCTACGAATTCTTGAACCAAGTCGCTAAGACCAAGTTGCTAAGAACCAAGTCGATGGACACAAGTCGCTAATGCACCAAGTCGCTACACAGTTAAGTCGCTAAAGAGCAACTCGCTAAGGTCCAAGTCGCTAAGCACCAAGTTGCTAGACACAGTTAAGTTGCTAAAGAACAACTCGCTAAGATCCAAGTCGCTAGTATCAAGTCGCTAACAATTTACACTATAACTCGCTAACAATTTCTAAAGCAAGTCGCTAACCTCACCAAGTCGCTAGCCATAGTCGAGAATCCACTAACTTGTACTATTTGTCGGCTTGTCTAAATAGACAAGTCGCTAGGCTCAAGTCGCTAACAACTAACACTGTAACTCGCTAACTTTTACTGAAGCAAGTCGCTACGATGAAAAATACTACGAGAACCAAGTCGCTAGCAAGAAAAACTTCAAAAACACACTTTTCAATCCAAAACAAGCTCAACCACAGTGATTCAAGCTTACCAAATCAAAACCCAAGCACTTACAATGATTCTTAACAAAAAAGTACACCAAAAATTTAAATTTTAACACAAGAAATTATCCAAATGATGCAAAAACCACTAAACTTTTTCAAACTCAAAAACCATCTAAAATCACTAGAAATCCAAGTATATGTAAGAGAGATGATCAAACCATGGCTCTTGATACCATTTGTAACATATTAGATTTAACAAACACACTAAACCAAAGATCAAAGAGGCGTGTACTATGGTTTTAGAGAGAGAAAGTTAGAGGTTGGGAACTTTAGTGAGAGAAAGAAAAATCTTATTATGAGCTCCAACAGGCTGTGGATAAATCGCCACCTACAGGCTGTGGATCAGGCATACAGTGGGTAAAGACCCGTCCGTCCTCCACGGTGTTACTAAACTAAATACTACTAAACATAAACTAATTTACGACTATGAGCTTTCTAACGATTACATATACTTGAGGTGACCGACTCTTTAATAACTGGATTTACTAAATCCTAACATAGGACTACCTTGCTCCAAGCGCTACCAGATGAGCATATGAGTGACTTTCATCATCTTGATGATGCAAAAGAGATCTGGAAGGCTATCAAGGCAAGGTTTGGAGGTAACAAAGAATAGAAGAAGATAAGGAAGACTATGCTGAAGTAGAGCTTTCAGGAGTTCACAATTTCTGAAGAGGAGGGCATACACAAGGGGTATGACAGGTTTCAAAAAATCCTGAGCCAACTGAATCAAATGAAGTCTAAACCTGACAATGAGGAATGCAACATCAAGTTCCTACGTGCTTTACCTTCTTCTTGGAGGCAGGTTTCTCTCACTCTCAAGGCAAAGGGAGGCCTTAATTATTTAAGCTTTGATGACTTATACAATAAGCTAGAACTCTTGAAATTGATATCAAGGGTCATTCTACCTATTCTCCAACTTCATCAAACTCAGCTTTTGTTAGTACTACAAGTGCTAACACAATGGTGTCATATGCTGAGAGTCCCACTTCTTTATCAGCAGCAACCAGAGCATACACTTCTTTTACAAGAAAATCGAAGTCTAACTCTATGTTAGAGAATGTGCTTTACTCATTCGTTGCTGAGACTGAAGACCAACAGCAGTTGGCGTATGAGGATTTTGAACAGATGGATAAATGGGATCTGGAGAAGTTGGACATCAAGTGGCAGATGGCTATGCTTGCTGTAAAAGTCAACAGATTTCAAAAGAAGACTAGGAGGAACATCTACTACCAAGGAAAAGAGGCAGCCAGGTTTGACAGGAAGAAGATCAGGTGTTTTGAATGCAACCAAGTGGGTCACTTTGCTAGAGAATGCCCAGATAAGAAGGGAAGTGGCAGGAGAAGGTATTCCGCATTCAAGAACAAGGAAGCTGAGGATAAGAAACCTAAAGCTCTGTTGTCTTTGGACTCAAGGGTTGACTGGGATGCTCATGTGAATGAAGTTCAGGATGAAAATCCTCAGGTTGGATTGGTTGCTGATGCTGCTGAGGAGTTTGCACTGATGGGCATCACATCTCAGGTACAAAATTGTATTTTTGGTTGTAATACTAGATATGATGCTCTTAAAAGTGAATTTGATGATGTAAATGGCCAATATAAAGAATTAATTAACATGTGTAGTGATTCGCTCCCAGACGGTCAAGTTTTATCACGCAAGCCGACCACTTGTGAATGATCAACCGTAACAAAATTAAAATAGTCTGGAACCGAATGCAATGAAGATCAGGAGAGAATAGTGTTTCCCCCGGTCGTTATGTCCCAGCGAGCTATGCGATGAATCACCAAACGAATAGTGATCGAGAGATTTGAACGGAAAAGAATTTTGAACGATTATAACTAAAGAAAAAGTATATAAGCTAAAGGGGCTTAAATGCAAATTAAAGGAAATTAAAAAGATAAAAAATATTAAATAAACGCTATCACTATTTTCAAAATGATGTTTTTGATTTTTCTTTTACAAATTTAAATTAAAAACTACGTAACGTACAAAAGAAAATGTGAAACTAAAGCAATATAAATCCTAAAAATATGAAAATGACATTTTTACAAACCTAATGATAAAAGAAAATTTTTAGAAAAAGAAAATTATTTTTAAAACTATTTATCTAATTATTATTAATTAAAAACTATTTTTAACTATTAAATAATAACCTAAAATACAAGAAAATATGAAATAAAGCTAGAAAAATAAAATTTTGACTTGGAAAAATCTAAAATAACAAAAGAGAATTTTCAAAACTATTTTTGTATTTTTCTGATTATTTTTGTATTTTCTATGAATTAAAATCTATTAAAAACTAATTAAATTGCTTAAAAATACAAATTTAACTAAGAAAAATCTGGAAAAATATTTTTTTGACTTTTTATATTTATCTTAATCTAGGAAAAATGAAAAAATAAAAAGAACTAAATTTAGTTAAAAATCCGGAAAAATTAATCGTAAATTATGTTTATTAAGTCTTTTCAATTTTAAAAAAAAAAGTAAAAAGGATCTAATTCTATTTATATTTTTCAGTTTTTTTATAAAAAGGTCTAAAAAGAATCAATTTAAACATAAAAATTCGTTAAATTAATCAAAAATTATCTAAAATTAAGTATCTTTTATGTTTTTATTAGTCTTTTTATGTTTTTATCAAAACTTTTAAGAGAAAACAATAAAATCTAAAAAGGTTCAGTTTTAAAATAAAAAGATCGAAATAAAGTATAAAAGAACATAAAATCCAATAATAAATTATCAATTTTTATCAAAAATTAATTATTATTAATCTATTTATCAAAATTTTTATTAAAAGAAAAAGATTTTTAAAAGAAAATAGTAATCCAAACATTTTTACAGTAAAAGTATAAAAATCCTAAATATAACGAAATCAAAGTGTAAAAGAAAACATG
>BPTQ01000007.1:316923925-316964273 GCA_019973895.1 Chrysanthemum seticuspe
CGAATATACTAAGAAAATGGCCAAAGTCAGAATCGAGACACTCAAAGCTGCTGAAACATAAGGCGACGGCGTCACTGCATATCTGCGACGCCGTCGGGAAGGAATTTTGCGACGGGTCAGAAGCGAAATTGCATGTTTTCAAGGGACGACGTCAGGTTCTAAAGGAGTAGGCCGTCGTTACTCAGACGGCCTAGATGCAGCCAAGACGGCGTCAGAGCTGAAGGGGACGGCGTCACAGTCATAAGGTGACGCCGTCGAAAGGTTTACGTGGCCAAGACGAAACCCTAATGACGGCGACACGACGGCGTCACGAAACATAAGGTGACGCCGTCGCAGATGTAATCTTATATATAGAATCCGAATTTTTCAGTTTTTGGTGTGTAGTCTTTTGGAGTAAAAACCTAAAACCGAACCAAGGCTTTCTTGTGCAGTATTTTAGGGTTCTAAACCCTATTATACATCAAGATAAGTATTTACTTCATTAATTTAATTATGTCTTTGATTATTTGTGTGTATGCTTGCATGTTCTCCATGTCCGGCTAATTTATTTGTGTGTTTGCTTAGGGAATATGAAACTTAATTATTGAATATTGATTGGTTGATACTTATTTTAGTTGACTAATGATCTAGAGTGCGCTAGATTATTCGTTGTGTACTTAAGGCTTGACATTTCTTTGTGAACTTTAGAATATAATTATCTAGGTAATTGTAGGATAAAGTATTCAAGGACAACCGTAGAGTAGGCGTCTATAAATCACTAGAGGATTTGTAAACAAGACCCTTTGGTAATTTCAAAGAGTTAGGGAAATAAGCACGCCCTATAGCCTTAGAATCACAACGCAACTAGGAATAAGGACGTGACAAATCAACCATCAATAGGAGATAATTAAGGAGTAGTAAAACCTAAGTAAACACATCTTTAAACTATCATACGAGTACACATCAATTAGACATAGACTATCACAACCTTAGCTTAGATAATTAGATAATAGTAGAGTAATCGGTAGCAATACCAACCCCCCAAATCCAATACCCGAGATTCGTACCTTTTCATTTTCTAAAAAACATAAAAAGATAAAAAAATAATCTTCCTCAACCTCAACCTTAGCGTAGTAACTTCTCACTAGCATTCCTATTCCCCTAGAGAATGATATCAATACCCGTGGCTTACCCTAATTACTACACTACAACGATTAGGTTCACTGCCTAGGGTGTTATAAAACTTGCTCGAAGAAAAGGAAGTTTCCTTGACCCCGAACGACGCGTGTAGCGTTATCATTAGACATGGTGGACTGATAACCGTAAGCTGAGTAAATGCAAAACACTTACTCCAAAAAAAAATTTTGGCCAAAAACGGGGGAATTGGGTGGATAATACATGATAAAATTTGTGAGAATTCCCCCCCACACTTAGAAATGAATATTGCCCTCAATATTCAAAGTACCGGCGGTTATGCCGAAACATAGAACGTAAAAGGGAAATACTACGGCCATTATTTTGAAAGGTTTTTTTTTTTTTTTTTTTTTTTTTTTTTTTTTTAGAGAAAACTTATATACGACATGTGGGGCAACTCCCCCACACTAGGATGGGACACACGGGTGAAAACCCATGTTTAGCTACTGTTTTTGATTATCGAGTCGCTAGCTTGACTCGACCCCGAATTCATTGGTTCATGGGGAAGCAAAGTGGAAGAAACAATCTCCATCGGACTTTCATTCAAGATGTTTGGACAAACATTTAAAGCACGTGAAAGTTCCACACCGACGAGATATACATAGATAGACCCGGCTCACAAATGGTACATGGAAATGCCGGGATCAAAGATAATGTCTTCATTCCCGAAGGAGTGAAGATGAAGAGAAATCACAAGATATTTGAGGAAAGGAAGAAAAATTTTGATAACAATCAAGATCCATTCTTCATCCTCAAATGTAGACATATCGGGAGGAAGGGTGAGGGTGGTATCATCAATAAGCAAACTCGTATGATAGAGTACACCTTCCTCCGAGCCAATATCATCCTCAAGATCAAAATAGAAATGATCATGTTCCGGAGGAGATATGTCATGAGAGAGTTCACCGGAGAACTCTTCATGGAGAGAATCATTCACATGAAGTGAAATTGTGAACTCTTGTTCCATTGTGGGCTCATCACTATCCTCAATCTGAGTATCAAAGAGTGGATTCTCAGAAATTAAAGTGAATTCAGAGTCGAATTCAAATAGAGGATTGGTGAAAGTAGCTTTGAATGTTTCGGGAACAAGGTGATCAACATTCTCTATTGGACTGTTGGGATAAGAAGTGAGCGAACGATCATTATAAGGAAGACTTTCAGTCTCTCCCAGATCGGCTTCGAAATCAAAGAGATCATCGTTACTTTCTGATGAAAGTGGATTGATGTGAGCGAGTTCATCGGTGAACTCCTCAAGAAGATGATCAGCATCAGATTGTGGAAGTGATGCCTCAACATACTCGATGTTTCCATAGGAAGCACAATCGTTGCTAAAATCGGAGAAAGTTTCAAAATGATCTTTTGAACAGTCAAGAGGGGAAAGAGAATCATACATATGATCAGAAGTTCCCTGTGACTCTCTCGGGATTGGGACAAGGTTCTCAACACTAGACTTTATGAATTCGTCCGATTCCTTTTTAGGAACAGTGTCAAGATGCTCGTCCCCCATGTTCAGAGAGTGAGTGGGAGCTTCGGGTGTGATAGCAGTTGTTTGAGATGAAATCTCAACTGCTGGGATATCAACTGACTGAGGGAGTTGAGAAATATTATCTTTAAAAGGATTAAAACTCTCCTCGTCATCATCATATAGAGCTTCCTTAAGAAATTGGGAACGCTTTAGAGCTGCATGCTCTAGGACTAATAATTCTTCCCTAGATTTACGGGCCTCTCGTTCTTCGGCTAGCAATTCTCCCATGGTCTTTTCACCACTCACTTGATTCTTAAAGTTACTAATCATATCATCAAGTGTTTTCATTGCGGTTTCAAAATTTTGGGAAATTTCTTGAGATAACGGCTCAGGTGGAGTTTGAACCGTATGGTGCTGTGGAGGTTGGAAATTATCAAACCTGTGAGAGTCATGATTGTTACAAGGAAATGGATTCCCTATTTGACAATCAGAGCTGAAATGGGGACCTCCACAGTACTCACAACAGTAAAACTGTTGAGTTTGGACTGGTGAATTATATGGATATTGGTCATAACCAAAGTTCTGAGCATCACTGGAAAACTGTTCATAGACAAACGTGTTTCCGGATTGACACTCAAATCCTTGGTGAGAACCTCCACAAAATTCACAGTAGTAATGTTGATTATCTGAAGATAAGTCGGGCTGTGGTGGGTAATTGGAAAAGTTTGAGGGGTCGTTAAATGAGTTCGGATTAGGATCATAATCAAATGAATTCCTCGAACCACAAAACAAACAACTCCCGTTATGAATATCATTACCACACTGTACACACGTACACCAACGACATGGTGAACCAAAAAGAGGCTCACCACAACCGACACAAGGAATAAATGCTTTCATTTGAGAGTTATGAAAAGGAATCAGTTCATTCAAAGAATCAACAAAACCAACATGGTGATCCGAATGACTATCAAGTCTCGAAGAACATTTTGAAAAATCTGGAGGTGGGACAAGTGGTGTGCTCTGAGAGCTAGCAATTTCCACCACTTCCGTTATGGTCTCTGGTTCTGGTTCTTGAGAAACGTGAAGATTAGGCAAGTCATTCTTGCTAGTCACCGGTCTACATTCTGCATGTTTGCTTTTAACCGTAAATCGTGAAAGTTTAGGATCAATTTTAGACGGCTTAGGAGCAATTGAGGGTTTAGATTTTTGGATAACCGTAGGTTGGACATATGTAGTACTTCCATTATCAGAGGGAAGTACCTGGTCCTTTGTCACCTCGGTTTCTCGTTCCATTTCCCTACGCAGAATTAATGGATCATCACGAACAACACGAATTCTTGACATTTGTGATAAAGTCTGAAGTTTTTCAACTTCGTCCCAGAATTCGTCGTAGTCGAGAGATTCCATAAGAATAGAAGAAGTTAGAATCAAATGGATAGAGGGTAAAGGGATAAAGAATCAAAAAGGGTAAGAGGGTAAAGAGGAATATTTTTGGTATTTTTGAAAAACATGATGTAAAAACAAAGAATGAAAATCTTTTTGGGTTTTTGATTTTTATAAGAAAATATAAATACATATAGATGGTATGAACAAAGAGTGAATATTCAAATCACTAATCTGCTATACGGAAGATAATCAGCACAGCTCCCCGGCAGCGGCGCCAAAAATTTGATTCGCTCCCAGACGGTCAAGTTTTATCACGCAAGCCGACCACTTGTGAATGATCAACCGTAACAAACTTAAAACAGTCTGGAACCGAATGCAATGAAGATCAGGAGAGAATAGTGTTTCCCCGGGTCGTTATGTCCCAGCGAGCTATGCGATGAATCACCAAACGAATATTGATCGAGAGATTTGAACGGAAAAGAGTTTTGAACGATTATAACTAAAAAAAAGTATATAAGCTAAAGGGGCTTAAATGCAAATTAAAGGAAATTAAAAAGATAAAAAATATTAAATAAACGCTATCACTATTTGCAAAATGATGTTTTTGATTTTTCTTTTACAAATTTAAATTAAAAACTACGTAACATACAAAAGAAAATGTGAAACTAAAGCAATATAAATCCTAAAAATATGAAAATGACATTTTTACAAACCTAATGATAAAAGAAAATTTTTAGAAAAAGAAAATTATTTTTAAAACTATTTGTCTAATTATTATTAATTAAAAACTATTTTTAACTATTAAATAATAACCTAAAATACAAGAAAATATGAAATAAAGCTAGAAAAATAAAATTTTGACTTGGAAAAATCTAAAATAACAAAAGAGAATTTTCAAAACTATTTTTGTATTTTTCTGATTATTTTTGTATTTTCTATGAATTAAAATCTATTAAAAACTAATTAAATTGCTTAAAAATACAAATTTAACTAAGAAAAATCTGGAAAAATATTTTTTTGACTTTTTATATTTATCTTAATCTAGGAAAAATGAAAAAATTATTTTTTTGAAACTTTTCTGAATTATTTGTATTAAATGCTAATTAAAAAGGCCTAAAAATTGATTTAAATCAAGAAAAATAGCAAACTGACTTAGAAAAATCTGAAAAATTCAAGAAAAGTCTAAAATAATATTATGAATCTAGGAAATATAGAAAAACAGTGGGTTGTGTGAAGGAAATTGAAACTGCAATCACAAGTGCTTAAGAATAAGCACTTGGGATAAGCTAGAAGCTACTGATAAGCACCAAACTAACACAGGACCTATAATATGCTAAAAACACTCAAAGGCAACTAAATACTACTAACCTAAACCACTGAAATGCAAATTACAAAGATTTGATGTTTAGAGCTTATGTGCTAAAAAACAGATTTAGGGGCTACTTTGCAGCTTAAAGATAAGCTACCAAATAAGTTGAAACTGAAAAACAGAAATGGGAACCTAAACTAGACCTGGGTAAGAGCTTGTAATCCAAAAACCAGACCTAGACAAGCTCTTGTGAGCTTGTGACAAGCCTGCATAAACCCTGTGCAGACTCAGTGAATACTGACTCACTTGCACAGGGCATTTATACCCATCTTGAAAAGCAGTTTTGAAGCTTGTAAAAAAATTACTAAAAATATACTAAAATCATAACAATAATCTAGACCAGTTTAAGTCTATAAACCCAAAGTTTCATTTGTTTTAACTCAGAAATGAGTCCATGAAAAATCACCCAAGCTTGGGTCAAAACTGGATTTTTCAACTAATTTGACTTTTGACAGTTTTACAACTTTGACTTAAATGAGATTTGAACTTAATTTGTGGACTGAAATTGATGTTCTATGTTAAATTAAGACTATTTCCAGCTATGCTAATGATATCTAAACCTAATTCAAGCTTTTGCTTTTCAAAAAGTCCAACAGTTATGCAGTTAGGACATTTTAAGAAGGATTTTGACTTTTTAAAGAATAGGCTATAAATATTATGCCTAAACTACTTATCCTAGACCTTAAGTGAACTATCTGAGCACCTTATATCCCCTGAAGCAAACTCAAAAACAGCAAAACACCCTGAACCAAACACTCTTTTCCAACTGTTACATAAACTTAAACATATACTCTAGCAGACTCAGAGCAAACCAATGCTCAATCTAACTAATGCTAATCAAAATACAACTGGAAGCAGTGATTAAAACTAACCAACATAACAAATTCTACAAAATAACTACTAAAGCAGATTCAAGCTAAAAATAGTGAAAACTTAGGTTGGATAGCTCTTACTCAATTCCAGTAACTACAACTTGCATAAGCTGACTAGAACACACCCAATAAGCTTAAACCAATACCAAATCCAACCCAGATCAGCAATCCATCAAATCCTTCTTTCTTGATGAGCAGTTGACTTTTGTTGACTATTTTGGAATTTTGAATTACAGACCATGAAACATCACTAATTCACTTTATTAACCAAAAACAAGCTTAAACAAACACTTTCAAACACCCTCATCAAACTGATGTTGTAATTTGATAAGAACACCTTTTTGGCGGGAAAATTAGAACAAACAATAAACTGGAAATTGGTTGCTAAAACTGATCAATTGATACACAAATTACTTGTTTATTACATAAGAACTTGAAACCCAGCTAAAAGATTACATTAAAAATTAAAACGATTAAACATGAAATTAAGAACTTGGTCTAAAAACAGTGACCATCCATTTCTCTGTCTTCTCTCTTCATTTATATGCTTCATTAGGGTTTCTCATCTCAATCCTAGCCATTGATTTGGCCCTTTTGATCTCCACCTTTGATTTCTTATTTTGGCGCCAAAAATGAAGATAATGGAAAAATCCACTATCTCTGATAACTTATAGATAAGGAAGCATTTAATGTTCTTTGGAGTTTGGTGGAGGTGGGGGAACATGGTAAAGTGAAGGTGAGCTGGGGGGATGGGAGAAAGAGTGTTGCAGAGAAGCAGTTGAGGGAGAAAGAAAAAGGCGGGTGATTTGTTTGACCAGTAGTTTGACTGGGTTGTATTATTAAAGAGAAAGGGTCAAAATGAAGGGTCCAAATGATGTTATGGCAGGGGTCAATTGGGTTTTGACAAGGGACCAAGGGTATTAAGGGTTTAATAACACAAGGACCTATTTGTAATTTCTGAAAATACAGGGACCAATGCTGCCAATTCTGCAAAGTTGCTCCAAGGGACTAAAAGTGACAAGCTCCAATAGTATAAGGACCAAACTTGACATTTTCAAATTTCTAAGGACCATTTTTGCCAATTTTTAAACTTGGAGGACCAAACTTGTAATTTCTCAAAACTTTTGATATTTTTCACCAAAGGACTAATTTTGACAAGTTATGATTTTAAAAGGACCTTTGGTGATTTTTCTTTTGAAATTAAGTGCTCAGGGACTATTTCTGACAATTTTTGAAACTTGGGGGACTGAAACTGCCAATTATGCAAACTTAGCTCATTTTTCATCTGATTTTAAACATTTTGCATCTGAAACACATAAAATGCAATTTTGAGATATTTTCAGTATTTTGATGCATTTCTGAGCATTTTTAAACGTTTTGCAGTTCAGATTTGACCAAAAATGATGAGTATTTACACACTCATCATGTAGATTTTTAGAAGACTCTCCCCAAGACTTAACTATTTTCTTTAACTCATCTCTTTCTTGTTGAGCTTTCATACCTATTCTTTTATATTTCCTTAGCTTTTCATCCTTAGCAAAATTATCATTACCTTGAAACATTAATTTTTCATTTAGAGATGATTTTTCTTTTGAAGATTTGAAATTTGTGTTTCTAAGGTTTTTACAGCATTGGTATAGGCTAGAATTTGAACTTCCTGTTCTCTCAACTGAGTTAATTATTCATCACTTTGTGTTTTAATAAGATTATATGTATCAACACATAGTTTTGAACATAAAGGTACCTCATTGTTTGATCCAATGGCCATGAAAGCAGAGTGACTGGTAGACTCCTCATCAACGTGTTTTCCCCAATTGATAGCACCTCCATCCATGGTCAACAGCCTAACTTTTTGATCTTCCTTCTTCTCAGCTTCCTTTTTCAGATAGGGAGACTCTTTCTTTTTCCTATCAGTTGCAGTAGGAGCCTTGCATTCCATTGCAAAGGGCCCATTTTGATGACAGTTATAGCACTCAAGCTTCTTTTTATTAAAGCCTACTGAGTCTTTGGATCATAACAGACTCTCCTACCATGTCTCTTGATAGCTATCATGGAAATTTGCCAATTAATATCCATCTCTTAAATATCTGCATCATTGATCTGCTCCAGATCTTCATTGAGCAGATCTATTTCTTTTGATGATCTAGCAAAAAGTGAGTAGATAACTTGATCAGCAACTCTAGCATGTGCCTATCTTTCTATAGTACTTATTGAAGTAGTACCATAACTGCTACCAGACTTAACCTGGTTAGTAATGTTCTTGCCATGTGATACAAAAGCAAGATTTTGAGAGCTAGAAGAGGATGGTTTTGACACATTATTGATCCCCTGTTCAAAAACCCTTAGGTTGTTGTACAGATCATCAATTGATATGGTGTCAATTTCAGGTCTGGTCCTCATGGTCATTGCTAGACTTGACCATTATTTTGGCAAAGACCTGAGGAATTTGTGATTTGCATCCTCATCAGAAACACCAGCACCATGGGCCTCCAGTTGTAACATAAGTTGTTGAAACCTGTCATATCCCTTCTCTAATCCTTCAGCACTAGAAACAGTAAAGTCCTCAAATTGTTGCTTGTATACAGCCTTTTGCATCTTTTTAGAGTTGGCATTTCCTCCAAATCTTACCTTGATTGCCTCCTAGATTTCCTTTGCATCATCCATCCCATGAAAACTTCTGATATGATCTTTGGGAAGTGCCATTAGTAAGATGCTTTTGGCCTTCCTTTATTTCTCTATAGCGAGGATCTCAGTAGCAGTGACAGGTGGCAACACAGTATAAGTGCCATATTTTCCTTTGGTAACTCTCTTTTTAGAGTTTCCCTTCTGTATCACCTTCCAAACTTCGTTGTCTGTATACTCTAAGTTATGCTCCATCTCCATAGCCTAGATGTCGTATTCATCTTTCTTCAGTGGTGGAAGCTTCATGTCGGAGATGTTTGTAATGTTTGTGATTTAGGGTTGTTTGGGTTGAGGGTTGTATGCTCCTTCTTCACGGTTGGATTCTTCGTCACTGTGATGTTCAGATTAGGTTTTAGTTGCCTTTTCACTTTGTTTCTCAAACATGATTGATGTTTTCTAATTGGAATGAGTGTTTGTTTTTGCATATCTTCAACAACAGAGTCCTTCTACATGCTCTGATACCAATTGTAGGTCCAAAAGTTTATGGATCTAAGTAGCCTTGAATGACTTATAATAAACATGAATACATCCAAATTTATTACGTGAGGAACTCTTAACAAGATCTTAATGTGTTAATGCGGAATCTTAACACACAAAGTATGAAGAACACAAGAATAACTAACTTCGTATTTTCTATTACTTTTGCTCAAAGGTTAAGGCTTACAACTCGTACCTTTAACCTAATACCTTAGGGATCCTTTTATACACTAAGGAAACCCTAATTGACTACTAGACTTGTAGAAGGGTAAAGATATCTCTTCCTAAGATATCTCTACGCGTACATATCTATTCCTAATAGAACTTTAACAAACTATTCTGTTTTTATCATAAACAGACTTAACTATCAACTATTAGTTCTGCCAGACTTAACTCCATTAGTACTGGCAGACTTAACTACCAATAGACTTAATTCTGGCTTACTAGACTTAACTACTAACACACCCAGAATTAATCCTAAATAGACTTAAACAACCTTAAATCTGTTTTACAAATTATAATTCCCTACATCTACCAAGGAAATTACATATAACTCTAGGATCATTAGGGTCTTTCCTATTTGGGATAGGTTTTTTCATCACCCAATTATAGTATGTGCTAGTCATGATGTTGGGGATTTGCGACCAATGTAGGCCTTTGCCACAAAACGATGTCCTATGCAACATGGTATGTTGATATTTCTAGGATTTCCAAAGGTGATTCGTGGGCATCTCCTAATATACATGTAACGAAGGTCGCGCACTAGGTGTGGGTGGCATGAAAGTTCCTCTTCCATAGGAAACTTATTAAAATATTCATCACCTATTTCGTCTATTTCATTGTTTGATTCACCCTTAGGAGTCTCACTAACCTCAAGTACCGTCTCATGGTTCGCTTCGTCACTATTCCTATTGGGTCTCACTAGGGTGATGGCATTGACGAAGTGAACATGCTTTGATGAAGACGGGTCCCTAGTTTCGAAGTACTTGCTCGGGTCCTTAATCTTAACACCAGAAGCTTCGGGAGAATGAGTCAAGATGGCATTAACCTTTTCGGTGGTCTTCCTATCATTGTTGGTTATGGCTTTCAAAAGGTTATCTATCTTCCTATCCATCTCAGCTTGTTGTTGGTTAAAGCGGTCCGAAAGCTTGGCTATTTGAGCTTCTTGGGATGTAACTAGGTGTTGCATCATCCCTTCTAGGTTTTGTTGACTAAGGCCATGAGATCTTTGATTGTGTTGTTGGGGCCATGGGGAGTCATGAGAGGTGAATTCTTTGGTTTGACCACAATTATAGTCGGGTTTGCCCTTCCATGCTTCTCGGGCTTTGTTGAAAGTCCTAGGTCCGGGTGTTATGGGGAATCTTCCTCCCATTCCATTGGTACGCGAGAATGCGTAGTCCACGGAAGCTTGTTCGGGGAGTCTCGTGCAATTACGAGTGTCATGGGGACCACTACATAACTCACACAAGGAAGAGACCTTGTTCACTTGGCGTGAGGATTTAGGAGTCTCGTAGGAGCTCATTAGGAATTTGACTTGATCTTCAAGTTCGAGCATCCTACGATTGGAAGGTTGTGCGTCAATGGGAGGCAAGGAGATTGCCTTGACGGTTTTGGGCAACTCACGGGGGTCATTCCAACATTCGTTGTCACAGAGGGCAAGGTCCTCCATTGTACCCCACGATTCTCCCATGGTAAGTTCACTAAGTTTTCCACTGGCCGCTTGTTCGATGGTTTGCCTAGTTGAGAGATTGACATGATCATAAAAGATTTGGACTTGAAGCCAAAGATCGATGCCGTGATGAGGGACTTTATGGTGCAAGTCCTTGAATCGAGTCCACGCCTCGTAGATAGTTTCTCCTGTAGGAAAAATTGGGCGAGGAAACGAGTGGTGAGATCATCCCAACTTGAGATGGATCCGGCGGGAAGTCGATCAATCCAATTACTAGTTTGGTCCCGTAGAGAGAATCGGAAGAGACGCAATCACGTGGTCTCCCGTGTTGTAGCATCAAGGTCGATAGAGTCAACAATTTTTATGAAGTCCTTGAGATGCTGATTAGTATCTTCGGAATGAAGTCCATGGAATGCACATCCGTTTTGCACCAACCGGATTGTGTCAGATTGTAGGGACGTAGTTTGAGTTTGAACGGGGAGCTCAATGGTGTTCCTATAGCCTTGATGGCTCTGTCTAGAGTATTCACCAATAGTACGGCCTCTTGACGGGTCAAGTGGTGGTGGGTTGAGTGGAAGTGGTTGATTTGGTGGAGGATTATCGTTTGGTAGTGGATTGTCACCCATGGTGATAAGTGACAAGGTTACGAACAAAAACACAAACAAGGGGGATAGACTACAAGGAAGCTAATGAAAATGAGTAAAAAAATCTTACTTGATAGGAATCAAGCAAGGGAACCTAAACGAGATATAGATCTAACTAGCTATTCTATTCCCCGGTGGTGCAGGTTTTACTGACCAGGTTTTAATATTTATAAGTGTCTCGTTTACCTATGGTCTACCTTATGCACTAACGGGCAGTGTACCCGGTCGTGTGTAGTGTAGTAATTGGTAAAACCGAGGTCATCCCAAGAGCTATGTGAGCGGATTCTAATTAAGTCTAATTGTCACTGGTTTTAGTTGGTTTAAGGTTGAAATGATTAATTAACTAATAAAACAAGAAATGAAAGAAAGCAAATAAAGGAAGAGGTTGTGATCAATAGAGGTAAAGTAAGCTAACCTAGTTACTCATCCTATCATGTTATGTTCACGTCTAACTACTTCCAATTTATTCAAGTGGGGGTTTAGGTCGCTAGGACAACATTTGGTCAGTTCGTCCTAACCTATCAGCAAAGGTTTCCACCGGAGATCAAGCTACTAAACTTGAAAGTCCAGTTGTTTTAATACCTTAAGGCAAGTCATTAAGTTCCGCTACATGCAAGATTCGTAACAATGAGTGCCCGGGCGCTAGCATCTTAGACACTCATCCCTAACTTCTTAAGTTCATCCAAACGGCAGGTGATCATTTGGTCAGTTCGCACAAGCAAAGAAGGGTCGTCAGTTCGTCAATTCTTACCCTTCCCACTCAGGCTACCTACTTAGGGTCAGTTGGTCAATTCTCCTAAGCAACTAGACAATACCGCCATTCAAAACTATCAAAACAAGGGTAGCTACCAACGAACTATGCATGCATACACTAGAAACAATTATACGGAAGCAATGTAAACGTAAAAACAACAATTAAGGAATCATAAATAGGCTAGCACCAAAGGTGCTTAGCCGATCATATTAAAAGAAACAATCAATTCAATGTTTAACAAACTGAAATACATGAATTGAAAGTTAAAGAAAAGATAATCGCTAATGCTTATCATTAGGGAGTGATTTCTCCCTTGGAGATGGCTCCGTATGCTCTTCAAGATCTGCCTTTGGACCCCTACTCATGTTCTCTGCTTTTTGGAGTGGAGTGAATGATGTGATATTGCAGAATTTAGGGCTTGTATTTACAAGAGAGATCTAGTTACGGCGTAACGTAAGTTGAGAGTTACGCCGTAACCTTAACATTTCCATAATAAAGCTATCGTAATAGCTAGTTAAGGCTAACACATGGGATGAGTTATGACGTATCTTCAATACAGGTTACAAGTGACATGATTACGCCGTAATCGTTGGAAGGATTTCCGGCTGTAGCTTATAGAAGCGTGGAACATCTTTTGACCTAATGGTTACGGCGTAATCCTTAGTGGGAGTTACGCCGTAATCTGTTGCTGAGCTGGCCTTCTAAGTCACGCATTAGCTACGACGTAATGTGAGAGTGGAGTTACGCCGTAGCTTCATCACAGTGGGCATACTATCATAACTCTCTTATAAAATCTCCAAGTCCGCGTCTCTTTAGCTCCAATGCTCGTAATTTACCTGAAAGTTAAATATAGAGGAAAACAAGCGTAAATCCATATAAATAATATAAAATACGAGCATTATCGGGGGAAATTGACACTTAATATTCAGGAATATTTGATGTTATCACCCAACACCTGTGCCAAAAACTTGATGTTCGCAGAAAGGCTCGTTTGGGGTCGAGAAAACCTCCTTTTCTACGAGCAAGTTTTTCAACCCTCTAGGCAGTGAACATAATCATTGTAGTGTAGTATGGGGTAAGCCTTGGGGATTGATATCTTTCTCTAGGGGAATAGGAATGCTAGTTAAAAATGTATAGCCGATCATATTAAAAGAAACAAACAATTCAATGTTTAACAAATTGAAATACATGAATTGAAAGTAAAAGAAAATATAATCGCTATTGCTTATCGTTAGGGAGTGATTTCTCCCTTGGAGATGGCTCCGTATGCTCTTCAAGATCTGCCTTTGGACCCCTACTCACGTTCTCTGCTTTTTGGTGTGGAGTGAATGATGTGAAATGCATAATTTAGGACTTGTATTTATAGGCGAGATCTAGTTACGACGTAACTTAAGTTGAGAGTTATGTCATAACCTTAATATTTCCATAATAAAGCTCTCGTAATAGCTGGTTACGGGGTAACACATGGGATGAGTTACGCCGTATCTTCAATGTAGGTTACAAGTGACATGATTACGCCGTAATCGTTGGAAGGAGTTACGAGGTAGCTTATAGCGGTGTGGAACATCTTTTGACCTAATGGGTTATGGCGTAATCCTTAGTGGGAGTTACGCCGTAATCTGTTGCTGAGCTGGCCTTCTGAGTCACGCATTAGCTACGACGTAATGTGAGAGTGGAGTTACGCCATAGCTTCATCACATTGGGCATACTATCATAAATCTCTTATAAAATCTCCATATCCGCGTCTCTTTAGCTCCAATGCTCGTAATTTACCTGAAAGTGAAATATAGAGAAAAACAAGGTTAAATCCATATAAATGATATAAAATACGAGCATTATCGGTGTAAATTGACACTTAATATTCAGGACTATTTGATGTTATCAAATATCACCCCACTTGAACTCTACTTTCTTTCAAGTAGACCTTATTAGATAAATTTCTAAAAAGATATCTCCCATTATCTAGAGAATATAATTTTAAATTTACCTTATGCTAGAATAAAACAAAGCCAAACACCTTACAAAATAGGAACAAAACACTCAAAATCTCTAAACTAGTTTAAGTGTCAATTTCGGGGTGATCACTCGAAGCACAGTCATAGCATGTATTCTATCATAAGCTTGGCGGTTACACAAATTTGCACTACTAGAGTTAAGGACTAAACAATTCTCGAAGGCAATATGGGTAGACACGACTAAGGTTAAGGGTGAATTGTCATTACTAACATGTCACGGCAAAGTGGACAAAATCAATGATACATGACCAAATCCATGGCCAATACACCAAAGATTGCTCGCTTCATCACCTAGACACGCTTCATGACTAAAGGGTAGGATAAGACATGGGATATAATTGGTGTAAAGTAAAAAATAACAAGCAAATAGTCTAAACCTATAACTAAGTCATCACCACTTACCGTTCATCCAAAGTTCAAGCTTCAAAGCTAAGAAAGCGGATCATGATATACCAAGTAGATGTGCCATTAGAGGACGTCATGATGGGCACATTACCTTATCTTCAACTGTTGGCGCAATAATTTCCAACTTCATTCTTCAAATGTGACCGAGGTGGCCTCCTCGATACTAAGTCTTTGATGAACTCTTAAACATAGTGCTTATAACTTTGCACTTTTACAATAAACAAATAACTATAACTATATTATTATTCTTTTTTTAATCACTTTTTTTTATACATCATAACTAAACATAACATCCCCCACTTGATATGAACATAACATGAGAATATGGGGGGTCTTCAATGATTTTCGAATATATATCTTTAACGAAAGTTTGATTTCCGAACCTCTCTACTTGAACCTTGAACTAAGACAAACAATGACTTCCTGATCACAAATTAAGACTACACGGTACGCTAAGGTGAATGGGTGCATCGAAACATATATATTGGGTGAACAAAATGAAAGGAATGGCTCAGACGGTTGTATCTAGGGGTATCTTGCACTAAAGGTGAGTGCAACAAAAGGGTTTAACATGGGGATTGAGAAGTCGAAGTGACTAATCGATAGACACATAAGGATAGGCTGTTTGGGTGATAATCCTATAATATTGCCTTCTTAAACTGAATATTCTAAATACATTAAGCTAACTCAACATACATCGTCTATGGTCTCGAAATGATGGAAAGGCCAAGTTCTAAAGTTTACAAGCTACCGGTACACTCATAATTTGGTGGATTTGGGTAAATATTGGGAAACGAATAAGGCTAATCTCACCATATAATATCAAGGGTTATAATGTGCTCGGCTAAGGTCTAATCTAGTTAGGTTAATAAAAATATGTCAAAAATTTTAAAAAGGGCATAATTTTTCAAAATAAACTATAAAAACGAGGGAAAAATAAATTTCAAGAGAAAATTCTACTCCCGTCCCCCCACTTGAAATATACAAAGTCCTTTTTGTACTAAACGTTAAATAAATGTGAAGAGAAGGTAGAATTAGAGCGAGAACTTCCCTGAAATTTCCTCCTAAAAGAACGAAGGCTCATGATAAGAATCGTGCCTTCGCTTAAGCATCCGTGAGCAAACTTCATTCCCTGAAATCACACTACCAACAAGCATAATCTTAAAAATAAAAAGAAAACCAAAAAGAAATCTAACTCACTTTCGTAGGAATCACGGTTGCATTTAGCGTATGCAACAAGCCTTTTAAACCACTTGGTATCCCAAGTTGACGAGTGTAGTCTCGTGAGGGCTTACAGGGAACATACCCACAAAGTTCATTTAAAAACTAATACAAGGTTATTGTGTTATTAAAGAAAGAATTAAAACTAGAGGATAGTTACGTCATAACTCCTAGAAGGAGTTACGCCGTAATTATGGCAAAACCTGGCAGACGCTACTCGAGGGTAGCTACGGCGTAACCATAGAATGGGATTACATCATAATCGGTAATGCTCTGGAGAGGATCACTACTGGGGATGTGTTACGACGTAACCATTGGGGTGAGTTACGCCTTAATCGATGGACAGACCTTGTCCCCGTTTAAGCTGCTGATGCAATCTTATCCAATTCCTGCAAAAATGGTTAAAAACAAAAAACCCAACAAAAATAGGAATAAAAGAAATAAAAAATGATAATTTAGGTTGTCTCCGGGAGTCTTTAAGTTAGACTCAAAGCCATGTGCTAGAAATGTTTGTTTGTCATTTCGTGGATATGGCAATCTCCACGCTGAATCTAACTGATAAGATTCTCATCCCGTTTATAGTCCGCGCCAAGCTCTAAGCATCCCAAATAGAAATTTTTGATCTTTTGGTACGGGTGGTTAATCCCTTTGGCCTTATCTTTGTCACTTACGTCAAGTAGTGGCCGAGCATGGCTTAATTGCTAATTCGTCCAACTCTTAAAGTTCGTAACAGTTCTTGGCATTCTAAAAACTGTTTTATCATCGCCAATTTTCAACCACACTAGCCCTTCCTGTTCATTCCTATCTAGCCCAGATAATTCTTGAAAGGGTTTCCTGAAAATTACCCCGGAGAGTCCATCCTCCACAAACTCGCTAGTGTCATCTAATACCATAAAATCGACCAAGAATGAATGCGCTCCAACAAAGACATTAAAATTTGTTGCAATCCCCAGAAAATTGTTCCCTTTATACTCGAATTCTTTTACCATAAATTGGTTGTAACATTCTTTCGATATGATGTTTACCAGGGACTTTGTGTTAATGAAGGGGTGGAGGTCAATGAACCCAATCTTACATGAAAATTTTAGGTTATAGGGGTTCCTATGATGGATTCGAGTTCCCATCTCGTAAAACTTAGGTTGGTCAGATCGTGAAAAAGTCTCCTCAGAATTGTTGTGCCAATGGACCATGTTGATGTCACTAGAAAAATCGTCGGCACTGATTCCCAAACCATCTTCTTCTTCAAAGTTAACAAACACATCAAAATCCTTTCCCGAAGCGATATCGTCAGGATTTGAAGGGGTCTTCGGGGCTTCACTTAGAAATTTTTCCAACGCATCACCAAAATCGCCGTTAGGGTCAATTGCACAAACCTTTTGAGGGAGGGAAAGAAGTTCATTTGATCTGAATGTAGCAATTTCACCATTTGCTTCAAGTGTCATCTTTCGAGCAAAGACATCAACTTTCGTATGAGCAGTAACGAGCATGGATCTACCTAGAATGATAGGTATCCTGTTATCTTCGGGAATATCCAGGATAACGAAATCCACCGGGAAGAGGAACTTGTTGATTTTTACCAATACATTTTCTACAACCCCCAAAGGTGATTGCATGGATCGATCCACCATTTCTATTTTCATTTTTGCCAGCTTAAGACTTCTGATTCCCATACGTAAGAACATTGAATGAGGCATTATGCTAATGCTCGCTCCAAGATCAGCTAAGGCGTTACACATGTTATGATTCCCAATCAAGCAAGGGAGAGTGAAGCAACCTGGATCTTTTTCTTTTTGTGGCAGTTCATTTCTTAGAATTACTGAACATCTTTCGTTTAGTTGAACTGACACAGTCTCATTCGAGATCATTCTTCTCATTACTTAATTCCTGCAAAACATTGTTAGGATTAGTTCTAATGGAATTGATTAGAGGGATGTTTACCGGAAGAGCTCCGATATCATGAAGTAAGAGTTTCTCCTTGCTAATTCTTCTTTTGACCTTCTCAGAGAAGGTAGTTGGCTCCTCAGAAACTGTCTCAACCGAATTGAAAATTTCTTCATCCCACGTAACAAGATAATCCGTAATGGCTTTTGAGCATAAGTCCACATTCTTTTCCAAGCCTTTTATCCGGTCTTCATGAATCTTAAGAGAAGATACCGCGCTCTCTACAAATTTTCTCATCATTTTTTCTATCCTCTCGTCACATTCCTTTGATTCTTCAATGTGATCAAGAATCATCTTTTCTAAGTTATTTTCAACCTTGGTCCTAAATATACTTTTTACTTTTTCTACCCTACAAGCTTCATTTGCACTAGCCCATTCCATTCTCCTCTTTTCAAACATTTCACCATAATCATTTTCCTTCTTGGTCAAAGTTTTCATTACCTTGTGGTCGAAATCATCTTTTGGTCCATAGCCGGTTTCCACATGCCATTTGTAGCAATAATCAGATATCCGTCGAATAGACTCCAAAGCCTGGCCGGGTGTCATGCTTGGAATAGGTCTATGTGAATCTAGGAGTTGGCGGGTCTCGGCATTAATGCCTCTATAGAAGACATAGACAATTTGGTGCCTATTCAGGTCATGAGTAGGGCAACGATCGAGAAGCTCATTATACCTTTCCCATGCTTGATACAATGTTTCTTCTTTCCCCTGAACGAACTGATAGATTTTACTGAGAAGCTTAGCAATCTTTGAAGGAGGGCAAAATTGTTGAACAAACTCTTTTCTTAATCGATCCCACGTTCCCTTGCACTTGGCAGGGAGTTTATTAAACCAAATTTTAGTTGTTCCCGTAAGAGCCATAGGGAAATTTTTTACCGTAACAGAATAACTAGGGATATTCTGGATGCTAAAAAGGGAAGACAAGTAAAGTACTTCTTCCACATGATCTTGGACATCTTCATTCTTGTCTCCTGAGAACTGAAGCTCATGTAATTCACGGATGAATTCGTCAGGGATGGAGAATTCTCCCATTTTGGAGTCTTGCGTGAAAGCTCTTTGACAGTCTATGTTGGTTTGTTCCATATACTGCTCCATAGTTATCCCTTCAATACCCACTTCCTAAATTAATTTGGGTTCTGTATCAGATTGGTCAGATTCATAAAATGAGAAAATATTATGTATAGGAATTGGTGAGTAATCTTTTTTCGTCCGGAACTGCTTTTCCGGATTGTCGAATGGAGTAGCCAGAAATGGCTTGGAGCATCTGGTCTTGAATCCTGACATAATAAAAGAAAAAGAAAATTAAAAATAGACTTAATAAAAACCCTAATATAACTCCCCGACAACAGCGCCAAAAACTTGATGCAGGTTTTACTATCCAGGTTTTAATATTTATAAGTGTCTCATTTACCTATGTTCCACCTTATGCACTAATGGGCAGTGTACCCGGTCGTGTGTAGTGTAGTAATCGGTAAAACTGAGGTCGTCCTAAGAGCTATGTGAACGGATTCTAATTAAGTCTAATTGTCACTGGTTTTAATTGGTTTAAGGTTGAAATGATTAATTAACTAATAAAACAAGAAATGAGAAGCAAATAAAGGCAGAGGTTATGATCAATAGAGGTAAAGTGTGCTAACCTAGTTACTCATCCTATCATGTTATGTTCACGTCTAACAACTTCCAAATTATTTAAGTGGGGGTTTAGGTCGCTAGGACAGCATTTGGTCAGTTCATCCTAACCTATTAGCAAAGGTTTCCACCGGAGATCAAGCTACTACCCTTGAAAGTCCAGTTGTTTTAATCCCTTAAGCCAAGTCATTAAGTTCCACTACATGCAAGATTCATAACAATGAGTGCCCGGGCGCTAGCATCTTAGACACTCATCCCTAACTTCTTAAGTTCATCCAAACGGCAGGTGATCATTTGGTCAGTTCGCACAAGCGAAGAAGGGTCGTAAGTTGGTCAATTCTTACCCTTCCCACTCAGTCTACCTACTTAGGGTCAGTTGGTCAATTATCCTAAGCAACTAGACAATACCGCCATTCAAAACTATCAAAACAAGGGTAGCTACCAACGAACTATGCATGCATACACTAGAAACAATTATACGAAAGCAATGTAAACGTAAACACAACAATTAAAGAATCATAACTAGGCTAGCACCAAAGGTGCTTAGCCGATCATATTAAAAGAAACAATCAATTCAATGTTTAACAAATTGAAATACATGAATTGAAAGTTAAAGAAAAGATAATCGCTAATGCTTATCGTTAGGGAGTGATTTCTCCCTTGGAGATGGCTCTGTATGCTCTTCAAGATCTGCCTTTGGACCCCTACTCACGTTCTCTGCTTTTTGGTGTGGAGTGAATGATGTGAAATGCAGAATTTAGGGCTTGTAATTATACGCGAGATCTAGTTACGGCGTAACTTAAGTTGAGAGTTACGCCGTAACCTTAATATTTCCATAATAAAGCTATCGTAATAGCTAGTTACGGCGTAACACATGGGATGAGTTACGACGTATCTTCAATACAGGTTACAAGTGACATGATTACGCCGTAATCATTGGAAGGAGTTACAGCGTAGCTTATAGAGGCGTGGAACATCTTTTGACCTAATGGGTTACGACGTAATCCTTAGTGTGAGTTACGCCGTAATCTGTTGTCGAGCTAGCCTTCTGAGTCACGCATTAGCTATGGCGTAATGTAAGAGTGGAGTTACACCGTAGCTTCATCACAGTGGAAAAACTATCATAAATCTCTTATAAAATCTCCAAATCCGCGTCTCCTTAGCTCCAATGCTCGTAATTTACCTGAAAGTTAAATATAGATGAAAACAAGCGTAAATCTATATAAATGGTATAAAATACGATCATTATCGGGGGAAATTAACACTTAATATTTAGGACTATTTGATGTTATCACCCGGCAACGGCGCCAAAAACTTGATGTGCGCAGAAAGGCGCGTTCGGGGTCAAGAAAACCTCATTTTCTACGAGCAAGTTTTCAATCCTCTAGGCAGTGAACCTAATCGTTGTAGTGTAGTATGTGGTAAGCCTCGGGGATTGATATCGTTCTCTAGGGGAATAGGAATGCGAGTAAAAAATATATGACGAGAAGGTGGAGTTGAGGATGATTCTTTTTTTATCTATTTTATGGTTTTTTAGAAAGACAAGGTAAAATCTCGGGGCAATTGGTTGGGGGGTGGTACTTCTACCGATTTCTCTACTTCTACTAATTATCTAATTTTCTAATTACTACGGATAGCTATGTTTAATTGAGGTGTGCTCGTATGATGATTAAAGATGTGTTCACTTAGATAATATTACTCCCTAGATATCTTTTATTGATTGGTTGAGTTGTCACGTCCTTTATCTTAACGCGTTGTATTCCTAAAATTCGTAGGGGGTGTGCGTATCCCCTATTTTTATGAGATTATCTCTCGTATATGATTCACGAAATCGACAAACCTAAGCTATTCCATCCGTACACCATATCATCATTAAGCATACTCAAGCATTAAATACAACGATAGCCTAGATGCACTTCTAAGCCAATTTTAATTAAGACACGAAACTACCTAACAACAATCAATAACTAGGTTTCATAGATCTAAGCAAACACACAAGTAATTTAGTTAGACATGTTAGACAAGTAAGCATACACATAATCAATCGAACATGGGGTAGACATAATGATAAATTGGATTAACAAACTTATCTTGATGTGTAAATTAGGGTATAGGACCCTAGAATACTGTCCAAGTCAGACTACAACTGAGTTATGGTTTGCTCTCCAAAATTCTACCTCTCAAAATACAGAAAAATAGAATTCTATATATAGATTTACAATCGCGACGGAGTCGCCTTTTGCATGCGACGCCGTCAGGTCGCCGTCATTAGGGTTTCGTTTTGGCCAAGTGATCGATGGGACGGCGTCACTTGAGATTTGTGACGCCGTCGGTCTTTAGTTGAGACGTCGTCTTGGTTCTATATTTAGGCCGTCTGGAGTGAAAACTGTGAGTGACGCCCTCCATATTTAAAGCGTGACGTCGTCAGGTTGTATGATCAAGAATTTCACTGAGCCATCGCGTTCATGCTTTGATCAAGTCTTCATAGAGGGACGGGGTCGCCCTTTAAATGGGACGCTGTCAGGTTCTGCTGATCAGTCTTGAGTGACTTCGATCTTGACTTTGCCATTTTCTTTAAGTATTTGCTCCTTTTCGTCCAAAGGTGCTTCATTCCAGCATTTTGCTTCCAAAAGACCTAAAAAGAGAAAAAGAACGAAATTAAGCAGTAACGAATATAAAATGTGTCAAAATAGGGCTTAAATTGTGACAATTCGTAAATTTCCCGGCTATTATTTATATTAGAATATGCGAGTTATTTATTTTATGATCATTATAACTCAAAAACGAGAAGTCATCTCGTGTTTTCCGATGTCCCGGCACCACACACGTACCGACACCATAATAAAATTGGCACAAAATTTACTTTCTAATTTCAAAGTAATAATAATACCATATTAATCCACTCTTCAGAACTTTTCCGAAAATATAAAATTTATAAAATACGGATACCCGAAAAATATTCTACATAAAGAAACATTATCATTTATGGAACAATTTATACAGTACGAGGTACATATAATACACTTAAAAATAAAATCTATCATAACTCACCCCTACCTCACACGTCCCTTTCTCCTTTCTTCTCTCCTCCCTGTGAATGCACAAACAACAATATCATCACAAAAATGGATCAAAATTCATCCTTTTTGACTTCTCCCCATGAAAACACCTTTGGCACCTTCCCAAACTCATCCAAACTACACCCGAATCAGCTTTATAGGTGCCATACGTGGCTGGGATAGATGTGAAGAAAGCTTAAAATAGGTAGAAACATGTTTTGAAGATTCAAAAGGGTTACAATCATTCTCCTAGTCTCCCATCTATAGAAGGGGTTAATTTTCACAAGAACTTTCATCCATCTCAATCAAATCCAAAATTCTGGTTTTCCAATTCATAGGACTTTTCAAAATTGATTGAGGGGTTTTGTTAAGGAAAGTATAAGGAAGGTTTTGCAAGGGTTTAATTTTATCAATTTGGTTCGAGCCTCTTCCAATTGGAGTTTTTGCATTCGGTGTTCATAGCCACTCGTCCCCATTTCTTGAATTAATTTGTAAGAATCATCTCCTTGTCAATATTTTTAAATCCATTGTTGTAATACGAATTAATGTTATTATCAATTTTTATTTTTGCCGAATTATATGTGAATGAGGATTGGTATATAACTATTAGTATAAATTAAAATTTGGTTAATGTTGGTTTAATGTTGTTGTTGTTGATGTGTCGTGATTATCAAAAGGAAAACCCACCATTAAAAACTCATATGGACTTAACTTGGAAGTGCTTATGCTTATTTATGGCGATTTGTTTAGGTTCGGCTGAAATGAAACCCACGACCGAGGTGTATGTTTCTTTTTTTTTCTCTTTTTTCGTGTATACCCAGCCACCATAAAACCTGTGGTTGGTATCGACTCTTTGCTCGTGTCGAGGTCGTACCCGATTGACGCATGACATGGCTCATTCATGATCCTGATGTTACTTAATAGTAGCGTTTTGTTTTAGTACTAGCCAAATGGATTGTGTTGACATCATTGTAGTGTGTCTCGAGTGCAAAGGAGACTCCCGATGGAGTGTTGGTTTTTGCCATCGAGTCACAAGGGAAAATACCCCGAAGGGTGTTTGGTACCCACGTCTAAAACAAAATCATGAGTGTGGTCGTGTGAGTCTAGTGTGTTGGTTCTTCTAAGCTGAAAAGGTTTCGAGGTTTCGTGCATTAACTGTGTTCGGTTTGAGTTTCCTAGCGTCAAAATGGTGTTTCAAGTGAAAGGGAAAAACGTGTTGTGTTGGGTATTTTTTTTAAGCTGTTTGTTCTTGGGCCTCAAACCCAATCCGTAAGTGTAATTGTTGTCATGGGTCGAGAGCCCATTGAGTTTTATGGGGAGCATGCAGTATGCTTCTACATCAGGTCCAACCAACTTGTTGACAAAGAATGTGTGTATGTAATGTTGGGCCGAAACCAAACTATCATGAAAGTCAGCCTTATTTCTTAGAGCCACCATGGCGCGTTTGGTCTTAACTGCCATAACGAACACGTTTGGCTTTGCATCGACTCGAGTCACAAATTGGATAACAAATATAAAGCGAAACTCGAAAACATATTACCTAAAGCAAATAGTCACACGTATAAAATAAACTTACAACGCGAGCAAAAGATCTTTGCACTCTTAATTTCTAAAATATAAACCAGCAAACATTTATTCAAAATTATTAAACCGGATATTAAAAACTTGATAAAATCTAATATATATACTTTGACATTAGTCACCTAAGATAAACCAAGTTATATGTGTAATGCCAAATTTTCCAATAAACATATTTATTATTTTACTTAAATATACTTATTGAAAACTTACGTTATGTTCTTCTAGTACAAATTGTATAAGATTTAAATTCCTTTTAAATTCAATACGCTTATTTTAAAATATGTATACATGTACACTTAATATACTTCCTTCATTCACGATAATCACCTAATCCGATATCGTCTTATAATATACTAAATTCTTCACATATCATCATTCGGTTATCGTCAAGCCAAAGTCGCGTTCATTCTCAATGTCTTTCCATTTTATATGTTTTCCTACATTTCCATAAGCCAATATACTCACGCAGTTAGAAAATTGTTTTAAACTTAAATGACGACACCCAAGCAACGACAACACAAAAAGACTTCTAAACTCATTTAAAATTTTATGAGTCTTAAAATAGAACTATGGACTAAATGTGCCATACTAATCTAGGTCGCGTGTCAGTGCCACCCACTTTGACTCCACTATGTTCAGACTGCGTTACTGAGGTGAGTTTACAGTCCCCCTTTTTACCGTTTTATATTATTTGGGGTGAAATGCATCAAATAAAATTTAAAACTATATTTTTGTTCTAAATTATAAATTTATTTGGACTATTTGATATATCCTGAACCCTTTGACTTATTATGACCTTATGACTTGTTCCTAATCCCTTAGTATGCCTAGAACTATAATTTGCCCTACGTACTAAGTCTTAAAGTCTCCCTTGTTCGGAGCAGCCCTGAATTGATAATATATTATAGTTATGTAATGTGCAAGTCTCCCCCTGAGCAACACTAAGTCTCCTTGTCGGCAGGAGCAACACAAAGTCTCCCTTGTTCGGATCAGGCATGATCTATTATATATTAGGCATTATTTATCGTGGACTATTATGACCATATGTGTATTAGTTACCGGGCATACTACTTGTAATATGTGAATGTATGTGAACTTATATGTTACAAGTCTTGTATGGGCGGGGCTTGTAACATGGGAAGTTGACAGTACATTTTCCAGTTAGACTTTCTTAAAATGGTTTCATAAAACCTGTGTACTCACCAACTATTTTCATAGTTGACCCGTTTTCTCATGCATTTCAGGTGATCGTTGATTAGCATATTTTATGAAGAATTTAAATAAAGGAGTCGTCACAAGTCAACTGGGTCGTTATGTATTAAAGTGTCATCTTTCAAATGTCAAACTTTATGTTTTAATTGCCAAGGTCGGCTAGAACCTTGTTGTAATGTTGCAATATTTCTTTAAATTTAAATTATGGTATTGTACTATATCTCTTTGCGATGTATATTGATTATGTTACACCTCGTGTTTCCGCCTCTGGCGGGGTGTGACAGATTGGTATCAGAGCCTAATGTTATAGTGAATACCAGTTTTTATAAAATAAAAATCGCAACTATAACCCAAAAATAAAATTTTCTTAAAACACTAAACATCATACGAGTCGACTAGCACCAGCATTGCATCGTTACTCCTAAATTATGCATAGCCTGTACACCTATGCATTATTCAGGAGAAATCATACAATGATGGGATTAGTAGCCTCGGATCATGTTAGTCGAGTCTTAAAGAGTCTGATCACCTGGAACTACATTAGTCGCGTGAGTATGCATGACATGTTTAAGTGTTCACTATATCTTATATATATTTTATATGTGCCTTCTTCTTGCTACATATTATGACCCGATAGGCTAAGCACGTCTTTGTTCCCGTCACATTACACTCGTCGCCGTACCACACATCATCCGCCGTTACCCCTGTATGACTCACGACCAAATGTTTTGGCCTATTGTAGAATCATGACTACAAGGAACACCCGTTCAGGAAGCATCAACAACGAAGCCCTAAGAGACAGTGCTGCTGAATTGGCGGATCTCCTCACTCAGATTGTCACACACATTGATGCAGGACGAGCCAATGAGGGAGCTGGTACCTCGACCAATGGCCACAGATGCAGCTATAAGACCTTCATGTCATGCAAGCCAAAGGAATTTCATGGCACCGAGGGCGCCATTGGCCTACTATCCTGGTTTGAGAATGTTGAGTTGAAACTCAGCATCACTAAATGCGCTGAAGGAGATAAGGTTGAGTTCTCTGCGTGTCTACTCCAGGGTCGAGCACTGACTTGGTGGAACAACCAACTACAGACCAGAGGAGGAGAAGCTGCAAACGGGTTATCTTGGGAAGAGTTTAAGAAACTACTAACTGAGGAGTACTGCAGGAAGGATGAAGTGTAGAAACTGGAAGCAGAATTCTGGAACCATTTGATGGTAGGAGTAGAAGTTGACAAGTACACAACTCGCTTTCACGAGCTGACAAGAATGGTTCCTCACATGGTATCTACTGTGGAGAAGCTGATTGATCAATACATTTGGGGTTTAATCCCTGAGATCAGGAGGGATGTCACCTCATCTAACCCAACTACTCTACAAGCTGCTGTGGGAATGGAATACCACTTGACTAACGATGTGATCATATCTGAAGGACTAACAAAAGGAAACGATAGTGGACGAAAGCGCCAGGAGGATCAGCAGGGAAGCCGAGACCAGGACCAACAAGATAAGATGCAACGATTAACCAGGAACTATGGAGCAACAACTCAGGAGCGCAAAGGATATGCAGGGCCACATCCTAAGTGTACTTGATGTAACCTCCACCACTCAGGAAACTGCCCAAGGTGCAATATATGGAAACAAACAAGCCATCTTAGTTGGAAGTGCTCAGACAGAAATGGAAATCAAGGACAGAAGCCGGCATGTTACGAGTGTGGAAGTCTGGACCATCTCCGGAACACGTGTCCTAAGTTGAATAGGGCACAGAAGTCGGTGCATGGTAACATGACTCTCGCCGTAGCAATTTATGGTGATAACCCAACCCGTGGAGGCAATGTCAGCCCAGCTCGGGGTCGAGCATACGTCTTGGGCACCAAGGAAGCTCGCTAAGACACAAGCACCGTGACAAGTACATTCTTTTGATCACCCACTCTATTTCAGTACCTTTTGGTTCTAGTTCACGGCATTGATTAGTGTAGAGCCTAGCATCATGAGCCTTAGTTTAATTATTTTCCTTCTCACTAATCTGAGCACCCCACTATTAGTTGAATTGATTGGTTTAAATAATTTCAAACTCGAGACAACTTTCAAAAGGTCTCTTACATAGATGAGAAGCCATCTCTTTTTGACAACTTGTTTCCTAGCTTGATCTAGTTACAGTTCTTCTTTGATGAGTTGCGAAAATCAAGTTAGAATTCAAGTTGTTACTCAACCTACACAACTTAAACACATGACCGGTCAGGTCGACAAGTTGTGAAAATTCACCAACTAAGAGTGTGTTGAAGGCAAAGCTCGAGAATGAGAAAGTTTGAACCATGAGAGCGTGCGCCTGTAGGGCAGACGGACTGAATCTCGATGACGAGATTCTTTTTAAGGTTGGCAGACTCTGAAAATCCGTAAATATCCTGGCCATTATTTATATCAGAATATTCGAGTTATTTATTTTTTGATCATTATAACTCAAAAACGAGAAGTCGTCTCATGTTTTCCGATGTCCCGGCACCACACGCGTACCGACACCATAATAATATTGTCACGAAATTTACTTTCTAATTTCATAGTAATAATAATACCATATTAATCCACTCATCAAAACGTCTCCGGAAATATAAAATTTATAAAATACAGATACCCAAAAAATATTCTACATAAAGAAACGTTATCATTTACGGAACAATTTATACAGTACGAGGTACATATAATACATTTAAAAATAAAATAAAATAAAATCTATCCTAACTCACGCCTAACTCACACGTCCCATTCTCCTTTCTTCTCTCCTCCCTGTGAACGCACAAACAACAATATCATTACCAAAATGGATGAAAATTCATCCTTTTTGACTTCTCCCCATGAAAACACCTTTGGCACCTTCCCAAACTCATCCAAACTACCCCCTAATCGGCTTTATAGGTGCCATACATGGTTGGGATAGATGTGAAGAAAGCTTAAAATAGGTAGAAACATGTTTTGAAGATTCAAAATGGTCACAATCATTCTCCTAGTCTCCCATCTATAGAAGGGGTTAATTTTCACAAGAACTTTCATCCATCTCAATCAAATCCGAAATTAGGGTTTTCCAAATCATAGGGCTTTTCAAAATTGATTGAGGGGTTTTGTTAAGGGAAGTATAAGGAAGGTTTTGAAAGGGTTTAATTTTATCAATTTGGTTCGAGCCTCTTTCAAGTGGAGTTTTTGTATTCGGTGTTCATAGCCACTCGTCCCCTTTTCTTGAATTAATTTTAAGAATCATCTCCTTGTTAATATTTTTAAATCCATTGTTGTAATACGAATTAATTTTATTATTAAATTATATTTTGGCCGAATTATATGTGAATGAGGATTGGTATATAACTATTAGTATAAATTAAAATTTGGTTAATGTTGGTTTAATGTTGTTGTTGTTGTTGTGTCGTGATTATCAAAAGGGAAACCCACCATTAAAAACTCATATGGACATAACTTGGAAGTGCTTATGCTTATTTATGGCGATTTGTTTAGGTTCGGCTAAAATGAAACCCACGACCAAGGTGTATGTTTCTTTTTTTTCTCTTTTTTTGTGTATACCCAGCCACCACAAAACCTGTGGTTGGTATCGAGTCTTTACTCGTGTCGAGGTCGTACCCGATTGACGCAAGACATGGCTCATTCATGATCCTAATGTTACTTAATAGTAGCATTGAGTTTTAGTACTAGCCAAATGGATTGTGTTGACATAATTGTAGTGTGTCTCGAGTGCAAAGGAGACTCCTGATGGAGTGTTGGTTTTTGCCATCGAGTCACAAGGGAAAATACCCCGAAGGGTGTTTGTTACCCACGTCTAAAACAAAACCATGAGTGTGGTCGTGTGAGTCTAGTGTGTTGGTTCTTCTAAACTGAAAAGCTTTCGAGGTTTCGTGCATTAACTGTGTTCGGTTTGAGTTTCCTAGCATCAAAATGATGTTTCAAGTGAAATGGAAAAACGTGTTGTGTTGGGTATTTTTTTAAGTTGTTTGTTCTTGGGCCTCAAACCCAATCCGTAAGAGAAATTGTTGTCATGGGTCGCGAGCCCATTGAGTTTTATGGGGAGTATGCAGAATGCTTCTACATCAGGTCCAACTGTTAGGAATTATTATAACAGTGGGTTCCTGCTGATAGTATTAGTATTCCTGCTGATAGTGCAGTTACTGCTGATAGTTATTTCTGGTTCTGCGGATATGTAGTTTCCGTATTATTAGTATTTAGTTAGGATATGCATGAGTTAATTTAGGAAGAGATAATGCATATCTTTTACGTGTTTTGTAAGCTGCAGAATTAGGGTTTCTGGTAGTATAAAAGAAACCTGCGGCTAGGGTTTATGTGCGCTTTTCAATAACTTTAGTGAATCAATATAGATCCATAGAGGATCAAGTAATTTGTGTTTATTATCTTCTTAAACTCTTGTGTTTATGTTCCGCGTAAGCATAAGTTTTATAGAGGTTCTCCATAGTCTGCTTGTGATTACACAGGTTTACTATACGTTCATTAAGGCTCTTACGATCTATCTGGGACTGATCCAACAAGTGGTATCAGAGCCTGGTGAGAATCTCTTTAAGAATTAATCCTTACTCTTTCTCTCAAACCCTAATCACTCTAACAATGACATCATCAAAACATTCAGACTCAGACAATGAGGAGAAGCCTGAGTCATCCAATGCCAGTGCTCAGTCTACAATTCAGCAGGTTGTTACCACCAATGTCCAACAACAATGCAAAGTTTCCCTATCTGAAGAAGGACAAATATGACATATGGGCTATGAAGATGGAAAATTACATCACCAACAATGACTACCATCTCTGGAACATTGTTCTGAAAGGAAACAGTAAGAAGAAGACTGGTAGAGATACTAATGGTAATGTGATAATTCTTCCAGCATCATCAACTGAAGAACATATTGCTCTTCAGAGGGAAACAAAGGCTAGGATGTAACATATTGGATTTAACAAACACACTAAACCAAAGATCAAAGAGGCGTATACTATGGTTTTAGATAGAGAAAGTTAGAGGTTGGGAACTTTAGTGAGAGAAAGAAAAATCTTATTATGAGCTCCAACTCTCTACCTTAGGAGGTAGAGAGTATTTATAGTTCTTTCATGAATCGCCACCTATAGGCTGTGGATCAGGAATACAATGGGTAAAGACCCGTCCATCCTCCACGGTGTTACTAAACTAAATACTACTAAACATAAACTAATATACGACTACGAGCTTTCTAACGATTACATATACTTGAGGTGACCGACTCTTTAATAACTGGATTTACTAAATCCTAACAATCTCCCCCTAAGGGAGGTCACCTCAAAATTACATTGAATACCAACATATATTACAATAAGATTGTTCTTGGATTCTTTTTAATGTTCTTTTGCTCTGAAGCTCGTAGTCATTGATTCTTCATTATTGCATGTTTGGATAATCAATGTGGAGGTCTTTAACTGATCCACGTGATAATGAGTTTTGAGCCAGCATTGAGATCATCAGCTAACATAAATCTCTGACACTTCCATTGTGGTGTTGGTATTATGTGATGTTGTAACATTTGGATCGACATGCTCACATTCTGGATCATGATTTCTTCTTATCAGAGTAGCGGAAGCTTTAGATGATTCATGATATTTGCATCAGCGTAGCAGAAGCATGGAGTGAAAATATCAGAGTCATTGATGCACCAATCATGATTTCTTTATAAATGAATGTGTTGTGTGAGCATGCGGCTATGGATTGACCGCTTCATTCTGATCAGCTGCAAACGTCGGGCGTACCTGCATACAACAGTTAGCAATAAAGCGCACGAAAGTGTCTTTGATCACTTTCGTTGAATTGAGGTACATGGCCCACGGTTCCCCGTTGATCAGTACAAGTACTGCCTGTGATCAGGTATAATTCCGAAGAATTTCCTTGACAGGGTTTCGCAGCTGTTCTAGCTGTTCTCAAACCGGAACGTCTCAAAGAAGACAACACGGTGTGAGTGAATCAGCGAATTGAGATTCACTGATTGATAAGAAGAGATTTGAAAAGCAATCATGTATCGCTCAATAGAAATTGTTTTTGCAATACAACGAAGGTTTTAAAGAAAATCAATTATCAATCATTAACACCTTTTATTTTGAAATATCAGTACACAGTCGATGTGCTAAGGAAAAGGATTTTTAAGCACAACGACCGGTTTTCAAAGGTATCCGTCAATCCATAACCTGAACCAGGATTGATTCAAAAGATTGAATCGCCCCATTGTTTCTGCTCAGTTGTCACATGGTTGATCTATTGGATAGATCTCACACGCCACCCACCAGGAGCTTGTTTGATGTTGGCTCCAGAAGGCTTTCCATCTTCATTGTGAATATGTTTGCATATCACTCAGATGTTCTGGCAATACCACAAGGATAATGCGTTGGACTCATAAGATATAATCTCTCTTTCCACATTGTGTGAAACAGAGAGTCTTCGTTGACAGTGTCCTAATGATATTTATTTGATGATCTCGTGGCTCTAGACTCAATAGTGCACATTTGGTTCCTATGCCAGAGACTAGGGAGAGGGACTGCTTCTTCAATATCAACAAACTCTAATAGAAAGTTGATAGATAATGTCGGTTCCCCTTGAGAATGAAACAAGCCCTTTTAAGAGGAACTTGAGTAGTTTGGGAAGTTGTAGTGCAGTGCGTCACTGGGTCCATGACGTCTTGGCTTTAATACCGATGTTACCTTGGTAACCACCAGTAACATATGAATTGAACCCGGTTTCTGCCCTAAGGTTGAATAAATGGAGCGCTGTTTCTTTTCACCCTTTTTCACATTCAATTCTTTTTCATTCTTCAACCTCTTCAGTGCTTACCGAGATTTCATAACTAGAACCTTGTTGGGTTTATTCCAGTTCTAGCTCTATCTCAGTCCGCACTCTTCCCATATCTCACTTTTCTCCTTTTTTCATCATACCTAAGGACTCTACACTATCTAGTGGATTGTCCCTGGGTAGATCCCTCCGGTTCTGGCGGATCGTGGGAATGAGTACCTAACCTAACCATCCTTAAATCACCATACATAAAGTAAATTTGGTTGGTCTATTTGGTATTGTTCATCTGCCGTTGGAACCAATTGAAAACCATTTGAAAATCAATCCAGAGACTTGTGATATATTATCAAATCATTTTGTACCTGAATTGTTTTTGATATTTTTAGAAAAAGAGCTCTCCCTCAACATGTGCATCATGTATTAGAAATCGTTTTAGCACACGAAGGCAAGAGGAAAAATTACCTTCTTTGATTACCATTTTCTAAAAGATATCAACATCTCTTCCCTGATTAAATCAAGTAGATAAAGCATATTTGGGAAGGATGAGGTTTTCATAAGTTTGCTCCCCCTTAATATGTGCCTCGAGGTTTGAAAGAGTTTTGCACCTATTAGAGGGAACCTGCACTTAGAGACAAATCAATCACATTTCAATTCTTTATGGTTTAAAAAGTTGCTCCCCCTCAACATGTGCATGGAAAATTTGAAATCTTTTGGAACATGTGGGGAGGAAAGCTTGCTAAATACTTATGAAACCATTTATTGACTTATCACTTTAAATCTAATTTAAATCACAAATTCTTCTCCGATCACAATTTTATAATCATTTGAGATTAGTGATCTCTGTTGATTTAAATTGATTTTGAAAGCTTTTGAGAAGAATTGTTACTTGATTATGAAAACATTTTAACTGATAAGGATCGGATTATGATACTTTAAACTCCATTGATTAAACATGCATGATTATCTTTTTGAAAACAATTGTATGACGAACAACCTTTTGATTTAATTGAAATCATTCTCCCCCTCAATCAATGACATAAGTTGTTGATTGAGAGATTGATATTTTTGACAAACGTTAAGTCAAGATGATTTTCAAAAATAGATTCCGAGTTATTTTTCAAAGCAATTAGTTTTCAATAGATAGTAAGTGATTGGTTATAGAATCAGAGCAAGAGATTTGAAAAACAAGATAAAGCATGGCTTTGTTCTTTCTTTGAAAAGCGGGTTATTGCCTGAAATGACAATAAACCATCCATTTCACTTTCTCCCAAAAATATTTTTTGATTTTTTTGATTTTTTTTTTTGGAACATTCGAACAACATCTAAAGACTCGTGTCATTCTTTGAATGACAGCACAAAGACCGTAGATATTTTCGAATCGAGAAAAACATGACAAAAAGACAATATTTTTAGAAATTTTTCAAGATTTTTCAAATTCTTATGGATTTTTGAAAGTTTTATATTTTTCTATTTTCTTTTTTTGAATAAATATTTACAAGAGATGGATGAAGAAAGACCTTTACTCCTCGTCTTCCTCTTGAAGACGTTTGTGTGTTTTTGGTTGTAGACTCTTTAGACCAAGTCGTGGGAGGATAAACTCAAAACGTTCTCTAGGAAGAGCTTTGGTGAAGATGTCTGCTAACTGGTATTCATTCCTCACAAAATAGAGTTCCACCACACTGTTTTCAACTTGCTCCCTGATGAAATGATGTCGAATGTCGATGTGCTTTGCTCTTGAGTGTTGTACGTTGTTGCATAAGAGAGCAATAGCACTTTTATTATCACAGTACAGAGGAATTTTTTTGAATTCAAAGCCATAGTCAGATAATTGGGATCTCATCCATAGGATTTGAGCACAACAAGATGACATGGCTATGCATTCAGCCTCTGTAGAGGAAATAGAAGTACTCATTTGCTTCTTTGAAGACCAGCTCACAAGCTTAGCACCCAAAAACTGAGCACCTCCAGACGTGCTTCGACGTGTATCTTGACATCCTGCATGATCAGCATCTGCATAGGCTGTTAGTGACATACCGGTGTCCTTTGGGTACCAAAGTCCCATATTGATGGTTCCTTGGAGATACCGAAAGACCCGTTTAACCGCTTCAAGGTGCTTTTTGGTAGGCTTAGCCTGATATCTAGCACACATGCAAACAGCGAACAGAATGTCTGGTCTACTGGCTGTGAGGTACATCAGGGATCCAATCATACTATGATATTTCGTTTGGTCTACCATGATCCCTGAGTGTTCCTCGTCCAGTTTAGTACGCTCTATCATGGGAGTGTCAACAGGGTCACTAGAATCAAATCCAAATTTCTTTAAAATCTCATTTGCATATTTCGATTGATTTATAAAAATGCCTCCGGGACTTTGTGAAATTTGTAATCCCAAGAAAAATGACATTTGTCCCATCATTGACATTTGAAATTTAGAACCCATTTCACTTGAAAAACGGTCACATTCGTTGGGGTCAGTCGAGGGAAAAATAATATCATCAACATATATTTGAACGTGAATTAAATGTTTGCCTGACTTTCTGGTGAACAATGTTGGATCAACTGCTCCTTTGCTGAATCCAGTAAATAGAAGAAACTTTGATAGCGTATCATAACATGCCCTTGGAGCTTGCTTCAAACCGTAAAAAGCCTTCTTCAAACGATAGACGTGAGTTGGATTCTTTGGATTCACAAAGCCTTCAGGCGGGCTGACGTAAACGACTTCTTTAAGATCTCCGTTAAGAAACGCCGTCTTTACATCCATCTGATAGACTACCATGTTCTTACTTGCATTATTAGCCAAGAAGATTCTGATTGCCTCGATACGAGCAACAGGAGCAAATGATTCTTCAAAGTCAATACCCTCCTCTTGACGGTATCCTTTTGCAACCAATCGAGCCTTATTCTTCAAAACATCACCATGCTCATCAAGTTTTACTTTGAAGATCCACTTTAGAGCAATGATCAATGCACATTTTGGAGCAGGTACTAATTCCCATACATCTAGTCGATCAAACTCATGAATTTCTTCTTGCATGGCATTGAATCAGCTGTCTTCATTCATGGCAGTTTTCACATCTTTTGGTTCGATCTTAGAGAGTACAGAGTTGAAGAAGCACCATAAGGCATCGGTTGCAAGTTTTTTCCGTGTGGATACTGGACGGGAAAGGTTTCCAATGATGTTGTCCAATGGATGATCATGTGTCCATTTTCTAAGGTGTTCATGTGGTTGTTGTTGAGGAACTGAATTAGCAGAGTTGATATCTCCTGAAGAAGATGGTTCTGATGATGACTCAGGAGCAAATATGTTTTCAAAGGGTTCATCTTCTGGAGGAGCAAAAGGGTTTTCATCATCTGTAACAGCAGCAACATTTCCATTGTGTACACTCGATGATTGATGATTTGTTGATGAGACAGAGTGATCAGCAGCAGGCGCTTCTTGACTTAATGACATTGAAAGTGAAGAGTTAACTTCATTGACAGGGATAGAGGCAGCCTCTTTTGATGGAACTGACATATCATTAGCACTTGGCTCATAGTGTTCATCAAACATTGGATCAAATAATTTCTTCAAATCATCTTCTGAAGGAGGTACATAAGGAGTTGCTGGTGAGGGATTAGAAACAAGAGTAGAACTGATAGGACTACTGGATAAAGGTTGAAATGCGGGTCCAGAACTGGATTGTCCTGGAGCCATTTGACCGGTCAGCCCATCAAACGTAACGTGAATTATTTCCATGATATTTCGGGTTCTCTTGTTGTAGATTCGGTATCCTTTTCTGTTTGGTGCATAATCTACAAATACTCCAATGTCCGCTTTAGCTTTTAGTTTACCTAAATCTTGACCGTCATTAGTTGGGTAACATAAAGTACCAAACACACGAAGGTAGGATGGATCAGGTTTTCGTTTATGGACAAGTTCATATGGAGTTTTTTCATGAGAGGTGTGAATAAGGGAACGATTTTGGGTGTAGCAAGCAGTGGCAATGGCTTCAGCCCATAGAAACATTGGAACCTTTGAATAAATTAGCATTGTCCTTGCGGCTTCCACAAGAGTTCGATTTCATCTTTCAACTACACCATTTTGTTGAGGAGTTCGTGGAACACTTCTTTGATGACTGATTCCAACACTTTCATAAAACTGAATTAAGTCTTTGTTAACAAACTCTGTGCCATTGTCTGTTCGAACAATTCTAACAATATTGTTGAGTCGAACCTGAAGCTGTTTGATAAGTTTAATGATGACATCTGGAGTTTCATCCTTTGTCCTCAAAAACTTTACCCAAGTAAATCGAGAGTAGTCATCAACAACTACTAGAATTTATTTTTTCCCATTTATCGTTTGCACTCTCATTGGTCCGCACAGATCCATATGAAGGGTATGAAGAACTTCCATTACTGAGTTTGTGGGTTTTGGTTTGTGGGCATATTTTGTGCTTTTTCCCAATTGGCAAGTTGAACAAAGATGATCTTTTTCATACTTTAATCTGGGTAATCCTCTTATTAAGTCCTTTCTGGAAAGATTGTTTATGGTACCAAAGTTCAGGTGATTGAGACGACGGTGCCATAGCCATGACTTAGTTTTGGAAGCCTTTGACAGCAAGCAGATGGGTGAAGATTTCATCATATCTTCCATAGAGATGGTGTATAGGTTTGAACCACGAGTTCCTCTGAGAAGTTCCACACCATCAAGTTCTCTAACAAAGCAAGTATATTTTCTGAAGGCCACTTCTAAATCTGAGTCACAGAATTGTCTGACAGAAAGTAGATTATGTCCAAGACCTTCAACATAATATACTCTGGAAATCACACTATCTCCAACCACGTAATCTCCATAACCCATAATAGCGCCAAAATGATCGTTTCCGAATCTTACAGTTCCGATGAATTTACTCACGAAGTTCATGAGTCGTGACCGGTCTCTAGTCATATGCTTGGAACAGCCTGAGTCCAGGTACCACAGAACGATTTGAACGATCTGCAGTTGAACACAGACAAGAATGGATAACTGGATAATTGGGATCCCCATGCAAGAATGGGTTCCATTTGGTTAGTAACAGTGATTGGAACACCCACATCAGAAGTAGAAGCAATAGAATCATCAGAAATAGATGCAGTGCTAGTGTCCGTATTTGACCTATTCAAAGTGTGTTCACTTCTTAAGGGAATATTTCTACCAGTAGGCATCCAATTTCTAGTGGGCATTGACTTAGCAATTTTAGGGCACAGCTCATTAATCTTACGGCCAGTAGGTATCCATTGATAACCTATATTACTAAATTCTCTTCCTGTGGGTTTCCACTGTTTTCTAACTTTCTTTCGCCTTTGCCTTTTAGCCTTCTTAGTTTTATTTTTAACATTAACAGTTTTGACTGGGCATTTGACAGCATTAGACAAATCATTCACACCACATTCAAGATTTGTAACATAAACCACGCAATCATCATTACATGTTTTGCCAAAAGTAGCAGAATTCGCATTAATTACAATAAGCTTAGAGCTAACACTAGAATCAACACGATTCGTCTTATTCAAATTCTCCCTAAGGTGATCTTCTACTTTCTTCCACTGAGCATTCCTAGCATGCAAGGTCCTATCATTCTTTTTGTTGCCTTGAGGCTTTGACCCACTTGCTTTGGTGTCACTTCTTACTCCTGTAGAGGGAATTGGAACATTAGTTGGTTTTGGTACTTTTTGCATTCCTGAACTAGAAGTGCAGGGATCTGAACTACTTGAAGGCACATTAGTGTTCACTTTCTTAAAACTAGGCATAGAATGGTTTTTATGCTTGGCACTAGGCATAGAACAAGGCATCACAGCTTTTCCTTTTGCACCTAAGGATTTAGGACATGTTGTTATTAAACATTCTAGCAGCTCCTGAGATCGTTTGGCGTGAATGCACACAAACCTAATTTCACTGTCAAGAGGCTTATTTATAAAATCCTCTTCCACAATCTCACGGAGACATTCTAGACTATCCTTAAGGTGAGCACAATAGTTGTGAAACACAGGTTCATTATTCCTAAGATGAGGAGGAATGTATTTAACAGTCACAGTATATTTGCAGTCTGAGGATGACTTTTGTAACACCCCGACCCGACAAGGGTAAAGATATCACAATACGGTTTCATATCAGAACTTTAACTAATGTACAAAAGCGGAAGCCTTTACAAAAACTTACAAAAGATAATATAAATAACTTAATATTCAAATAAATATAAGATCTCTATGGTCAAATCTTGCTCTCGTCTCTACTCTCAAACCCAGATCAGCTATCCCATAAGCTCATCTTGAATGTTAAATACCTGCCGCAGGAAAAGAAAAGTGCGGCTGAGCTTACAAAGCCCAGTGAACAGATATAACGAAACAAAAGCTAAAACAGAATAAATATACAAATAACGAAATCAAAATAAAATGATGACGATGGATCTTTTAGGATTCTGCGGAAGCACAAATATACAGAAATCCAAGCAACCACATAACAGTTTAGACATCACATAGCACATTAAAGACACAAAAACAAACACATCAGAACAACCAAACGCATAACATATCAAATAACAGATTACGTATAAGCCAAACGGAAAGTCTCAAAACTAACGGAAACAGTTTCTAGTAAATAAACATGGCATTCATACAAATCAATTAATCAACATTTAATACACTTAATGCAATATTGTAGCAGCGGAAATGGCAGACAAGTCATGGCAGACAATATAGCTAAACCAGTTCTCGGAATCAAATCCTAACCTTAGCAGAGTTTAAACATGGCAGGTCACATATACAGACAAATAATTAACCTTCAAAACACTCAATTGTGCACTAGCACATTCATCTCGCAGATCAACGCATTCACGTAACGATAACAAATCATAATATCAGATATACGAATCAGGTTTTAACGTATTAATCTTATCCTAGCATGGCAACTAATAATCACTTAAACAAATACGTCATCAACACATTCACTAACATATCATATCAGAATACATAATATAAACACTCGAAATACCAAATCATACAGAATACTTAACACAGAAGTAACAGATAAAGATTTAGTCAACTACCACGAGCCCAGAAACATATCAGATCATAACATATCATAAGTAACCATTGTATTCGGAGGGGTGACCTCAGAATACCTTACATAATATGAGGGGAGACCTCAAGTAACCAATGGAGTAGCTAGCTCCCAGAATTTTGTGAAGACGCATATTGCACACGACATCATTCACCAGAAAACATATCAGATAACAGATCAGATCTAGGATGCATCCATACGCCCCTTCCTTACACCATCCAGAGACGTGGCAGAACATCACTCTACTACCCTAGAGTCATATCAGAGGTGCATCACTGGTACGGACAAGGAACCCCCATGACTAGTGAAATATTTGGCTCGGGTGTCAAACTAACTCAGGTCAAACAGATTGTCATAAATGACACAGATCATAATTCATCATAAAGGTCACAGATAGCTTATCAGATAACATCATATCATAAGGTTCATATTCAGATATTCAGAAGTCAGAAGTCATATCACAGTGGCATATCTTACATTCATAAGCAGAAGTTTATAATCAGAAGTTCATAATCAACCACTGAAGACTTATAGACTTATACTTGGAATACTATACTACAATAGACTATTCGATAGACACTGGAAATACTACTTAATACTAGACACAGTAAATACTGTTAGACAAACTGGACTCAATCAAACTGTGGGCTCGGTTTATAAAGTGATCAGTACCCCCAAGGAACAGGCATGGTCACTACGTGGAGACTATACTGAGATCCCATCATCTCACTACAAGACGGTGCAGAGACCTACCACATTCCTTCCCCGCATACCTACGTAGGATCTAGACTAGACAATAGACTATACAAAAGACCACTTACTACAGCACACGTTATACGCAGAAGTGTTTTAAGACCCTCGATCGATGAGGTAACCAATGAACTCCAGAGGGGAGTATAATAC
>BPTQ01000007.1:316964283-317034537 GCA_019973895.1 Chrysanthemum seticuspe
TTTTAGTAACTTTTCGAATCAAGAAGGTTTCCATATTTAGTAAGTTTTCATGATTAGCAAAGTCCATAATTAATCGAATTAGGGTTTTCAGATAGGTAATGATTAGGTTTAGGGTTTTAAAACGTTATAACTTCAATGATCAAATTAGGGTTTTTAAAGTATTAATAACTTATCATGGATTGGGGTTCAAAACGTAACTTGCCATAGTTTAGGTTTTTAATGACAATTTATCATAGTCTAGGGTTTATAATGATACTTAAGTAAGTTGAGGGTTTAATGTGAATTAATTCCATGATGACCCACCCTAGTCTTACTGTAATTTAGAAATCCAATTCACGTATATTTGGTTTCTTCTTAAGCGTGAAGCAATCACATTCTATTCGACCCACTCTAACACTCGCACAACTTGATTTTCACGTACACATATATATAATAATTTTCTACCTGACCCACGAATTGAACCAAAGACCCATGCATGCATTACACAAACACTCACACCATGTCGACCAATTCAAAACATGTTACGAGACCAAAGATTTTTACCCGTTTCCCTTGCTTCGATTTCGTACGCAACACAAATGAACATCACAGTTTTACAACTTGTTTCCTACTCACTATTTACTCGTCCACACAACTTACCCATTTACTTCACACGACAATGCTAACCTACTTTCCAACCATACGTATCCGATCACCCATGGCGGTTTTAAAAGATTTTCGATAGGAAAAACTCATGCTTGCAAACCGACACCTAACAAAGTCACAACAGCCTATTATGAGATACGTATTTTATCGACATGCAGCTTGTTAACGAGACTAAGAGTTCCATGCTCATGTTTATTTATGGTTAAGTTACATGTTCATGATTATTTGCGGTTCATGTTACATGCTCGATACTTGTTTATGAGTTTTCTGAATTCGTATGTAAACAACAATGCGTGACGTATACATATGTATGATACGGTTACAAATTTACACAAGATTCTAACACATGACTCTTACTTATTCGTATGGTTTGTTAACATGTCTCTCGGCTCAAAGTGTTTATAAGTTATATGTAAGAAAGTTTTGAAACAAAAGAAGTCGGTATACCTTAGCAGGAGACTCGAAGCAAACCACCACTGATAAAAGAAAACGAACCACAGCGGACGGATGGAAAGAAAAAAGAGAAGCAGAAAACTTTATGCCGTGATATTTAGAAACTAGGGTTTTCACATGGAGGGATTGTGTTGTATTTATACTTGTCGACCCATATGCGTTTTGTGGTAATCGGTTCACAAAAACAAACGACCCATGGGCTTATGGTGATAATTGGTTAACAAGAAAAGGAATCATGGGCTAAAAACTTGGGCTTGGCCGAATACTTGCATAAATGTTTTGGAAGTCGACCCATTTTGTTATAAGTGTGACTTTTATTTCTGTCGTACCAAATGTCGAATTATATATTATGCACGTTAGGTCCTACGATTATTTATAAGTTAGATTGAATTTCATTTAATGAGCGATAACGTATTTTAAGATTTTGAATTTAGAGGGTAAAATAGTCTTTTCACCCGTTTTAGATTTTTAGGGTTTTACAACTCTTCCCCTCTAAAAGAAAATTTCGTCCTCGAAATTGAACAAGACGGAATAGAACAGAAAACGAATCGGATTTCAGAATTTCTATGAATATAACGAAAGCTAATCTTATCTCGGAACAAACGGATTTCTTATCAGAATCTACAAACTCATAATCTTTCAAAAATCAAATCAATAGTCAAATAGTTATAACAGATAATTATATACTTATCAGAATAAAGGCAGGTAACGGATGAGATGTAGAAAATCAAACGACAAATTCTAACTTATTCAGATATCTAATGATGAGAACCACATATGCATAGACGGAATAAATCCTATCGGCCTCACTAGTCGCAGAAGTACGTGGAGACGTACAAGCTTAGGGCAGACATAGCAATCCATAGGTTCACACAGATCATAACGATTTCGGATTCCAAGCGTACAAAACTTATACGTAACAGATATCGAAGAAAATCTCACAATTAGGTACAGAATTTCAAATGAACATGAGGAGTGCCAAATAACAGATACAAGTCAAAGTCCAATCACACATCAACTACAGTCATTTCCCAGACGTCATATACCTTCAATAAGTTCAGATTATATGATCTCGGTATTATTACGTTGATCAGGCGTCATAATACTTGCATCACATAACAAGTTCTTATTGTCATTATATTCGGTCTCGGGTCATGACAAAACACATAACTAATATCATAACAAAACATACCACATACAGATAATACACAGATAGCAAGTAACATACTATAACAAACCAGATCCACATGAGTATACCATCATGATGGCCATACTTCATTCAAGCGGTAAATAAACAACATCATTAAGAAGAAACATAGCAGACGAAACTTATGAGGACTAACGGAAACTTAACGAATCTAGTAGAAGCAACAACAGACAGGAACTATACTTTCAAAATTTTGTTTTATTTCCATTAACCAAACAAAATTTGCAGAATCGTCTTAAGATGAACTTCCAAAACAAAACCTAATAATCCCAGATTCAAACGTCAAAATGAAAACAAAAGGACTTAGCTCAAAATCAAACGTCAGAAATTTCTCATAAGGAGGACAACTAATCAGAAGCAAAATTCCTATTCTTGTGTCGGATTAAACCTACCAGTAGCCGTAGATTCTAAATCCGAGTCCACCTTGTATTCTTCCTCATGACTTATTACTGACAATCCAGGAAGAAAAGCTGAGATATACCAGAATGCTAAACGATAAAACTTCACGATTCACACCGAGTTCCGAACAAATCAGAGAAAAGAAATACAGATCAGAATCACTTATCAGAATATCAAACCGTCTTGAAACGCATGACAAACGAATCAGAGTGACATAAGTCGCGCCCAAATCATATGAAGTAGATGAATCTTCTCAGCCACCGGTTGAATCTTGTCTCCGTCTCTTGCGCCTTTGGTTGGTCCATCCAACTTCCTCCAACAACAACCAGATGTCTCCGACAGCACGGCAGTCGAGTGTGACTTCTGCTTCACGAACCTCTCCAGCACAGGAACCGTCGCAGCAACGCAGGGTCGGCACCATCTTCTTCGGCTCCACGGGTAATCTCCATCTAACGATCGACAAACGGACGAGCGAAAACAAACTAACAAAATTCGATGCGAACAGAGGAGGGCCAATTCAGTGAAGGCAAAAGGATATCGAAGTCAAATCTGAACGACCATCAAAAGGAATCGAAAAAAATATCTGAACAGACGGAAACCTAATGTCTACCCAATCCTCACAGGTCATAGCCTAAGCTCTAAGGGTCCTAAAACCTAGGCTCTGATACCATAAATTGTAACACCCCAACCCGACAAGGGTAAAGATATCACAATACGGTTTCATATCAGAACTTTAACTAATGTACAAAAGCGGAAGCCTTTACAAAAACTTACAAAAGATAATATAAATAACTTAATATTCAAATAAATCTAAGATCTCTATGGTCAAATCTTGCTCTCGTCTCTACTCTCAAACCCAGATCAGCTATCCCATAAGCTCATCTTGAATGTTAAATACCTGCCGCAGGAAAAGAAAAGTGCGGCTGAGCTTACAAAGCCCAGTGAACAGATATAACGAAACAAAAGCTAAAACAGAATAAATATACAAATAACGAAATCAAAATAAACCGATGACGATGGATCTTTTAGGATTCTGCGGAAGCACAAATATACAGAAATCCAAGCAACCACATAACAGTTTAGACATCACATAGCACATTAAAGACACAAAAACAAACACATCAGAACAACCAAACGCATAACATATCAAATAACAGATTACGTATAAGCCAAACGGAAAGTCTCAAAACTAACGGAAACAGTTTCTAGTAAATAAACATGGCATTCATACAAATCAATTAATCAACATTTAATACACTTAATGCAATATTGTAGCAGCGGAAATGGCAGACAAGTCATGGCAGACAATATAGCTAAACCAGTTCTCAGAATCAAATCCTAACCTTAGCAGAGTTTAAACATGGCAGGTCACATATACAGACAAATAATTAACCTTCAAAACACTCAATTGTGCACTAGCACATTCATCTCGCAGATCAACGCATTCACGTAACGATAACAAATCATAATATCAGATATATGAATCAGGTTTTAACGTATTAATCTTATCCTAGCATGGCAACTAATAATCACTTAAACAAATACGTCATCAACACATTCACTAACATATCATATCAGAATACATAATATAAACACTCGAAATACCAAATCATACAGAATACTTAACACATAAGTAACAGATAAAGATTTAGTCAACTACCACGAGCCCAGAAACATATCAGATCATAACATATCATAAGTAACCATTGTATTCGGAGGGGTGACCTCGGAATACCTTACATAATATGAGGGGAGACCTCAAGTAACCAATGGAGTAGCTAGCTCCCAGAATTTTGTGAAGACGCGTATTGCACACGACATCATTCACCAGAAAACATATCAGATAACAGATCAGATCTAGGATGCATCCATACGCCCCTTCCTTACACCATCCAGAGACGTGGCAGAACATCACTCTACTGCCCTAGAGTCATATCAGAGGTGCATCACTGATACGGACATGGAACCCCCATGACTAGTGAAATATTCGGCTCGGGTGTCAAACTAACTCAGGTCAAACAGATTGTCATAAATGACACAGATCATAATTCATCATAAAGGTCACAGATAGCTTATCAGATAACATCATATCATAAGGTTCATATTCAGATATTCAGAAGTCAGAAGTCATATCACAGTGGCATATCTTACATTCATAAGCAGAAGTTTATAATCAGAAGTTCATAATCAACCATAGCAAAGTTCAACGAGTGTGCATATCAAAATCTTCCTAACATAAGTTCACATCAGATATCGCATAGTTCACTAGAACATAAGTTCATATAAGCAACAAATCAAACATTCAGGAAAAAGGGTTCATAGCAATGGCATCGAAAATCCTAATAAGTAAAATAGAAAAGCGAACGAAAAGAACATCATACGGAACCTTTACTGAAAAGGTCAGAATATCTGTACCTTGAATCGTAAAGCAAATCACCAGAACACACAAAGGAGAACACAAAAGCTAATCCCTCCTCCTCGGATCTACACGAATAATGATCGATTATTATTTAAGGCTCATCGTTATTTATTTTTCATAATTAGTTCTTCTATTTTTAGAAACTTTCTATTTTTAGTATCTTTTCGAATCAAGAAGGTTTCCATATTTAGTAAGTTTTCATGATTAGCAAAGTCCATAATTAATCGAATTAGGGTTTTCAGATAGGTAATGATTAGGTTTAGGGTTTTAAAACGTAATAACTTCAATGATCAAATTAGGGTTTTTAAAGTATTAATAACTTATCATGGATTGGGGTTCAAAACGTAACTTGCCATAGTTTAGGTTTTTAATGACAATTTATCATAGTCTAGGGTTTATAATGATACTTAAGTAAGTTGAGGGTTTAATGTGAATTAATTCCATGATGACCCACCCTAGTCTTACTGTAATTTAGAAATCCAATTCACGTATATTTGGTTTCTTCTTAAGCGTGAAGCAATCACATTCTATTCGACCCACTCTAACACTCGCACAACTTGATTTTCACGTACACATATATATAATAATTTTCTACCTGACCCACGAATTGAACCAAAGACCCATGCATGCATTACACAAACACTCACACCATGTCGACCAATTCAAAACATGTTACGAGACCAAAGATTTTTACCCGTTTCCCTTGCTTCGATTTCGTACGCAACACAAATGAACATCACAGTTTTACAACTTGTTTCCTACTCACTATTTACTCGTCCACACAACTTACCCATTTACTTCACACGACAATGCTAACCTACTTTCCAACCATACGTATCCGATCACCCATGGCGGTTTTAAAAGATTTTCGATAGGAAAAACTCATGCTTGCAAACCGACACCTAACAAAGTCACAACAGCCTATTATGAGATACGTATTTTATCGACATGCAGCTTGTTAACGAGACTAAGAGTTCCATGCTCATGTTTATTTATGGTTAAGTTACATGTTCATGATTATTTGCGGTTCATGTTACATGCTCGATACTTGTTTATGAGTTTTCTGAATTCGTATGTAAACAACAATGCGTGACGTATACATATGTATGATACGGTTACAAATTTACACAAGATTCTAACACATGACTCTTACTTATTCGTATGGTTTGTTAACATGTCTCTCGGCTTAAAGTGTTTATAAGTTATATGTAAGAAAGTTTTGAAACAAAAGAAGTCGGTATACCTTAGCAGGAGACTCGAAGCAAACCACCACTGATAAAAGAAAACGAACCACAGCGGATGGATGGAAAGAAAAAAGAGAAGCAGAAAACTTTATGCCGTGATATTTAGAAACTAGGGTTTTCATATGGAGGGATTGTGTTGTATTTATACTTGTCGACCCATATGGGTTTTGTGGTAATCGGTTCACAAAAACAAACGACCCATGGGCTTATGGTGATAATCGGTTAATAAGAAAAGGAATCATGGGCTAAAAACTTGGGCTTGGCCGAATACTTGCATAAGTGTTTTGCAAGTCGACCCATTTTGTTATAAGTGTGACTTTTATTTCTGTCGTACCAAATGTCGAATTATATATTATGCACGTTAGGTCCTACGATTATTTATAAGTTAGATTGAATTTCATTTAATGAGCGATAACGTATTTTAAGATTTTGAATTTAGAGGGTAAAATAGTCTTTTCACCCGTTTTAGATTTTTAGGGTTTTACAACTTTGATGCAACATTCTCATTAAAAACAAGTGGCAGTTTCCCTTTTTCCTGACTCCTCAAATTCTCAATTTCTTTTTGTAAAGACGTTATTTTTTCGTTGTTTTTGTCACGAGTGACTTTCATTGAATCACATAACTCTTTAAAGTGTCGTTTAACTTTTTCATTTTCTTCTAGAAAACTCACGTTTTCCTTTTGTAAAGCATTAACTAATTTTTGAAGATGAAAAGTTTGAGAATACTGAGAATCTAAAGGAGGAGGCATTTGGGAGCCAGTCACATTGTTCTTTTCACCCTTTAATTGAGAGATTTGGGCTTTCAACTTTCTGATCGTGTTACAATGAGCTTGAATCTGTTCGTCACGTTTGTTTATCTGAAAAACTGCATCAAACTCTGGAACATCTGAGGATGTCTTGATATTTGAGGTTTTGAAATTTTCTTTAAGATGTTGATATTTTAGTTGTAAATCAAAATGTTCAACTTCTAGTTTAGAAAGATGTTTTACCAAATTATCGTGATCATCCTGATCAATTTTCTCAATTAGTTCTGAGTTTTTGTTTTCAAGCTTAATGACACGATCATGGGAAACTTTCAGTGCAATAGATAATTCATGAAATCGAGAAGCAATAATAGAGTGCTTAGTTACAGTATAAAACACATCTTGAGCAACACAACTCGAAATCAAATTCTCATTTAAGATGTGCAAGTTCTTCCTTTCAACTTCATTATATTTGAGTTCTTGTTCATAATCATTGACCTCAACTATCATTGCATCAAATTCCTTTTCTATTTCTTTAATATCTGAATTTATCCATTTTTGAAGACTCTCAAATTGACCTTTTAATTGTTTGAAGAAAGGCATGACCTCAGTTAAATAACATTCTTTAGTTTGCTCAAAACCCCTTTCCCCCTCAGTTATCCCTGTAGGTGTAATTCTCTTCTTACACGTTTTCTCAAAATCAACAAACAGCTGATATACAACACACAAGCTGATTAAGGTCTTGCTATTAGTGGCAATAGATCTAGGAACTAGATGCATTGGTGTATTTGGAGGATACACAGTAGCTGCAGGCATTTTCCTAAGGGGAGTGTTTGTTTCAACAAGTACATTAACTTTTAGCTTATTCATATCTTTCTTCCAAAAGATCTGTTCTGGGGTTAATTGAGTTTGAGGCTTAAACATGTTCAGGGAGATCCAATTTTCCTTAGTGTAATCATGGGGTTTGATCGTTATGTTATTCTCTTTACACGCAGGATCGTTAAGCTTCTTATTCATTTTCTCCCTAGATGCATCATCTATTTTTCTATCTTCCTCAGTGCACTCAATGCAACTAGGTTTCTGTCTACGTTTAAGAATCTCATTGCCATCATAGATTACATTTTGAGCAGCTTTTGCAATCTTACCATACTCAGGATTAGGTTTCTCTATAATGGGAATACTATGCTTATCGCTGAGAACTCTATGCTTAGTGATCATGTGAGCAGTTTGAATGGTATTCCCTTGTACGTACAACTTATTTTCAATCTTGTTTTTCAAAGTTTTTAGATTAGAGAAATCATTCAAAAGTTTTGATTCCTTAGCACTGAATTCTTGCTTAAGCATTTTAACATTTTCTTGAAGTTCTTGTTTTTTCTTAGCAGTTTTAGAAAGCTTTTCTTGTAAGGAGTTTAACTCTTGTTTTAATACTTCTTCTCTAAAATTACTTTTTCTAATAGTTGTACGCATTTCGTCATCCATTTCCTGCTCACGGGTGGTTAACTCAAACTTAGCACGTTGTTCATAAATAGCAATTTGTTCTTTATAGGCATTTAGTTCAGAGATGACAGAATCATTAGGGGCACAGGCAGTGTATTCATCAAAAACATAGTCATCATTGACTGCAGAAGATGCATCACTTGGTACAGTCTCACTTTCACTTTGTTTTACATATTGATCATATGAGACAACATTAATATTACCCATATTTTCAATATTTGACTCAAAAGTTTCAGTTGATTGTACTTTGTCATGTATCTTTTGCTCATCAACATCATCGTATAGTTTTAATACCTCTGAGATGATTGATTCTTTGGATGGACCAGCGTGCTGTGGTGAGGGGACCTTTGGAGAGACCATTGGAGAAATGCTAGCCATGAAAATTATCTGTGCAGTAGGTTCATCATCAACGTCAGAGTCGTATGCATCACAGTCGGCAACTTGAAAGGCATTCTGATGATTATGACTTATCTCCTGAATTGGCTGCTCATCCACATCTGCATCATATGTCTTGGCATTGCCCTCAGCAAGAAACAACAGCTCCTCTTCATCCAACACAGCTCCATTATCCTGAGCTTGCACAAGTAACATCTTGTCTTTGAAGTACTCTGCATTTTGAGGGCGTTTTGGAGAAGTGCAGTTCCTTGCTATGTGTCCATCACCACCACAGTTGTAGCACTTAATTGGCTTAGCTTGACCCTGATTTGGATTCCTTCCACGATTCTGATTAGCCACATATCCTCTACCAACTCCACCTCTTCCATGTTGATACTGCCTTTCATGAACTGGTTGCACCATAACCTTCCCATCTCTGATAGTAGCTTGATTGTGTGGATTGGATGCAGTTCTGAGGTTATTGTTGGTGTGTGGGAGAGAGTTCATGTTTTGACTAACCATGAGAGACAGTTGATTGATGAAGTTTTCCATGAATGTGTTTGGGTCAGGAGGCTTATATGCTGGATCAGATATGAGCTTGTAATTACCATTACCCATGGGTATGACTTTAGAAGCTTTGGTGGTAATTCCAACATTGGTGTAAAAAGTTGTAGAGTCATTTGACGAACTTGTTTCTCCCTGGTTGGTTTTGAACTGTTCAAGAATCCTTTTTTCAAACATAGCATGTCTCTCATTCTGAAGAAGAAATGCATAAAGTTGCTCATAGTTGGTGTTCTTCAATCCTTTGGTTAGCTTCACAGAGGTGACAAACTTATACCATTCGGGATTCATGTTGTTCACAAACTTTGAATTCAGCTGAATGTTTGGCATGGTCATTTTGATGTTCCTCATATCATTCACAAGCTTATGGAATCTCACTTAGTACTCATAGACACTCTCATCTGGTTTCATCTTGAAATGCTCAAACTCATCATACAGTTGTGATTCTCTGTCTTCCTTGGTTAATTCAGAACCTGAGAGAAGCATCTTGACATTATCCCAAACTGCCTTGGCTTCAGTGTTGTGATTGATAAGCTTGTAGATGTCTTTTGGAAGACCCTGAAGTATAATGTTAGAAGCCCTGATGTCAGCATCGAATCTCTTTTTCTCCTTATCATTGAGCTCATCATACGTCTTTGGTATGTCCAATCCATAGATCATTGTTCCATCTGTAGCTGTATCAATTAAGTCTCTTGTAGTCTCAATCTGATAAGGTCCTTCATCAATGGATTTGAGAATGTTGACCCCATTTTCCTTTCCAAGACAGTACAATCTGATTCATTGAGCCCAAGAGTCGCAGTCACTTCTGTCAAGCATAGGTGGAAGAGTATTTGAACCAGCTGCTTGACCATCCTCAGCAACAGTGGAGATAATTGTAGGTACGTTGGTAGACATGTTAACAGATTACACGGGATTTTATAACTCTATGATTAAACCGGGAAATAGATTCTTTCACGGGATTTTACTAAATCAAGAGAAAACCGTATTACAAACAAAAATCAACCAAGTCGCTACGAATTCTTGAACCAAGTCGCTAAGACCAAGTTGCTAAGAACCAAGTCGCTAATGCACCAAGTCGCTACACAGTTAAGTCGCTAAAGAGCAACTCGCTAAGGTCCAAGTCGCTAAGCACCAAGTCGCTAGATACAGTTAAGTTGCTAAAGAACAACTCGCTAAGATCCAAGTCGCTAGTATCAAGTCGCTAACAATTTACACTATAACTCGCTAACAATTTCTAAAGCAAGTCGCTAACCTCACCAAGTCGCTAGCCATAGTGGAGAATCCACTAACTTGTACTATTTGTCGGCTTGTATCAATAGACAAGTCGCTAACAACTAACACTGTAACTCGCTAACGTTTACTGAAGCAAGTCGCTACGATGAAAAATACTACGAGAACCAAGTCGCTAGCAAGAAAAACTTCAAAAACACACTTTTCAATCCAAAAAAAGCTCAACCACAGTGATTCAAGCTTACCAAATCAAAACCCAAGCACTTACAATGATACTTAACAAAAAAGTACACCCAAAATTCAAATTTTAACACAAGAAATAATCCAAATGATGCAAAAACCACTAAACTTTTTCAAACTCAAAAACCATCTAAAACCACTAGAAATCCAAGTATATGTAAAAGAGATGATCAAACCATGGCTCTTAATACCATTTGTAACATATTGGATTTAACAAACACATGAAACCAAAGATCAAAGAGGCGTATACTATGGTTTTAGAGAGAGAAAGTTAGAGGTTGAGAACTTTAGTGAGAGAAAGAAAAATCTTATTATGAGCTCCAACTCTCTTCCTTGGGAGGTAGAGAGTATTTATAGTTCTTATATAAATCGCCACCTACGGGCTGTGGATCAGGCATACAGTGGGTAAAGACCCGTCCGTCCTCCATGGTGTTACTAAACTAAATACTACTAAACATAAACTAATCTACGACTATGAGCTTTCTAACAATTACATATACTTGAGGTGACCGACTCTTTATTAACTGGATTTACTAAATCCTAACATAGGACTACCTTGCTCCAAGCACTACCAGATGAGCATATGAGTGACTTTCATCATCTTGATGATGCAAAAGAGATCTGGAAGGCTATCAAGGCAAGGTTTGGAGGTAACGAAGAATCGAAGAAGATAAGGAAGACTATGCTGAAGTAGAGCTTTCAAGAGTTCACAATTTCTGAAGAGGAGGGCATACACAAGGGGTATGACAGGTTTCAAAAAATCCTGAGCCAACTGAATCAAATGAAGTCCAAACCTGACAATGAGAAATGCAACATCAAGTTCCTGCGTGCTTTACCTTCTTCTTGGAGGCAGGTTTCTCTCACTCTCAAGGCAAAGGGAGGCCTTGATTATTTAAGCTTTGATGACTTATACAATAAGCTAGAACTCTTGAAATTGATATCAAGGGTCATTCTACCTATTCTCCAACTTCATCAAACTCAGCTTTTGTTAGTACTACAAGTGCTAACATAATGGTGTCATATGCTGAGAGTCCCACTTCTTCATCAGCATCAACCAGAGCACACATTTCTTTTACAAGAAAATCAAAGTCTAACTCAATGTTAGAGAATGTGCTTTACTCATTCGTTGCTGAGACTGAAGACCAACAGCAGTTGGCGTATGAGGATTTTGAACAGATGGATAAATGGGATCTGGAGGAGTTGGACATCAAGTGGCAGATGGCTATGCTTGCTGTAAAAGTCAACAGATTTCAAAAGAAGACTAGGAGGAACATCTGCTACCAAGGAAAAGAGGTAGCCAGGTTTGACAGGAAGAAGATCAGGTGTTTTAAATGCAACCAAGTGGGTCACTTTGCTAGAGAATGCCCAGATAAGAAGGGAAGTGACAGGAGAAGGTATTCCGCATTCAAGAACAAGGAAGCTGAGGATAAGAAACCTAAAGCTCTGTTGTCTTTGGACTCAAGGGTTGACTGGGATGCTCATGTAAATGAAATTCAGGATGAAAATCCTCAGGTTGGATTGGTTGCTGATGCTGCTGAGGAGTTTGCACTGATGGGCATCACATCTCAGGTACAAAATTGTATTTTTGGTTGTAATACTAGATATGATGCTCTTAAAAGTGAATTTGATGATGTAAATGGCCAATATAAAGAAAATTTTATTCAGGTCCAAGCCAATAAGAAAATTGTTAAATCTTTAGAAAAGCAAAAGGTTTGGTACCAACAAAATCAATTGGCTCTAGAAGAAAGAATTAAGGTTTTAGAGAGGGATTTGGAAAACACCACTAACTCGTTAAAATTCTCTGAGAAAGAATATGTAAAAGCTAATATAGAAAAAGAGGGTCTAAAGGCAAATTTAGATACAGAGGTGGCTATACATAGAGAGTGGCAAGAACAGGCTAAAAATCTAGACAAATTGTGGAGAAGTTCTATGTCTGTTAAAACTAAGATGGGGTTGGGCTTCAAGGACTATATTGGTCCATATGAGGTTTATGACCCCTAATGAATATAGTGTTTTTAATCTTGTCACTGATGAAGAGGAAGAAAAATATAGAAAACCTGTTAAATTTGTAAAACAAGGTGAAATGCATGTTGTTCCTTCCTCAATAAATGGTATTGTTAGATCACCTCACCCAGACTCAGACTTGGATGAATCACATATGACCTATGGCCAAAATTCTAATGACTTATCTGACACTGGCAGTGAAACTAGTGATTTTGTCTCTTGTTCTTCTAGTGCTAGGACCTCAGAGACCCTGTCTAAAGACTATGCCAGTTGTGATTCAAGTGAAGAGTCTACAACTCCCAAGTCTGCCTCTCCTAAGCCTTTACCTGTTCACCCTGCCCCAAGAGTTGTTGTTGATGAATTACCTTCAAAGACAGTTTATTTTAAAAACATTTCTTGTTCATTTGGTTCTGTTAAAAACAATTCTGGTTTTGATTGTGGTTTGAATAAGTTTGTTTATGATAATACTTCTCCTGTTATGAACAAGCATTTTAAGAAGAAATCATGTTTTGTTTGTGGTAGTACATTTCATCTTATCAAAGATTGTGCTTTTTATGAGAAGAAAATGGGTGTTTGTACTAATCAACAGAGACATAGACCAATATGGAAGGATGTGACCAAAATTCCTCCATTTGTTCCCTTTGGAACACATGTGAGGCCTGGCAGAACTAATTCTGCTGGTAGACCAGTTCCTGCTGGTAGACATGTTCCTACTGGTAGACCAGTTACTGCTGGTATCCCAGTTTCTGCCGATAGACCATCTTCATCATGTTGGAGAAGAAATGTTCCTAGGCCATTAATCAGACCTACTAGTACTTATTTTCAAAATGTATATAGCCCTGTTAATAATGACCCATTGAATAAAAGGGGGCAAGGTGGGATACTGCTGTTAAGCCCTCAGCAGGTTGCTCTTGGATACAAAATAGACCATCAAAGGATTCTAAGAACAATGGTGGATCTCATCAATCTGCAGGTTTTTTTAAAATGATCCACAAGGCAGGCCCAAGTCAGTAATGACTTGGGTCTCCATGTATACTAATGTTGTTGTATATGTTTTAACTTGTAGGATGATCCTCATACAAATAAAGATTTAGGTATTGTTGATAGTGGATGTTCTAGGAGTATGACAGGGAACAGAGATAGATTGCATAATTTTGTATCCCTTCATGGAGGTACTGTTACATTTGGAGGTGGAGATGGCAAAATCACAGGGAAGGGAACCATTAGAACTTCCAAGCTGGACTTTGAGAATGTGTATTATATGGAAGAACTTAGAAATTTTAATCTAGTTTTTGTGTCTCAAATCTGTGACAAGAAAAATTGTGTTTTATTCACTGATACTGAATGTCTTGTACTTTCCAAAGACTTTCAGATACCTGCTGATAGTCAAGTTGTGCTGAAGGTACCTAGGAAACATAATTTGTATACATTCAACCTCAATGATATTCAGCCTAAAGGAGATTTAGCTTGTTTGATGGCAAAACAATCCTTTGATGAATCTAATAAATGGCATACAAGGATGGCTCACGTCAATTTCAAAACTATCAACAAGTTGGCAAAACATCATTTAGTTCATGGACTTCCTTCCAAAGTCTTTACTAATGAGAACAATTGTGTGGCCTGCAACAAGGGAAAGCAGCACAAGGCTTCTTATAAATCCATTACTGTTGTCAGCACTATCTCAGATCCTTTCCAGCTTCTGCACATGGACCTCTTTGGTCCCACATCCATCAGAAGCATTGATCACAAGTACTACTGTTTGGTGGTTACTGATGACTACAGTAGGTATTGCTGGGCATTCTTTTTGGGGACTAAGGATGAAACGTTTCAGGTTCTTCAAAACTTTATTGCCCTGGTTGAGAATCAACTGAATAAAAAGGTTAAAGCCATCAGGTGTGATAATGGGATAGAGTTCAAGAATGCCAAATTAATTGAGCTTTGTGCTTCTAAGGGGATAAAAAGGGATTATAGCAATGCCAGGACTCCACAACAAAATGGAGTTGCTGAAAGGAAGAACAGAACCCTTATTGAAGCAGCAAGGTCTATGCTTGCTAATTCAAAGTTACCCACCATGTTCTGGACTGAAGCAGTCAGTACTGCCTGTTATGATTTGAACAGAGTGTTGATAACTCATCCTCACAATAAGACACCTTATGCACTTTCGTCTAGCAAGATTCCCACCATAAGCTACTTTAAGCCTTTTGGTTGTCATGTGACCATCTTAAACACCAGTGATCATTTGGGTAAATTTGAAGGAAAGGCTGATGAGGGTTTTGTAGTAGGCTATTCTGCTCATAGTAAAGCTTACAGGGTTTATAACATCTCTACAATGAGGATAGAAGAAACACTGAATCTGAGATTTTTGGAGGACAAGCCTAATGTTCAGGGAGCAGGTCAAGAGTGGTACTTTGATCTTGACTATTTAAATGATCACTTAGGTTATACTCGTTATAAATCTAATCTTTCTGCAGAACCATAAGCTTCTCAAACTAAAATTTCAGGTTCCTCAGATGATGAATTAAACTCAGATTGTGGTGAACAACTTATTGTTGTTCCTTCTTTTCCTACTAACCACTTTTTAGGTACAAAGGCCACAGATTCTTATGATGTAACTTCAAGTGATTTAGGGTATGCAGAAGAACTTGAGAAGCTTCAATGCCAAGAACATGCAGCAAAGCATGATGCTGAAAAGAATGGTTATGAATTCTCCAAAGAAACAGAAGAACTCTTAAGGCAGGCAACTGTTGAAGCCCACAGGAATTTTGATGCTGCTGATAATGTATCTATTCCTGCTAGGGGTGTTCAAAAAATCCGAGAAACCGACGAACCGAGCCGATCCGCTCAATCCGAAACCGCAAAAAACCGATAACCGAAGAAACCGAAATCGAGAAAAACCGAAACCGGAAAAACCCGCTTATCATGGTTCGGTTTCGGTTTTTACTTTTAGTTATCCGTGGTTACCCGAACCGAACCGCCTATAATATACATATAGGTTTCAACAAACCATTCTTAAAAATGTACAAGTATTAACTATATATCTTATTGCATTACTTTTATCGTATAACGCATTTTTACTTACCTAATGTGATCATTTACTAACGTCCATGGATTACATATGATTAAAGTGATCGTACTTATAAACGTCAAATAAATAGTATTAGTTATTTTGTTACATATGATAATTTGAATGCTTTTATTGCGACGGAACAACATTATTATGACTTAAATCGTTTCAATGTTGTTTAATTTTACTACAATTGACATATTACGTTCTAATTTATGTTATTGTTCGTCTGATTCAATTCGATTAATTTTTTAAAATGGTTAACCGTGACCCGAACCGCGGGTAACCGCCCATTTCGGGTACCCGCATGTCCGGTTACCCGCCTAGTACGGTTCGGTTTCGGATAGTAAAGTGAACTACCCGCCCCGCGATGGATAGTTAAAATCTCTAACCGAACCGAGCCGAACCGCCCCGTGAACACCCCTAATTCCTGCTGGTGGTGTGACTAATCCTACTGGTCAGAAAGCTGTTGATGCTGTCAATTCTGCTGGTAATGGTTCAGTTGCTGTTGATATTGATTCTGCTGATAGTTCTCCTGTTTCTCCTGCTACTGATGTTGTTCTTGCGGTTCCCTCCACTTCCCCATCTGTTAATACTCTGGGTTTCGATATTTCTCCCACCAGATTTCCAAGTCCATCTGACTTAGCCAATTCACAATATTCAAGCACTGAATTGGATGGCATTCATCATTTGTCAAGAAAAGGCATTTTTGATTCTTCTTCCTATGATGATGACTTTGGTCCTACTATCAATAATCTGGCTACATCAGTTGATGTTAGTCCTAATGTTACTAAGAGGACTAACACAGTACATCCATAATCTCTAATTATTGGTGATCCTACTTCATCTGTGCAAACAAGAAGCAAGGTGAAGAAGACAAGTTTTGGTGAATCTGCATTTCTCAGTTACATTCAGGATCAACATAGGAACAATCACATAGACTATCATCATTGTCTATTTGCTTGTTTCCTCTCTCAAGTTGAACCTACCAGTGTTGCACAGGCTTTGGCAGATGATGATTGGGTAGCTACTATGCAAGAAGAAATGCAACAGTTTTTAAATCAAAATGTTTGGGAGCTTGTTCAGTTGCCTCCTGGCAAGTATGCCATTGGCACAAAATGGATTCTGAAGTGTAAGAGAGATGCAAGGGGGATTGTGGTGAGGAATAAGGCTAGATTGGTTGCCCAAGGTCACATACAAGAAGAAGGATTGATTATGATGAAGTTTTTGCTCATGTTGCTAGAGTAGAAGATATCAGACTTTTCTTGGCTTTTGCTTCCTAAATGGGCTTTATGGTATATCAGATGGATGTTAAAAGTGCTTTCCTATATGGTGAAATTGAAGAAGAAGTGTATGTCACTCAGCCCAAGGGATTTGTAGACCCTCACACACCAGATATGGTTTAGAAAGTGGTTAAAGGACTCTATGGACTTCATCAGGCACCTAGAGCTTGGTATGCTAGGCTCTCCTCATTCCTGCTGAAGCATGGCTACAGGAGTGGTGCTATTGATAAGACTCTCTTTATCAAGAAGAACTCCAGGGATATAATCCTTGTCCAAGTCTATGTGGATGACATTATCTTTGGTTCTACCAAAGAAGCTTGGTGCAGGGAATTTGAGGAGTTAATGAAAAGTGAGTTTGAGATGAGTGCAATGGGTGAGCTTACATTATTTCTGGGCCTACAAGTGCAGCAGAAATCAGATGGTATTTTCATTCATCAAGAGAAATATGTGCATGACATCCTCAAGAAGTTTGATATGGAACTCGTTAGGACTGCAACTAGTTCCTATGAAGCCCCAAAGCTTAAGTCAAATTATGAACCAGATCATGCTGTCAATGTCCACCTATACAGATCAATGGTTGGTTCACTCATGTATTTGACTGCTTCAAGGCCTGATATTATGTTTGCAATCATTGCCTGTTCCAGGCATCAAGTCACTCCTTTGACTTCCAATTTGAATGCAGTCAAGAAAATCTTCAAGTATCTCAAAGGTCAACCTAGGTTGGGTCTTTGGTATCCTAGAGAGTCTCCATTTGAGCTGGAAGCTTATAGTGATAGTGACTATGCTGGTGCAAACTTTGATCGCAAATCCACTACTAGGGGTTGTCAGTTTCTGGGTAGGAGATTAATCTCCTGGCAATGCAAGAAGCAGACCATAGTGGCTACATCTTCTACTGAGGCTGAATATGTTGATGCTGCTAGTTGTTGTGGTCAGGTACTTTGGATTCAAAATCAATTATTGGATTATGGGTTCAATTTTATGAACACTAAGATAGTAAGATCTTTATAGACAACCAAAGTACAATTTGCATTGTTAAAAAGCTTGTTTTTCATCAAAGAACTAAGCACATAGAAATTCGACACCACTTTATCAAAGATGCTAATGAAAAATACCTTATTCAAGTGGTTAAAATTCATACAGATGAAAATGTAGCTGATTTGTTGACTAAAGCTTTTGATGGTCCAAGGTTTCAATTTTTCGTTGTCCATATAGACATGATCAACCCCTGATTGTTGTGTTTGAGGGGAGGATTATGCCTAAGGGGAGGTTTCTAGATTAAGGGGAGGATTTATGTTGTATATTTTGTATATATGTATATATGTGTATATATTAGTTTTAATTGTTCTGTGTTCTACTAACCTTTTTGCAGATCTAGTATCAAACACATAATCAGTAGCAAAAGATTTAAACTACAAGCTTAAAAGTCCTTTATTCATATAAAACACTGCATTCTTAGATGCAGTATAACATTACCAGAATTTTTCATTATTGCTGCTGATTACATCAAGACTTCATCCTAACAAGATTCATAAAAGATTCCCTCAGACTACAGCTTCCATCTTCCAGGCACCTACTCAAGCCTCCACTTTCCCCACTCTGGCATCCTCTGGCTTCGCAGCTAGACCAACCACTTGAGCTCTCTTCTCAGGGTTTGAGGTGGAGGGTCCTGGTATTGGAGCTGAAGGACCTGCAACTTGCACAGAAGGAGGTGGCACAATAGCAAGAGGAGCAACATTCATCACTGGTTTGGATGAACCATCATGCTCATCATCAGTGTCAGAACTAGTTGCAAAAAATGGTGATGTACGAGGAGGGTCTCTGGATATGTAAGTCACGCTGGAATAACCACGAGGAAAGTAGTTTAACCATCCGTCATTGGATGGCTCACTCTCTGAGTCAGAAGAGATGTTGATCGGATGATTGGGAGAGTTACTCATTGTGGTTTGACTGGAAATTGGTTGTGTTAGGGTTATTTGGTTTGTATGTGTGTTTAATGAGGCAAGGGGTTGGTTAAATAGGCATAGTAAAGTTGGAATCTTTGGTTGGTAAAATTTATGGCTATAATTAATTGGTTGGTATTTGAGGAAATAAAGGTTAAGTATGGAGACTATAGATGCATAGATATGTACAGCAGGATTTATCTTTTCTCCATTCCTGCTAGTAACGTGATTGTTTCTGCTGAGGGGAAATGGTTTCTGCTGGTAGCTTTGATATGGAAACAGTGGTCACACGTTTTGTCATTCCTACTGGTTGACTAGATGGTTTCTGCTGATTGACTTTTTATTGTTGCTGGCTTCGTAAACTTGGGAATTAAATATGGGATTTGATTATAGGCAAAATTGGTCAAAGATTCTATGCGAATGTTTTGCCGAATTAAACGGTTATTTTAAGTAACTTACTTAAATAACCAATTATTGATATCCCTTGACCTAATTGCTCAATTCCCTCTCATTTTGAAACCAAACCCATCTTCAACCTCCTCAGACCACTTAATGGCATCATTAGCTTTCAAAGTCGATCACAATAAAGTTGCATTCTTGGAAAGAGCTAAAGGGAGTGATGTGTATGATCCCATGATAGACTTTCTTCTGCGTTCAAAGATCAGATATACTAAGACGGTTGATGACTTGGAGGCTCAGCTAACAGTAACAAGGAATGAGCTTAAGGAAACCAAGCAGACTCTGGGTGGTGCTCTAGTTAATATGCTTAAAAGGGTGACAGACTTGGAAGTTAGACTTCATAAGAGGAGGAGCAGATTTATAGTTTCTGATTCAGAAGAGGAACAAGATATAGAGAGGACACATATTGATTTGGATACACTACATGTGTTGGCCTCTGTGTCTTTGGGAGAGACTGCAGCTCAGAGAGATCCATAAGTTCAGGTTTTTAACAGAAGAAGAACTAGAAGGAGGAACTATCTAAATCTTAATGTACTCAAGACTAGTTCTGTGGATCCTCCTGGTATTTCTATTGCTGCTTATCAAGTGCAACTTCCTCCTAAACCCATTTCTACTGACAAGGATGTTGAGGCTAAGATTTCTTCTGATGCTGTTGAGATTCCAGTTTCTACTGATAGTGTCCCTGATCCTACTGATAAGCCTATCCATGCTGCTACTCCATCCATTGCTTCTGAGATACCAGCATCTATTCCTTCTAACCCTAAGGTTCTTTCTGAAGATGTTCATGTGGATATTTCTCTAGGGGATAAGAGGAAGGCTCCAATGATGGAGGAGGAAGTGGATACTGCTGCTTTAAAGGCTGAACAGGAAAGGCTTTTTAAACTTCGTGAACTTGAAAAGGGTGATAGAGAGGTAGCAGGGAAAGTTCAAGCCTCATATTATGCTGAATTTCAAACTTACATAGTTCCTGACATCACACCTCAGAGAATGCAAGAACTGGATGAGGCAGCTTTACATTTCTCTGATGACACATGGCAATCAATTGTGGCTGGAGTTACTTATAACACCTCTCTTGCTCAGTCCATCTTAGGGGGTGCTTTTGATTCTAATAACTTTGTTGCTGATCTGATGGCACTGGCTAATAAGAGGAAGAAAGTTGTTGCAGAAAGAAAAGCTAAGGCAAAAAGGGATCGACCTCCTACTCAAGCTGAACAACGAAAACATATGAGGGAGTTTGTGAAAAATACGAGTTCTGCTGTATACAACAATGGATGGACTATGGCCTGTGTGAAGTCTTTGACAGATGAACAGTTGGTGGCAGAGTATAACAAAATTCTCACACATTTGGAAAAGGATGGTATTAACCCATATACAAGGACGAAGAGACATCAGCCTTCCTTGGAAGGACCTGAAGTCAAGCGATTGAAATCTACTGATCCTTCTGAAGAGATACTGCTTCCAACTGCAGATATTGGTGTCCATGTTGAAGAGACCACTGTGCCGCATTCCACACCTGTTGAGAGACATCCTGAACCATCTCTTCCTGCTGATGCATCTCAGACTATTCCTTCTGAAGGTGTTTCTTCTGTTCCTACTACTGATCGTCAGAGCATTCCCACTTACAACCTTGGTGCTGATCTTTTTGATACACCTAAGGATGTTTCTACTGATACAATACCACCTGTTCCTTCTGATGTTGGTTCAGATGTTGCTTCTGATATTGCCCAATCTAATTCTACTGAGAAGGATAACCCTATTTCTACTAATGCACTTGTTTCCTCTAAAGGTGCAAAATCACCAGATGTTACCTCAGTGATCCTTACTCTAGAAGCTTCAAGATCTAATATTTCTTCTCCTTCCTCCACACCTGGTGGAAGACGAAAGAGTATAGCCAAGAAGAGGAGTTCTCGGGTCCTTGATCAGAATGTTCCTGACCATTCATTCATCATAGTTGCGGATCCTAGTGATTCTGATGAAGAACCAATTGTTTGGTCTCTTTTAGATAGATGGGAACTTACAAATTACATGGGTGGCAAGGTAAATACAATCTATAGGAAAGATGGGTCATTCAAGCATTTTATCTTTCTAAGTTAGATACTTCATCTTGTGGATAGACAAGATCTTATAAAGCTGTATGGATTGGTCTCTAACTATTTTGACACTCATCCTGCATTTGGTGCTGGTCTTCTCTTACTAGATGATTTGCATGTCTTGTTTGACTCCACTTATTAGGATGAAAAAGGTTTCTCCGTTTGGGATACTCAGGGTGATTGGATTGTATGGGACTGGATGTTTTATCCACTGGCTAATGTGCATGTGTTACACACTGTAAGTGGTCTTTATGTGTATATGTTCTCCGATTTGCAGTATCCTTTGTCTGTGCAGGTGATAACTCAAATGTTAAAGCATCAGCTGGTGCTTTCTACTGAACCTGTTGGCAATTATATGATGCATGCAGAGCAGTTGGTCAAACTTATTAAGGATAGAATTCGTGCTGCCAATGCTGCTGCCACATCTTGAGACTGGTATTTTTTTGTACATTCTTTCTTTTCTTATTTTGTGTTTAAAAAAATGTATTTTGTATATATTATGAGCATACTAACTTTTCTTTGAGGATCTTGTTGTATAGTTGTGCTCCATATATGGTAATCAACTCACCATGTCTTTGACAAGAAAGAGTTGACTCACCATGGGGGTACGGCTCTGGTGAGCATTCCTCAAATCCATTGATAGTTGCTGATTTACTAAAAATCAGGGGTTATCAATGTACCCTGGTCTCACACACCAAACATTGGCTACTCCATGAGCAAACGGCTCTGGTAAAGAGATATCAAATCCATTGGATGGTTGACAATTTTCCAATAAATTGTATGGTGCTCAACTCCACTTGTCCTCATAGATGAAGAGTTGGCTAGCCCACAAGTTCATGGCTTGTGGTAAAGGCAGTGGAATACCATGACTAGTCCTGAGTTCACGGCTTCAGGTAAAGACAAGTCAAATCCGTTGATGGCTGTGATGGTTTCCCAAAAACCATTAGGGTTTCCAACACACCGTTTATTCACGTTCTAAGTGTTGGACTGGTTATTGGTTCACCAGGGTGATGTCATGATTCCACCAAAGAACCAGCTAGCCCAAGTGTGAGTAGCTACTTGGTAAAGGCTCATCAAATCTACTCAGGTTCCTGTTGTTGTTGGATTCTGATGCTGCTGCATAGGAGCTGCTGATGGATCTTTGTATGTTCATGCTGCTACTGGTGGTTCTAGGAGTAGCTTCTGGTTCATACTATTTCTTGAAACTTGAAGTTAACATGGTCAAATTCAAGTTTAGGGGAGGATTGTTAGGAATTATTGTAACAGTGGGTTCCTGCTGATAATGGTTCCTGCTGATAGTATTAGTATTCCTGCTGATAGTGCAGTTATTGCTGATAGTGCAGTTACTGCTGATAGCTCTTTCTGTTTTTGCGGATATGTAGTTTCTGTATTATTAGTATTTAGTTAGGATATGCATGAGTTAATTTAGGAAGAGATAATGCATATCTTTTACGTGTTTTGTAAGCTGCAGATAGGATTTCTGGTAGTATAAAAGAAACCTGTGGCTAGGGTTTATGTGCGCTTTTCAATAACTTTAGTGAATCAATATAGATCCATAGAGGATCAAGTAATTTGTGTTTATTGTCTTCTTAAACTCGCATGTTTATATTCCGCGTGAGCATAAGTTTTATAAAGGTTCTCCATAGTCTGCTTGTGATTATACAGGTTTACTATACGTTCATTAAGGCTCTTAAGATCTATCTGGGACTGATCCAACACCAACCAACTTGTTGACAAAGAGTGTGTGTGTGTGTAATGTTGGGCCGAAACCCAACTATCATGAAAGTCAGCCTTATTTCTTAGAGCCACCATGGCGCGTTTGATCTTAACTGCCATAACGAACACGTTTGGCTTTGCATCGACTCGAGTATACCATGGATCATTCTCTACTTTGATCGTCAAGTCACAAATTGGATAACAAATATAAATCGAAACTCGAAAACATATTACCTAAAGCAAATAGTCACACGTATAAAATAAACTTACAACGCGAGCAAAATATCTTTGCACTCTTAATTTCTAAAATATAAACCAACAAACATTTATTTAAAATTATTTGTTAGCCTTAATAGTTTTTATTAGAAGTGATGGTCATTCACATTTAGGAACTTTGTAACGTGTGTTAGATATCGTATTAGAATAGTCAACGGGATCGTGGATTGGGCTAAGCTATATGGCTAAAAGCTATGTTAAGCTAGCCTTGTATAAGCTCATGTAACCCAATCCAATCCAAGTCCATATCCACGGCCCATGCCAAGCCCATTAGGGTATTTCTCTCTTACTATAAATACCCCTCAAATATGTGCTTGAGTGTGTGTGTGTGTGTGTGTGTGTTTCTTTGGAATACAAGTTTCCTTTCTTCTCTCTATCTCTCTAAATATACATACGAATACATATCTTGTACCACCATCTTTACTTAATCTTTCTTACTTCTTATTCCTACGCATATCACAAGCTTTGTGTGGTTCGTGTTCTTTACGCATACGTGTGATAAGGTGGGTTTCGTGATAAGGCTGATAGATTTAAGGTCCTACAATTGGTATCAATCGCCTAACAATGGTTTAGGAGTGTTGTGTTACGTTTTTGGTTCGAACTTAACACATAAAGTTACGTTTTTTCTCTATAAACGTGGGCTTTTTGCATAAAGTTTTGATTTTTACGAGGTTTTAAGGTTAAAGTTGTAGACTTTATTGATCTTTAAGTGTTTTGGAAGAAGTTTGTGCAAGAGAAATAATTTTGAAACGTGTTTTTGGGTGAAAAGTAGCGTTTTTGCAAAATCTGGACAGTTTTACGCTTAAGCAACTTTTGGTCAAAACCCTCCTTTTACGCGTAAGAAAAGTCAAAACTCTAATCCGACGAGTAAGGTCTTACGCGTAAAAATTTTGGATTTTACGCATAAGCTTTTGGTGCAGATTCTTCGAGCTTCAACGGTTACTCAGTACTTCCCTCACTTGGATAAGTTTTTGGAATACTACGACTTGTGAAATCTCACTAGCTTGGATAAGTTAGAGAGATATGACTCAGTTTTTACGCGTAAGCAAGTTTTTTACGCCTAAGTGTTAAATCTTACGCATAAGACACTGGGTTACGCATAAGAATTAAAACTTACGAGTAAGATATTTTTACGCATAAGAGAAATCTTACGCGTAAGGATATTGTTTACGCATAAGAGTTAATTTTTACGCGTAAGGTCACTGTTTACGCATAAGATTCAAATCTTACGCCTAAGGACTAAGTTTACACCTAAGCTCACTGTTTACGCATAACAGGACTCTACGCGTAACTTCTTCTGTCTACGCCTAAGCATTTTTGGCGGGAAAATTTGAGTAAAATTTAAATTTTATGGGAGTTTAACCGTTCAATTTTTACGCGAAATTCAAATTTTGATATAACTTGGAAAATTTTGGTCAAAAATTCAAATTTTTGGACCCAAATTCAAATTTTTTCGGTCAAATTTGGCGTCAAAATTGTCAAAACTCAAATTTTTCATACAACCTTAGAATTGAATTTTATGGTGAATTTCAAATTTTGGGACAGAAAATTTTACGGCTAAGAACAAGTTTACGAGTCAGATTTTCAGCAAAACTTCAAACGGCCATACCTTATTGAACACAACTCCTTTATCGTTGAATCGATCCTACATCAACTTTATCATTCATACCTTCATCAATGGCAACTATGCAAGATCGTTATACAGCTGCTTTCAAAACTGCTATTGCTGCATTCGCCAAAGCATTAAACATCAGTAATTACTCCACACCGAATAACAACAACCCATGGATTTCATCGTACAATATGCAGTTTTCTCAACCAAGTATTCATATGAGTCAAGAAGGACAAATGGGAGATGTTATTGGGAATCAGCAAGGATTTGCTACGGGTATACAGTTGGGGAATCAGATGCAATATGCAGGGCAGTATGTTGGTAATCAGGGGGGTCAGATTGTGAATTAAAATATGGGATATCAAAATGGGAATAACTGTTTTATGACTTCGGTTCAGAATGCTACCTCTGACACTCAAAGCCAAGATTCAGGTTATCTTAATTCATAATGCCGTGTCAAGCCAAAACCGAGTGCTGCAAAGATCAAGTACATGTTGATGTTAGCACTGAAAGAAGAATCGGGAATAGAGTTAACTGATGAGGTATACGATTTCATGTATCCTGGACGGGTACATAAAGCAAACGATAATGCAAACTACTGTCTTCCAGTCATTCAGCAGGATACGACATCATGCAGTACTTCTGACACAACTCCCATCTATGACACAGATCCACTCAATGAGGTACCAAATTATAGTAATGTTGCTAATCCGTTTACTCATGAGAAGCCACATTCTGTGTCTCCCGAACCTTATTATGACACATATGTGGGGGAGCAAGTTAATAGCAATGTTAACTCTGAAACTCCATATATGGATCCTAATGGAGGTTAAGGTGAACAGAATGGTGCTAATGATGAGGAAACACGTGCTTATTTTGAAATAATTAATTAATAATTGTGGTATTGAGATTGAGAAAGTTAGAACGGTCAATCGCGAAGTTAAGGCCGCGAATGCTAAATTGACCGTTGAGCTTGAGAGTTACAAGGAGAACGCAAAAGCTTTTGAATTTCACAAAAACAAAGATGTGGAAAACTAGAAGGGGGGGTTGAATAGTTTTACCAATTAAAACTTCCTTTTAAACTATTTAGATCGACTTATGTCAATCTATTTGGTTGTGTGTGTTGGATGTTGATAAACAAGCATATAAAGATATGTAATGAAAAGATAAGAGTAAGAAGCACAAAACCACAACGCAAAGGACACCTTCCTTGCCCTACTCCACTCCCCGAGTCACCTACTCGAGAGTTTGTAAACACTACACCAATCTCCTTATGGCGGAGAAGCCTTCACAACGTCGCTTAACCTTTTTCCGATACAAAGCTAAATACCGAGTTCTTTCACACCAAGGCGAACCACACCTAACACAACGTCGCCTACCCTTTATGCGGTGCTAGGCTAACCACCGAGTTCTTTCACACCTTAGGTGAACTACACCTTCACAACGTCGCCTACCCTTTATTAGGTACTAGGCTAAGCACCTAGTTCCATTGCAATGGAGGAACTACTACCACACTACACCAACGACTAATCCCAAAGGAGATCTACTCCTTTACAACATCATCAAGGACATCAATATCCTTGGATCTAATGCTAGTCTATCTAGTACATTGAAACACACCATATCGAATGTACATCTAAGGCACCTTTCACTAATGCCTTTGATTAGATCTACAAGACACCTTTCACTAATGTCTTGTATCTTCACTTCTAAGCACCTTTCACTAATGCTTCTTGTCTTAACTTCTAAGCACCTACCATAAGTGCTTATCCTATAGACGATAGATACCCTTCACTAATATCTTCGTCTTGACACTTGAGACATCTTTCACTAATGTCTTCAATACTACACTTCTTTGAAGAAAGAAAGAGATCATCAACAAGAGGACTTCAATAGCCTTGATGATGAGGAAGCATGGCAACTCATGGACTTGATTTTGCTCAACTTCAAAGGTGGTGATCTTTCCTTTAAGAGAAACCTACAAGATCACACAAAGACAAAACTACAAACATAGATCTCTTGGATCTAAGGTTAGTGAGATTTAACTCAGGGGAGAAAGTATGTTGGAGAGGGGTGAATTATAATGAAGAAATGGCTCACTATTTATAGAGGAAAAATCCTACTGTTTCCCCGGATCCCACGGATCCCTACCACAAGGGATCCGGCTAGCACAAAGCTAGGGATCCGTGGTCCGCTCCTCTTTGCCCATGGGTATTTTTGGTTATGGGTCATGGGTCATGGGTTATGGGTTAATCCATGGTTTTCTTTCTAGATACAATGTATCTTAAGGATACAATGAACTTGGTTAAGTGGTATATATAAAACCATTGGTCAGAAACCATTTGCTAGTATTTACCCATTTAGTATATACTTGTATTTACCCAATTTAGCATACACTTAGTTTTTACCCATTTTAGTATACTTAGTTTAAGTATATGTTTAACCCAATATGTAAACACTAGTTGTTTGTACATATGTATCTAAATCATAAAATCACTTATACTTGTTTTAGTGTTTTATGTGAAAGCGTAAGTGTGTTAGAAGACTATTAGTTCAAACCATTTACGTATTTTATTTGTTTCCTTAAAATGATCTTACTTTTGTTATCGACAAAACATTAGAAGATCGTAAAATATAAATAAACATTTTTACGGCTTATTTGTATTAACAATCTCCCCTTTTTTGTTGATGACAAAACATAAGATTATTTTAAGTAAAAGCTAAAATTCGTAAAAGTTTGAATTTGTAGTTTTTACTTTTCTTCTCCCCCTTTTTGTCAAAACAAAAAGTGTTTGAAAGAAAGCAACACATCGTTTTTAAAAAAAACATGTGAAAGTAAAGAAGAAAAAGATAGAGAGCAAGTAACGGGAAAGGATCTCGTCGTTACTCCCCCTTGACGAGTCCATCCCTAAGTAAGGGCGTCAAGAAACTAATTCTAATCTAGTTCATTTGCAACTAACTTATGCAAAAGATTACGTCAATGTGACGGGTGTGCTCCCCCTAGATTATTGCAATATTTGCAACGGGAAGTTATGAAATTAAAATCAAATGTTGCAAGTATTTTTGCAACATATCGTTTTGACACCAAGCTCCCCCTAGCTTTAGGATGTCAAATTCTTTATGTGTTAATTGAATAGCTGCAAACAAGGGTTAGAAAACAAGCATAATTCACAAGTTCCTGCAGATGTGATTTAAGTTAGAAAACAAAATCTTTCTGACTTCACGGATCCCACGGTTCCCTCCTAGTAGGGATCCGTCTAGGCAATACTGAGGGATCCGTCTGGCTGATGACTAAAATCAGCAAAGGTGATATAACACGTAATGTTATCACATAAATGAGATATGAATACATATTCTCAAAAAAAATAACAAGTAGCATGTAATTCCATTTAATAAAACAAGAGTTATGATATACATGACTCGAAAAATACGAAAATAGACAATACATGACTAGGAATTTCTAGACTATCTAACGCTTGATGCTAGTAAAATCTTCTAGCTCAAGTTTTGTTTAGGTTTGATCTCGTCGAAACGTTCGAGGAGATGATAGAACATGAAACGTTGGTCTTCTCGTACTTCATGTATCAAACTTTCAACATGTTGACAATGATAGCAATCTTTGTCATGGCTAGGTGGTGGTGGTGGAGGAAATAAAAAGCTTGATGCGAAGGATCAAGTGAAGCGGCTTGCGGGGCTTCAAACGATGGAGGGATTGGTGGAGGTGCATTTGAGAATGCCTCGACCAAGAATGATGGTGGTGGTAAGGAAGTGTCAACTTCCATATGGTTGGGTGGTTGACTTTGATGATTTCTCATAATCCATATAGGATTATATGATGGAGACGGCGAAAAGGAAGCCGGAGCAAGTGTTGACTCAACACCTTGATTTTGAATCATTATTCCTCCTAATGAGGAGAATGTTGTCGGCGGAAGCGGATGAGACGGCCTAGGAGGCAAGTCCTCTAAATTGTAGAGGTGTGGTGATGATAGTGGTGACGTAAGTGAAATATTTCTAGGAACCAATGGTGATGGTTTAGTGGAGATGATATTGTTTGGCCTAGGAGGTATGGTGGTGTTAGGCATAGGTAGTTTTGTGGGTACTATCCTTTTAGGAATTGGTTTGATTGGATGATGAAGGATTCTCTCATTTGTTGGTTTGACGGGAGATGATTCGGTTGAGGAAATTTCGTGTATGACACGAGCCTTTTTCATGGGTGGTTCTTTGTTGGATAAGTTATAACTTGGGGTTTTTCTCATGATGAATTGATTTCAAGAGCTGAAAGTTAGAGTGAGAGTGATGACTATGGAGGTCCTAACAAGGTGGTTTATAAACTAAGAGATTTGGCAAGTGAATTTAAGCTTTGAGCCACTAGGATTCATTGGAGTGTGATGATTGACATGCACAAGAGTCAACTTCAGAGGTTTGACTGATCTATGGACTCATTTAAGATGAGATGGAGTGTTTGAGTTAGGAAGATAAGTTGAAATGATTGTTTTAGCAATATTTGACCTATACTGTCATCCGGATCCCACGGTTCCTTTCTCAGAGGGATCCGTCTAGACTAATCCTAGGGATCCGGCTATCAGTAGCTATGAAAGAGTGGAAATGATGTTTCTAAAATTTAAAACCTATAACATCTTGAGTGTTTCAGTCTTCCTAAGTGTTTTAAATGAAGGGGTGCTTAAGTACTTGAAGGTGGTGAGTGATGTAGCTAATGATTGTCTTTTGTGGAAGGATTTGGAACTTTCATAAGTACCAATGAATGAGCAAGGATGACACTAAATAGGAGAGTGTCAATTGAAGCTAAATGATCCTAGAGATGAGGTTTTAGCTTGAGGTGATATTAAGAAAAATTCTTAAAAGTTTCAAGAATTGAAAAACTAATTTTTTGTCTTACCTTGAGATATAAAAGACTAGAAGCAATTTCCTTAAAATTGTTTAGCTTGCTTTCTTAAAGAGATGAGGTTGTGACTTAGGATTGTGTTTTGGAAAATATCCTAATGGTTTTGAGATGGGAAAAGTAGGATTTTATTAACTTTGATCAATTTTGAGGTGAGATTGATTTATGATCAATTTTGTTATAAAGGATTTTTTAACCTAGATGTGAAGGGTAAAAATATGAAGTGTGAGTTTTGAGAGCGGAAGAGTGATGGATTAAAACAAAGTGATTGATCTATGAATATCTTAGAGTGTGTTCTATGTGAGTTGGAAAGAGTAGGAAAGGTCAACCTATCTTGATAAAGTCTTAATCTACCTTAAGACACTATGTTTAGCTTAGTGTGGGGTGTTCTAAGGATGTGTTTGACATACAATGCTTGTAATTGCATTTTCTGTTTTGCCGGATCCCACGGTTCCCTAGATGTAGGGATCCGTTTAGTACAACATTTGGGATCCGTCTATCTGCTAGACAGAACCTTTACTAAAGGTATGTAATGATCTTGGCAATGCATTATATTCTAAGTTTTGTTTAAAGGAGTTCTAAAACAAGGATATCAAATGTAAGATGTTTTATTTCATGAAAGAAATAGGATTACATTGATAAATAATGAGTAGAGTAGAATTGATCCTATTTGACTATTCTAGGTTTCTTGAGTATCTTCGCTAGGAGGATCATTATGTGATTGATGGGTATTGGTGGAATCAAGAATGAAGAACGTCTTCATGAGAGATATGTTTAGCGGTTCCATCATCTTATTCACAAGTACGTACAACGGACTTTGAAATTGAGGATGGAAATGCATAACATTGTGATAGAGGCGTGTCAAGAACATTCCATAAGGGATGAGTTTATTCTTGGAGCCTTGAAGATTTTCAATTCGCCTTGCGAAGAAGTAGGCGAGATTGTATGGTTGTTGTGTTAGCAAACAGTACAACATGTGAGTACAACAAGCGGGAAGAATATCTCGATTTCCCCTAATAATATGATATACATTTTCACGTAGAATGAGAACAAGACGCTTGTACTCTTCTCGGATATCCCGTGTATGGATAATGTTTGGATTGGAGTAATATGGTCGAGGTTTGCATATTATGCGCGTTAAATCTTCCGGAGAGGGTATGTGTGAACAATATGGACTATTTTCTTCACGAAAGTTGAAGAGAGAATCAAGAGACCAATCTTCGGTGAAGGCACTTTGTCCATGATTTGGAATCCGGAGAATGTGAGCAAAATGCCCAAGGGTTAGAGTGAACTTTTGGTTTTTGATGTAAAACCAAAGAGATAGAGAGCGATCCTCGTTACGAACGAGTTCGACTTGACGGAAGAATTCCATTATGAACCTTGGACATATCTTCTCGTTGATTTCAAGAAGACATTCTAGTCCTATGGCTCGGAAGGAGGTATTGATACCTTCTTCGAATTGTAGAGAGGTGTCTACAATACGTCCTTCATGGAAGTGACGGTTTTCGAGATTATTGAACCCACGGACATGATTGCCAGGTGTGTTGGGCTCAAGGGAGATGTTCGGGGTGTAGACGCTAGTGAGTGAAAAATCAAACTCGTATTCATGCGTCATAGTTGAACCTATAGAAGTGATGGGTTAATAGGAGGTGATGTTTATGGTAAACCTATAATAATCTAACGTTTTTACTAGATTTTATTAAAAATGGTATTTAACACTTAATTAACTCATGGTTTTGAAATTCTAGTGGATTATTACTTTTAGAAAGATAGTGGCTTTTAATCTTGCATGAAAAACTGTTTTCCAGTAGGACGGATCCCACGGTTCCTTTATAAAAGGGATCCGGCTAGTATATCTTCTGCGATCCGTGGATCTGTTAGTAACAGAAACAGATTTGATAAAAACATAGGTTTTACAGTTTTTATACCACGAAATATGTTTTATCCTACATTTTCTTTTAGCATGCATACATGACTTTTAATGTATCACGAAAGAATATAACACATATAAAACAAAAGAAATGATAAACACATTATGATATGAATAAAATAGATAAACTAGATTATTAATAATATTGCATTTCAATACTTAGGATGATACAAAGGATTGGGTATATAACCCCAATATAGATCAACAACACAAAGTAAATGTCTCCGTATGTGAACTACATCATAGGGAACACAAGTGCGATGAGTGTTAGGGCGATGAGCACGAGTGCGATGTAAACCATGTTGATGACGGATCTTCTTGATTTCGGATGAAATGAAATGAGGAGGAAGATGAAGTTTTTTAAATGAGAGGGAATTTTTGAAATTGGAAAATTTGAAAAAGTGATGATTGAATAAAGTGGGCGTCGAGTGGGTTTATTAATAGGGAAGGAGGAATTTTGAAATTCGTGTTTTTTGTTTTATTATAGAATTAAAATAAATAAAACATTAGCTATATATACTATGACTATAGATGAGAAATATAACACGTGTGAGAGGAGAAAGGCTTCCTAACGAAGCTTCATGTAGATCATGTGTAAACACAAAAATCTACTCAAATAAATTCCTAACAAATAACACTTATTTACTAAACTAATATCATTTAGATATAAGTGGAAAGTCATACCTCGAGTGCACTTAGGAATGTCTTTACAAATGACAAATGTCACTTAGACTATTCCCGCTCCTTTGCGTTTAAGATACCTTCTTAAGGAAGGTATTCTTGTGACCAAGCGTCTCCTAAAGCTTGGTGGGTATGAGCTTTGACTAATCAATATCACAAAGAAGATTAGTGCAATTAAATGAAAAGATATATAAAAAAATGTTGTTATCAACTCAACATCCAAACATATAGTTTTTGAAAAACATGGTGTTTGTTTTTATGAAAAACCTTCTTTGTAGTTTTCAATTAACTATGGATCGTATCAAGTTTTTAAAGTACAATATACTTCAAGAAACATGGTAACGAAGCTCTGATGCCAATTGTGGAAAACTAGAAGGGGGGGTTGAATAGTTTTACCAATTAAAACTTCCTTTTAAACTATTTAGATCGACTTATGTCAATCTATTTGGTTGTGTGTGTTGGATGTTGATAAACAAGCATATAAAGATATGTAATGAAAAGATAAGAGTAAGAAGCATAAAACCACAACGCGAGTATTTATAGTGGTTCGGCTACAAGGACACCTTCCTTGCCCTACTCCACTCCCCGAGTCACCTACTCGAGAGTTTGTAAACACTACATCAATCTCCTTATGGCGGAGAAGCCTTCACAACGTCGCTTAACCTTTTTCCGGTACAAAGCTAAATACCGAGTTCTTTCACACCAAGGCGAACCACACCTAACACAACGTCGCCTACCCTTTATGCGGTGCTAGGCTAACCACCGAGTTCTTTAACACCTTAGGTGAACTACACCTTCACAACATCGCCTACCCTTTATTAGGTACTAGGCTAAGCACCTAGTTCCATTGCAATGGAGGAACTACTACCACACTACACCAACGACTAATCCCAAAGGAGATCTACTCCTTTACAACATCATCAAGGACATCAATATCCTTGGATCTAATGCTAGTCTATCTAGTACATTGAAACACACCATATCGAATGTACATCTAAGGCACCTTTCACTAATGCCTTTGATTAGATCTACAAGACACCTTTCACTAATGTCTTGTATCTTCACTTCTAAGCACCTTTCACTAATGCTTCTTGTCTTGACTTCTAAGCACCTACCATAAGTGCTTATCCTATAGACGATAGATACCCTTCACTAATATCTTCGTCTTGACACTTGAGACATCTTTCACTAATGTCTTCAATACTACACTTCTTTGAAGAAAGAAAGAGATCATCAACAAGAGGACTTCAATAGCCTTGATGATGAGGAAGCATGGCAACTCATGGACTTGAGTTTGCTCGACTTCAAAGGTGGTGATCTTTCCTTTAAGAGAAACCTACAAGATCACACAAAGACAAAACTACAAACATAGATCTCTTGGATCTAAGGTTAGTGAGATTTAACTCAGGGGAGAAAGTATGTTGGAGAGGGGTGAGATATAATGAAGAAATGGCTCACTATTTATAGAGGAAAAATCCTACTGTTTCCCCGGATCCCACGGATCCCTACCACAAGGGATCCGGCTAGCACAAAGCTAGGGATCCGTGGTCCGCTCCTCTTTGCCCATGGGTATTTTTGGTTATGGGTCATGGGCCATGGGTTATGGGTTGATCCATGGTTTTCTTTCTAGATACAATGTATCTTAAGGATACAATGAACTTGGTTAAGTGGTATATATAAAACCATGGGTCAAAAACCATTTGCTAGTATTTACCCATTTAGTATATACTTGTATTTACCCAATTTAGCATACACTTAGTTTTTACCCATTTTAGTATACTTAGTTTAAGTATATGTTTAACCCAATATGTAAACACTAGTTGTTTGTACATATGTATCTAAATCATAAAATCACTTATACTTGTTTTAGTGTTTTATGTGAAAGCGTAAGTGTGTTAGAAGACTATTAGTTCAAACCATTTACGTATTTTATTTGTTTCCTTAAAATGATCTTACTTTTGTTATCGACAAAACATTAGAAGATCGTAAAATATAAATAAACGTTTTTACGGCTTATTTGTATTAACAAAAGAGTCTGAATTAGAAATTGGTTATCGAGATTCCGTTTTAAGAGAACAACAATTGCAAATCAAGTATAACACACTTGATGTGAATTTGAACTTGAAAATAAAATCTTTAAACAAGGAAATTTCTGATCTTCAAAACCAACTTTCTAAACAACAAGCAACGTATTCTAATCTTGAAAAAGAGAAGAAACAGTTGATTGTTGATTTTTCCAAACGAAAGATTCTCTTCTTGATGAAATTCTTGATAAAGATGAAAAAATAAAAAAATTGGAAAATTTGCTTGTTACAACGGGTCATTCAGCTAAATCAACTAATATGCTGATTAATCAAACAAATCCGTATTTTCATACAACACAAAAAATGGCTCTTGGTAACTCACCTCCTTGTTTCCTCAAGAAAGCTCAGAAAGAAAAGAATGTGTTGAATAATGGAAAAGCTGTGCATGAACCTATAATTGTTCATGATTCTCTTGAAACGTTAGAACTATCTGATGAGAGTAGATCAAAAATGCAACAAAAGAATCCAGGTCTAAAACCAATTGATTATAACAAATGGAACAAAATTAATGGAATTACTTTTGTATCTCAAAAAGAAAAGTCAAAGTTTTCCATCACACCAAGTGTTTCAAACAAAGTGTCAACACCAGTTTCAAAATCAGTTTCAAAACCAGTTGTTGTCTCAAAATCTCTTTCGAACATTGAACAAATGTCTTCAAACAATCCTTTTAACACAAGTGATGTGAGAAGTATTTTAGACAATGTGAAAACTCGAATTGCGGATCTTCAAGAGACTGTTAAAACTAAAACCAATATTACTACTAACATCTGGTCTACTCGTCATGATGACGAAACGAAAGAGTTTTTTGAAACTCAAATTGCCCCTCCGCTTACTAACATCAATTCGAGGGTAATTCATTTTGAACAAGCGTTTTTTAAAGAAACAACTGACTTTGTCAAGGACCATAAATCTCTGGTAAAGCAAGCTAATGAATGTTTTGAACATATCAAAGTTTTGGAAAAACTAAATGATTCTCTCTTCGAAGATGTTATGACTACTAATATCATGTCCATTATTTTACAAACATATTCTGTTGAAGATCATGAAAGACTCCAGTCTGAGACCTCCGAAATTGTTTCGAAATATGAAAAAGCTCTTGAAAAACTTGAAAAAGAAAACGTGTCCTATTTTAAACAACTTGATAAAAATCTGAGGAATGCAAGTATGACAAATTGTCGTATGAGCGTGCCTACAAGGACATGCAAGAGCAAAATGATCTTTTGAGAGCTCAGTTGGAATGTCTAAAAGGGAAGGCTGTGGATACTAAGTTTGCAAAACCATTGACTGAGGAGAAAACAAATGTTCCCAAACCGGTTTTCAAACCAAAAATGTCTATTTCTCAGTTTCCTCCAAAAGTCAATGAGAAAAATGATTTTTCAAAAACAGTCACTCCACAGTCTTTGCCTATTAAAAAGAGAATTATCAAAGGTTTTGAAAAACCTGTTTTTGATAAAGAAAAAGTGATTACACCTGGCATTTCTAGGAATAGTACACGGAATGTGACCAAAAATCCGGCTAAATAATATGTTGGTTCTAACGACATGGTCAACAATCATTATCTAGAAGAAGCTAGGAAAAAGGCACAGACTCGAAAAGACGGAATTTTAGGTGCAACATCTATGGTGATGAATTCTACAAGATTCCAAGGTACTGCTAGTAGTTGTAAACCATTCACTATGAACTCTCAACACAAGACTAGGGATTGCCTTGCATCTAAGAGTAGTTGCGCAAAAGAAACTGCTATGCACGTAGAAAACAACACTAGAGATTCTAAGTCTTTTCTGAACAAGAAACAAATTCCAAAAGACTGTAGTGACAAAGTTAAAGTTGCTGTTTTAAACAAGAATGTTGAATTTATCTGTCCTACATGTCAGAAATGTGTCTTTTCAGCTAATCATGATGCATGTCTTTCAAAATATCTTAAAAAAGTAAAATCACATGCTAAGGTTAAATCCACTAAGACACCAAACAGAAACAAACCCGTTGACCAGATGAATATGGATAAGAAACCTAATAGGTGGATCTCTTCAGGAAGTAGTTTTTCTAAAAATGAGTCTTCCGCTGCATCTGATTAGAAAACAACTCCTAGATCTTACCTTAGTTGGATACCCACGGGAAAAGTTTTCAACAACGTAGGTCTTAGATGGATTCCCACAGGGAAGATTTTTGATACTTGCACCAACACAGATAATAGTGACAATCATCAGGATAAGGAAGTAAAAACCACTACAACTGTTGATAGTGATCACCCTCACCGTGAGGAAACATCTACTTCTAAGACTGTTATTTGTGAAAATTTTTCTTCTGTGGATGCAGGTACTTGTAAAAGTGTTGATGGTTCAAATACCCGATGTGGTAAATAAGAACTTTATGCCAATATCTCATGTGGAAATCCTTTTCTACTTCCACTCTTAACTCCACTTTTACTTGTCTCAACTTAATTTCTCTTTCTTCAAATCTTCTTTGTAAATATTTTTGAAAAATCAAATACAAAATTTGAAAAACTAACAAAAGCAAAATATAAAAATAAAAAACTTCAAAAAAAATACAAAAACAATAGAAAATCAAAAATCCAAAAATATTCTTCTCACGACATGTCTCTCGTATAATCGATATTCTGTACGTTTCTAAAAATGTCATTCAACAATGATACGGGCATGTACAGATGCTTGAGCGAGAGTTCTTTAAATGTTTTCTAAAACATGTCGTTTCTCAAAATTTCTTCTATAATGGCTTTCGTATACTTCAGTACGAAACCCGGACTAAAATGATGACTTTTGATTATTTTCAAATCAAAACTCGTGTTTTTTAAATAAAAAATCAAGTGTACGCTTCAGTGCACTACATTTAAAACTAGTGAGAAATCATCATCATCTTGAGCACCTTTTTTCAAGATTGTTCAAAAATATTTTTCAAAATCCTTCAAAATATTTTGTGCTCAAGATAACTCCCTCTAAAACCCTTTAATTGATTATGCTTTATTAAAGGGGGAGTATAAAACAAAAATGTTCAAAATTCATGCTTAAATCAAATCCGTTTGTCTCCCCAAAAGATTATAAAATGTTGTTTAATCCGTTGATATCAAAAATATCACAACTATGCTATTTTTGAGGGGGAGAAAACATGATTAAAATGTGATCAAAATGTTTAATGATCGTTGTTTGAATCTCAAAAGAGCTCGACTCAGTCGTAACCAATGAATTGACAAGAAATTAAAGTCAGGAAATGTACCATTTCGAGAAACTTTCTATGGGCTTGACCAGGACGTGTAATAATTTCAAGCTAGTTCACTAGTGATGTAAACGTGTCTCGAATCGATCTTGTTCATTTAAAGTCGATCAATTCAAAAGTGCAAACTCTACCCTCTATGTGCAGATTTCTGTCAAAACTTATAAGCACATGTGAAGGGGAAGTGTTTCTGAAAATATAAAACTCTCAAAGTGTTCCAAACATGTTTTCAATCATAAACACTTTGAGAGATTTTCAAGAAAAATGGTTTTATGGCAACATGGGACAGTCATGAAGTTATAAGGTGACTAAGGATAGGAAATCCGTCCTATGATCCGCTAGATCCGGAGGGATCTACCAAAGGACAATACCCATAGTTAGTATTAGAAGTCCTTAGGAATGATTGAAAAAATGAGTAATGTAAGAAAGGAGAAAGAAGGGGTTGAAGAATTAAAAAGAAAAGTAAAAGAAAGGGTGAAAAGAAATAGCCCTCCATAATCAACCTTAGGGCAGAAACCGGGTTCAATTCATCTGCTACTGGTTGTCACTTAGATGACACTGATATTGAAGACAAAGACGTCATGGACCCAGTGACGCACTGCACTAAACCTTCTAGCCACTCAATTCCTCTTAAAAGGATTTGTTTCATTCTCACTGGGAACCCTACATAATCTATCGACTTTCTCTTAGAGATCGTTGGTATTGAAGAAGGAGACCCTTTCCCTAGTCTCCGCTCAGGAAAACCAATATGCACTATTGAGTCTAGAGCCACGAGATTCATCAAAAGATCTCATAGGAACACTTGACATGACATCGCTTGCTGTTCATCAATAAGGACAAAAGTGATATATTCTAGAGTTCTACGCAGATCTTAGCAATCTGCCATAACATTTATGAGAAGTTTCACATCTGTGATCTTCAATGATTGAATGGAAACTCCTGCCAGGGTCAACATCAAGGAGCCCTGACAGCAGGTCACTTCGGTAACTCCCCGTGGATTACGCTTAGTGTGTCTCAAACGGTCTACAGTCGTGGAGTGATGCTTCAATGTACTTTAGCGACTCATCTGAATTGTAGATGTACTTCGGTATATCGCGTTATGTCACTTGTGGGACTCTAGTTCAGGAACGGCCTTTATGAGAATTAGAGACGTGTTTTCACACTATGCTGTTAACACCCTTTAAATTCAAACTTGTAAGTGCCGGAATCCGCTTATTACTAACCTGTTTTTATGTTTTCTTCTTATGGAAGCTTCGGAGCGAATTGATCGTGCAGATTCTCCACATGCTCATACCAACAATACATGAAAGTTCTCATCAAAATCAAAGGCAACAAAAGTTTAAGATGATTCTTCGTCAATGTCAAAGAATCTACAAAGTATAAAGACTCGAGAACAACATCATTGGTAACCAAAAGACAAATAGAAGTGTGAGCATGGGGGAGAAAGGCGTGGAGACACCTAACCAACGAAGTTGACAATGGCAGACGACCACATTAACTGATCACAAAGCATGAAGGAACAATGAAACAAGACTATTCTATATCTACACACAAAGTTCAAGCTCGAGAAAAGTAAAGACCTAATCAAGTGGAGCATCTTTTGAATGACCACCCCTTAGGGGGAGATTGTTAGCCTTAATAGTTTTTATTAGAAGTGATGGTCATTCACATTTAGGAACTTTATAACGTGTGTTAGACATCGTATTAGAATAGTCAACGGGCTCGTGGATTGGGCTAAGCTATATGGCTAAAAGCTATGTTAAGCTAGCCTTGTATAAGCTCATGTAACCCAATCCAATCCCAGTCCATATCCACGACCCATGCCAAGCCCATTAGGGTATTTCTCTCTTACTATAAATACCCCTCAAATATGTCATTTGAGGGGTGTGCTTGAGTGTGTGTGTGTGTGTGTGTGTGTGTGTGTTTCTTTGGAATACAAGTTTCCTTTCTTCTCTCTATCTCTCTAAATATACATACGAATACATATCTTGTACCACCATCTTTACTTAATCTTTCTTACTTCTTATTCCTACGCATATCACAAGCTTTGTGTGGTTCGTGTTCTTTACGCATACGTGTGATAAGGTGGGTTTCGTGATAAGGCTGATAGATTTAAGGTCCTACATTATGAAACCGGATATTAAAAACTTGATAAAATCTAATATATATACTTTGACATTAGTCACCTCAGATAAACCAAGTTATATGTGTAATGCCAAATTTTCCAATAAACATATTTATTATTTTACTTAAATATACTTATTGAAAACTTGCGTTATGTTCTTCTAGTACAAATTGCATAAGATTTAAATTCCTTTTAAAGTCAATATGCTTATTTTAAAATATGTATACATGTACACTTAATATACTTCCTTCATTCACGATAATCACCTAATCCGATATCGTCTTATAATATACTAAATTCTTCACATATCGTCATTCGGTTATCGTCAAGCCAAAGCCGCGTTCATTCTTAATGTCTTTCCATTATATATGTTTTTCTACACTTCCATAAGCCAATATACTCAAGCAGTTAGAAAATTGTCTTAAACTTAAATGACGACACCCAAGCAACAACAACACAAAAAGACTTCTAAACTCATTTAAAATTTTATGAGTCTTAAACTAGAACTATGGACTAAATGTGCCATACTAATCTAGGTCGCGTCTCGGTGCCACCCACTTTGACTCCACTCTGTTCAGACTGCGTTACTGAGGTGAGTTCACAGTCCCCCTTTTTACCGTTTTATTTATTTGGGGTGAAATGCATGAAATTAAATTTTAAACTTAAATGACGACACCCAAGCAACAACAACACAAAAAGACTTCTAAACTCATTTAAAATTTTATGAGTCTTAAACTAGAACTATGGACTAAATGTGCCATACTAATCTAGGTCGCGTCTCGGTGCCACCCACTTTGACTCCACTCTGTTCAGACTGCGTTACTGAGGTGAGTTCACAGTCCCCCTTTTTACCGTTTTATTTATTTGGGGTGAAATGCATGAAATTAAATTTTAAACTATATTTTTGTTCTAAATTATAAATTTATTTGGACTATTTGATATATCCTGAACCCTTTGACTTATTATGACCTTATGACTTGTTCGTAATCCCTTAGTATGCCTAGAACTATAAGTCTCCTTGACGTACTAAGTCTTAAAGTCTCCCTTGTTCGGAGCAGCCCTGAATTGATAATATATTATAGTTATGTACTGTGCAAGTCTCCCCCTGAGCAACACTACATCTTCGATAGAGCAATACTAAGTCTCCTTGTCGGCAGGAGCAACACAAAGTCTCCCTTGTTCGGAGCAGGCATGATCTATTATATATTAGGCATTATTTATCGTGGACTATTATGACCATATGTGTATTAGTTACCGGGCATACTACTTGTAATATGTGAATGTATGTGAACTTATATGTTACAAGTCTTGTATGGGCGGGGCTTGTAACATAGGAAGTTGACAGTACATTTTCCAGGTAGACTTTCTTAAAATGGTTTCATAAAACATGTGTACTCACCAACTATTTTCATAGTTGACCCGTTTTCTCATGCATTTCAGGCGATCGTTGATTAGCATATTTTATGAAGAATTTAAATAAAGGATTCGTCACAAGTCAACTGGGTCGTTATGTATTAAAGTGTCATCTTTCAAATGTCAAACTTTATGTTTCAATTGCCAAGCTCAGCTAGAACCTTGTTGTAATGTTACAATATTTCTTTAAATTTAAATTATGGTATTGTACTATATCTCTTTGCGATGTATATTGATTATGTTGCACCTCGCGTTTCCGTCTCTGGCGGGGTGTGACATAAATGACCCCCTAAAAGCATACGTTTTAAATCCTTATCACCCCTATTGGAAATACATGCTCCCGTGTGTTTATATGTGTGTTATTTCTTGTCCCTAACCAGAAATAATTATCTCCATATGTTTTAAGAAAAAATTTCAGGATTCAGAAAAGTCCCCAAGGGTTAAAAAACGCCTCTGTGAACAATTCTGCACAGCACGGATTTGACGGCCCCAAAATTTTTGTTCTGTTCGTTATAAAATTTGGTGCCGCCACATTCATAATGTCGGACCAGACGGAACCAGAAAATGGGTTTCGTCTTTGGAATTTTTTGGTTTCGTGGATCACTGCAGGTAAGTTGCTGAATTTTACTAAATCCCTCACTCTAATTTACCAAATTTTGTTTCTAGGATAATTTTTACGGCTTTTCATTTATATTAGGACTAGTTTAACTTACTTAGACCAATAGGATATCCATTTCCCACCAAAATTCAAAAAATCTCAAAATCCACCCAAGGAACCCTTTTCTATAAAGGAAGGAACCATTATTTTGGTTCCTTGTAATCCGTGGATGACTGATTTCTAGGATTTTGCAATGATTGAAGTTCATTTATTGCATATCTTCTCATTTTACTCAACACTTCTTGTATGGATTGATTTAGGGAGATCTGACATGCATTTAAACTCTTTCAAATCATTAGGAACCACTTCACTTGTATGGGTTAACATCTAATCAAACACAAATTTCCATAATCTCATGATCTTATAAATTAAGACATCAAGCATGGTCATTTTTACACCTCAACAATTTCTTCCTTCCTCTCTTAGCATAAGCTTGATCACAATGACTAAGTCATCTACATCATCACCATCAATCAAACCTCTCAAGAAAACCGCAAGAATAAGTCTAAGACCTTGTTGTTTTGTTAATCTTAGTTCCTCCTCAGACTCATCACCACACAACATTTCATCTCCAATAAGAAATGAAAACTTCCTCACCTTGAGTACTTCAACTCCACCATCAAAATCACCCATTATCAATACCACTCCACCACCTACTAAAACACCAATTGTCACCTATCCTCCACCGGCTCCAATACAATCATCAAAAACACCATCACCACCAAAATCTCCAAAGCTTGTACCTATAGAACTCTTCTCAACTCTACCAACATCTCCAAATCCATTCTTGGATGACTTGAAAGACCTACCTCCTAGGCTCACAAATCCACCACCTCTTCCATCTTTCTAGGATTTTTTTATTATTATTTATTTTTCTATTTTTTAAGGATTTCTTTTATGTATCAACATCTCTATTATGTTTCATTTTATGACTTTTAAGTTATAAAAAATTTTAACTAAGGAATGATGTTTCTTATATTATAGTTGGTGATTACTTGTTGGTTGAAATTATTTGTATACTTGTGATGATGAATGTTACTAACCTTTCTTTTGTAGTTTTTCACAATCAATATATCTTTCTCTTGGCACCCAATTAAGGGGGACCATTGGCCAAGGGCTCATTACATTTTCCGCATCGCCTCTTCTTTTTGTTTCGACAAAAAGGGGGAGAATATTATTGAACTTGATCATTGACTTTCAAAAAGTCAACATCATGCCTTGACTTTCATAAGTCAAAATTATAGAACACCAAATATTGGACAAACAAAAGTCCAACTAGTCATAAGATAAAATAATCTTTTTAACTAGTTCTTCCAAGTTCAAGTTAATTTCATATTTTTATAATTCTTATACATCTTTACATCTTTGATAAAAATAAAATTTATGTTTTGTCCTCAACAAAAATGGGGGGATTGTTAATACAAATATCGTCCTAAAACGTTATTTATATCTTATGATCTTTACCTTGTTTTTTTAACGATAAAAGTAAATTTTATTTTTGTAAAGTATAAAGCTTGTCAAGATTAATAGACATTAAAACAAGCTTTTCTTAAATAAAGACTTCATCACTTAAGCATTTACATCTTATCACATTTTGATTAGCTACACATCAATTAACATTGATATCCTTCTAAACTATAATGTGCATCAACATTTTTAGAACAAGTATGTTTAGTTTCTTAAACATAATATTACATAAGTATTTACTTATATAACATATTAATTCTAAAAATAGAAAACTACATATTACATCATGGCTTGCATCACATTGGAAATCTTTAGAAGATTTTATAGAATATTTTGTTTAGATATTCACTCATCATATCTTACATAATCTTAGAGAGATTTGGATGATCTTTGAAAGATTTTTTGTGATCTTTTCTGTCAGACTGGCGGAACCAAATTTTATAAAGGGCGGAACCCTTTTTTTGGTTTCGTCCAGTCTGTGATCTTGCTGATCACTTGGCCTATAAATAGCAAGCCAACCCATGCTGTTTTCTAATCCCTCATTAACATAAAACACATACATTCTCTCATTCTATTATATCTAACTCAGTTCCATTTTATTTCAGTGATCATCTTTTGTAGCAAAGAAGATCAAGGCATAATCAAGCTTCAACAAATAGTTCGAAAGCTTGTTTGTTTTGTTGTTGTATGAATCATTATTGTTCATACATCATTGTTGTACCAAACTATCTTAAACCTTTGAGTGTGAGTGGTTAGTATTTTAGTCCTCAAAATACATAGTATGTTGGAAGTGGTTGTACCCTTGTAAAAGAACTCGATGATTCGCTCGGGAAACCAATAATAGAGAAGTGTGTAGTATGTTGGGTAACTCAAACGTATTAGGGTTGAGCACCGAGATCGTTCCGAACGAGGGTTGAATGGAATTTCCAACTCACGTCTCGATTATCGGGATTTGAATAAGAGAAGGGGATAATATGATGTTATCTAAACTACGGGATAAGGAAAGTAAATGGAACTAAAATCTATGGGGAAAACCTAAGAATTAAGGCAAACTACGCAAATCTATACTAAAACGCAAATACGGGATTAAAAACGAAACGTGAATAAAATGCAACTACGTCTATTCTAACTCCTAAAAATAACCTAAAATTACTTTTATACTAAAAATGATATTTGAAAACTATAAATGAATTAAAACTAATTTTTAGGAATTTTTTTGAATTTATTTGAATTAAAATCTAATTTTTAACTTTAAAAATAAGACTAAATAACTAAAAATTATAAAAACAAAGGGGAAAATTATGAAACTATTTTTATAAAATCTAAAATATCCTAAGAGAATTTACAAAACTTATTTTTTTATTTTTCTGATTATTTTTCTATTTTCTACCAATTTAAAACTATTTAAATCTAATTAAATGTGAAAAATACCAAATAAAAGGGGAAAAATAGGGAAAAATATTTTTTATGCTTTTTATATTTTTCTTAAACTGGGAAAATTGAAAAATTATTTTTTGTAACTTTTTCTTAATTATTTGCAATAAAAGCTATTTAAAAGTGACTAAAAACTATTTTAAGTAGAGAAAAATACCAAACAGTAGCTAAAAGTTATGAAAAATTCAGGGAAATTCTAAAATATTATTCTAAAGCTATGAAAAATATAAAAAACAAGGGCTTATGTGGATGAAAATGAAACTGATGTGAAAACTGCTCATTAATAAGCTATTTAAAATAAGCTACAAGCTACAAGAGAGTATCAAATTGCTACAGAAGCTAAACTATGCTAAAATAAGCTAATTACAACTGATTCCACCTAATCCTAACAAGCTACAAGCCCTGTCTATTGATTTATGCTAACTGCCTACTTAAGCAAAACAGTGATCTAGGCCCTACTTTTGACTACTGCACCAACTTATTCACTTATCAAAACTGAAATCCAGATATTGAGGACTCTAGATGACCAGCTAAAGAGTATCTGGACCAAATTTTAGCCCCTAACAAGCTTATATGAACAAGATATGGCTGCTGCAAATCACAAGTGCACACTGAGTGTGTACACAGAACAGTTAATGAAAACAGGTTTTGATGAATTTTGACAACTGAAGACAGATGAGATATTGTTGACTAAAATGAACTTTAAACCAAAATTTATGAATGATTATGATGTCTAATGCTGAAATAAGACTAATGTAAGCTGAGTTAACTATTACTAACCCTATATGTAAAATTATAGCTACTGATTCAAACAAAAATAAGCACAAGATCAGCTTAAATGAAAATTTGACTAAAAGCAACTGCAGATGTAACTTGATGACTGGAAAGAGCTTAATAAACCTAAATGAGACTAAGATGACTGGTATAAAACACAAATCAAGCCTTCAAATCACTTTAACTCATTGATCCAAACACTAGTATTTGTAACTGAATTACTAATTTTCAAACCACAAAGCAAACTTAAAACTTACTAATCTCCAAATCAGATGTAATAAACCTAAATGACTTAAAATAGAATAATAGAACAACACAAAAACATACTAATACTACTATGCAGATTATGCAGTGAAGAAAACTATGATGCAGTCATGAAGAATGCTAACTGATACAAATCTATTTAAATGTAGACATCAAACTCAATTCAAATTTATTAACATAACCATATTACTAAGATTGAACACAAGTATTTAAGCTAACTAACAAATTTACTACTGAGTCAAATGAAGGCAGAATCATGAACTTACAAATGTCCTGGCCACAATGGCCTGCCAAAAATCACAAGTAACCACTATCCTAACTGATTCTATCCCAATTCCATCTTTATTTCAACCCATATTCATGATCCAAACAGCACACCAGATCCAAAAGAGTAGAATTACTGCAGTTAACTTATGTTTGACTGATGGGATTTTAGAGTAAGAACTGAGTAGCAAACTAACTTAGATTTGAAATAAGCTCAAATAAGCAATTGAAAACAGTAATAAGCTGAGATGAAACAGTGATTTAGAGAAAAACATAAGCTGAAATTAAAACTTGTATTAATAAACTTTGAGAACAAGATTAGATTACAAAAACTGAAATTAAACTAAACATTAAGATGATTTAAAACTGAAAACAAAACTACTCAGAATCTACTCCTAATACTACTCCTACACTACTTTCTCTCACTATACTACTTATTACATCTGTGAAAGAAGAAGAGGTATATATAGCTGAGCAAGAGCCTTGGAATCATCTAGAAAATGAGCTTGGTGTGCTTTCTCTGGAGCATTTCAGTCCCTTGGATCATCACTACACATCATCCATTCATTTTGCACCTTTGGATCAATGTATACACGTCTCTTGGACCAATCAGAAGCCAGGGATTGGTTGAGATGACACACGGATTGCCAAGCTGGCATCCGTGTGTCAGTGGGTGTCAGAGTAAAGTAAGAGAATGCCCTTAATTGTGGTAATTTTGACAATTGACGCGGGGTAATTTTTAGGGTTCATGGGGTAACTGGGTTTGATGGTATTTGGGGGAAAAACATGCGCGAGGGTGTATTTTATTATAATTCGTTTTGTGATATTTGACCGGGTTTAGTATTTGGTTTGACTCGGGTTAAATGAATGGAACCGGGTTTGGAAAACGGGTCAGGGAGTATATTGGACCGGGTAATGGGCAGGAATGATGGATTTTGGGCCAAGGGATTAGTTTGTTTATTTTGGGCTTAGGACTAGTTTAGTACTCATTTAATATATTAAGGACCAATCATGTATAAGATGAAACTTAAGGGACCAAGGTTGTAAATTCTGAAATCATCTTTGAAGGATCATTCTTGTCATTCTCAAATAATCCAAGGGTTGATCTTGTAAATTCTGAAACTTAAGGGATCACTTTTGCCAAATACTCAAAGTTCAGGGACTGATCTTGACATTTCTTCAAACTTGATTATAACTTCCAAAAATCATCCTCAGAGAATAAAATCTTCACAAATGCACAATCCCGACCTTCCGGCTCAGCTCAAACTCTCTTGATCTCTCGTGCTCGGATTTTCGTCTGATTTGGTTCCTTTTTGTGTGTTTTTACATATCCGTACCTGCACAAGCACAAACTCAAGAAAACCACAAATATTAACAATAAACGGCTCTTTCTTGGTTATTTTGGGTTTTATTTGACAAAGAAATGATATTTGTTTTTGCACATATCACTCGACATCTAGCTTTGTGTCAGAAATATTATGTAAGCGACGTGTAAAGGTTTTCTCCGCCGGTTAAAGGAGCTTGTTGATTAGTGAAGATAACTCTCGAGTTGGAGACTCGGGGAGTGGAGTAGGACAAGGAAAAATAGTCCTTGTAGACCGAACCACTATAAACAACTTTGTCATGGTTTGATTGTTTCTTTCCTTACTTACATATTATCTGTTGCTTACATATTATTCATTCTTCACTAACATATCATTTATCCATATTGATTGATCTCACAATAAGTTTTCGAAACAATTAAATTTTTAAACGGTAAAACTATTCAACCCCCCTTCTAGTTTTCCACAGAGGACTTGCCACCTAGGCCATCTCATCCACTACCATTGCCAACACTTTCCTCAATTGAGAAAATGGTGCAACAACAACCTCCTCACAAAAACTTTGGTGTTGAAACAACACTAGCACACGTATCCTTTTCCCCATCACCCTCAAATAGTCCATTTTAGATTATGAGGAATCATCAAAATCAATAACCTGATCACATGGAAGTAGACTACCGCCACCATCAACACATATTGTACCAACTACACCCTTAGTTGAACCACCTCCGACCTCATCAAATGTGCCTCCACAAATCCCTCAATCTTTTGTGGAATCTCCACCTTCCTCATCAAATCTTCCACCTCAAACCACTCCATTCCTACCACCACCATTCCCTAGCCATGGCAATGATTGCTTTCATTGTCAACATTTCGAAGGACTAGTCCATGAAGTACATGACGAATTACGTTTCATGTTCTACCACCTTCTCGAGCGTTTTGATGAGGTAAAAAAATCTAATCATCCTTAGAACTTAAGAATACAAGCACAATGGTGCTCATCTCTAGTCTTAGGCATAACTTAGAAACGATAAAAAATTGTACTACATGCTTGTATCATTCTCTTAGTTTTAGAGATATGTATGTAATTTCTCGTGTTTTATTGAATGAAACCACATGTTTTATGCTATATAGATATGAGAATATGATTGGTGCCAAAATACATAACTCATTTGATTGTTAACATCACTTTTTACATCTATATTGTTGTCAAAAGAATGCAGGTACACGGTTCCTTAATTTTTCCTAGAAGGATCCCTCACAGGAAGGATCCGTAGGATCCGTGCAACATAAACCATATTTTTATACTAATATGAATCTCATTTGCAGGAAATTATGCACCATATATTTGTTTTCTAACATTTGTTTTGTAGATTTTTAAAATACACATGAAGACTTTGACACCCTCAACAAGGGGGGCTTTTCGTCAAAGCAAAGCATTGCAAAATCGCTTGCAATACATTAAGTTTCTCTATACTACTTGACGTCCTCCTCAAAAGGGAGCACTCGTCAAGGGGGAGCATTTTGTCCAAGACAAAACCAATTGCAAACATAATTGCAACACACTCGCTTAGACTTCCTAATTACTTGACGCCCTCATCAAAGGAGAGCATCCATCATGGGGGAGCTAAGACAAGAATCTTGCTCTCCTCTTACTCTCTATTTTTCATATTGTTACTTTTCACACGTTTTTCTCAAAACAATGTGTTAGTTTCTTTTCGACGCTCTTTTTGTTTCGACAAAAAGAGGGAGAAGAGAGTAATAACTCCAATTCAAATTTTTACGAATTTTATTTTCTTCTTAAAATAATCTTATATCTTGTCATCAACAAAAAGGAGGAGATTGTTAATACAAATAAACCATAAAAACGTTTATTTATATTTTAAGATCTTCTAATGTTTTGTCGATAACAAACGTAAAATCATTTTAACGAAACAAATAAAATACGTAAAAGGTTTGAGCCAATAGTTTACTAACACACTTATACTAAACATATTAAAACCATATCAAAACATGTTTAGTAAATAAGTTATATAAAACCAATTACATGTTTATTTACACTAAACAAGTAATATTGTTTACATCTTATAAAAATGCATATGTATAACAACTAGTGTTTACATAATATAGAAATGCACATATATACTTTGTATATATTATAATGGGTAAATTAATGGGTAAAAACCAAATTCCATGACCCATTATCCATTGACTAGGTACAATGAATGTTGTTGGGCAAAAACCAAAGTCCATAACCCATTGACCCATTGCATGACATCATGCATGAAGTCATGTTGGGTATTATCCATGATCCATGACCCAAAGTCCATGACCCATGACCCAAGATCCATAACCCATTGTCTAGGTACATTGCATCTTGTTGGGTATCCATAATCCATTACCCATAACCCATGGTTCATAACCCATAACCAATAAACGGGTTTGCAACCCGAAATCCAGACTAGACTGACCCAGCAGCCAGATCCCCAGGTTTGCACTAGATGGATCCCTCTAGGGAAGGATCCGTGGGAACCGTGGGACAATAGACAAATTTGTCTATAAATAGTGACCCATTTCTCTTTTGCTCATTACCACTTTTACACATACTCTCTCTCAGTATTGTAACATCTTTAACCTCTAATCCAAAGGATCATTCTATGTAGTTTTATGTTTGTGTGATTCTCTAGGTTCCTCTTAAAAGCAAGATCACAACCTCTTGAAGACATGCAATCTCAAATTCATGAGTTTCTAAGCTTCGTCATCATCAAGACCACTAAAGTGTATCTTGTTGATAGTTCTTTCCTTCCTCCATAGAAGTGTTATGTTGAAGACATTAGTGAGAGGTGCCAAATGGTCGTGTCGAAGGCATTATTGAAAGGTTCCAAGGGTGTACATTTGATATGGTGCATCGATGTACAAGATAGATAGTTTGGGCTAAAGGATATCGATATGCTTCTAGTGTTGTAACAAGGAGTGTGTCTCCTTTAGGGTAGTTATGTTGTGATGTAGTGTTGGGTAGTAGTTCTTCCTTTGTAATGGAACTTGGTATCTAGCCTTGTATCGGATAAAGTGTAGGCGACGTTGTGATAGGTTTGGTTCTACCTCGTGGAAGAACTAGGTGTCTAGCCTTGTACTGGATAAAGAGTAGGCGACGTTGTGAAGGCTTATCCGCCACATTAAAGAGCTTGTGTTGTGTAGTACTTACGAACTCTCAAGTGGGGTACTCGGGGAGTGGAGTAGGGCAAGAAGGTGTCCTTGTAGCCGAACCACTATAAATGCTCGTGTCATGGTTTTGTGTTTCTTTACTCTTTATCTTTTGCATTACTTACTTATATGTTTATCTATCATTATCCAACACACATATTAAATAGATTGACATAAGTCAATCTAAATAGTTTAAAACGAAGTTTTAATCGATAAAACTATTGAACCCCCCCCCCCCTTCTAGTTTTCCACAAGGTCCTTGATGCGCTCCAGAACAGTCAAGCTAAATCACACAAGCCCGCCACTTGTGAATGGCGGGCCGTAACAAGCTTAAAACGGCTCAGGAACGAATGCAATGAAGATCTGAGGAGTATAGTGTTTCCCCGAGTCGTTATGTCCCAGCGAGCTGTGCAATGGATCACCTCACGTATAGTGATCGGGAGATTTGGACGGAAAAGAGAATTTGGAATTATTATAACTACGGAAAAAGGACATAAACTACAAGGGCTAAAATGAAAATTAAAGGAAATTAAAAAGATAAAATCTATTAAATAAACGCTATCACTATATTTAGAATGATGAACGTTTAAAACTTGAAACTAAAAACTTACGTTTAAAATAAAATCTACGTAAACGTACAAATAAAAACGTGAAAATTACACAAGATAAATCCTAAAAATATGAAAAATACATTTTTACAATCCTAATGATAAAATAAAATTTATAGAAAAAGAAAATTATTTTTATGACTATTTATCTAATTATTATTAATTAAAAACTATTTTTAACTATTTAATAATTACTTAAAATACAAGAAATTAGGAAATAAAGCTAGAAAAATAAAATTATGAAATGGAAAAGTCTAAAATATTAAAATAGAATTTTCAAAACTATTTTTGTATTTTTATGGTTATTTTTCTATTTTTTATGAATTAAAATCTATTTAAATCTAATTTAAATTGTTAAAAATACCAAATAAAAGGGGAAAAATATGGAAAAATCTTTTTTATGCTTTTTATATTTTTCTTAAACAGGAAAAAATGAAAAATTATTTTTTGGAACTTTTTCTCAATTATTTGCAACAAAAGGTATTTAAAAAGGCTTAAAAACTGAATTTAATCTAGAAAAATAGCAAACAGTGTCTAAAAATTATGAAAATTGCAGGGAAATTCTAAAATGCTATTCTAGTTCTAGGAAAAATAGAAAACACTGGGCTTATGTGGAAGAAAACAAGGCTGCTATGTAAACTGATCCTAATAAGCTACTATGGAATAAGCTAATAAGCATTTCAGTGAACCAAATGAAAACATAAGCTAAATAACATCAAATCTACTCTAAAGCAACTATCTATATCTAATCCTAACACCTAAAGAGCAGTTTAACAATGATTAAGCTAAACTGATACTTAAGCCAAATCAGGTTCTAACCCCACTGATTAAGCTTATGCATCAGCTTATGTAATAAGCTAAAGGGAAAAACAAGAGTGTGGGACTCAAGACCACCAACCATAGATCATGTGTACCAAATTTCAGAAAATAAGGACTAGTATAGAGGCAGTTAAAGGGCAAAACAAAAGTGACAAAAACTGATGCAGCAGGACTGCTGTACAGAACAGATTAACAGGTCTGATGTTTAAGCTAGTTTAACTGCTAATTAAATAAGCTTATGCTAAAACTAAAGATGTAGACTTAAAGATCACCTAGCATACTGCAATTTGACCAAATATCAGACCTTAACTATCTCTAATGACCCTTGCACAACTGCTGCAAGTTCAGCAAAAACTTATTCAGAACTGGTGTTTTTGACTTTTAAAACAGATTTGTTACTTTGACTTTTATGAGCTTCTAATGCATCTAATTTGATCTAGGTAATGAAATAAGCTGATATAAGACCTAATTAAGCTGGTGACATGATTACTAAACCTAGTGCTAACCTATGCTATACCTCTAACTGTCTGGATTGATGATGAGAGCAGATTAAACACAGATTTGACTTTGAGCAACTTTCAATGCAGACTTATGGCCTAAGTAAGTGTGATAAACTCAAGTTACTCCAAATCAACAAAGCTCACCTAATAAACTAACCTAAAACTCAGGTAAATTCACTGATCCAAGCACTGGTTTAGGGACAGAAGTGCAAGTTTTAACTGGCAGTCTACTAACTAGTGTGAGAAACTGCCTAATCTAACTAAAGCTAGTTAAATTGAGTCTAAATGGAATGATTAGAACTAACAACTAACACTAATTACATAAAAACAATCACATACAGATTTGAGCTAAAAAAATATGACATGAAGAAATGAAAGACTCACAGTAGCCCAGCTGGTGCAGGCCCAAAACAAAACACAAAACCAACCTAACCTATGCTAATTCAACCCAATATCACCTCTGTATCAACCAAATTCATCACCATTTCCATTGTTGAGTCAAAGTTGACTTTTGTTGACCATAATGTAAAAGTGCTTAAAACTTAGAGGTAAACTCATAAAAAGCTAAGAGAGGCTTATATAAGCTTATATAAGCTCAAAAATAAGCTGCTATTGTTTTGAGCATAGGAATTTGAAAAGCACATGTGCAACAGTAAATATGAAAAATTAGAGATGAACACAACTTTGAATTTGAGCTTAAAATTAGATTAAACTGCTAAGAGTACTTGAATTTGATACAATAAAACTGAAATTACACCATTTTAAATCAAACTAAGACAATAATTAAAAAAAACGACATAAGTAAAATTTTTTATAAACTAACTACTAACTTTTTCTTCTTTCTTCCCTTCCTTTTATAGTCCCAGTTGCTTTCTCTCTCTCTCTTGAGATAATCCCACCTCTGATCATGACCCTTGGATTAGTTGGATTGATTGTAGCCATTGGATGGCTTTTGGCGGGAAATGAAGTTTGGCAGCTGTGAGATTGAGTGTGAGGAGAAATGTTGCATTAAATGAAGTTTGGATTGAGGTGTTGGTGGGGGGGACAAAGGAGGGATAAGGTGATGGAGGGGGGTTGAGTGTAGCAGGGTATTGCAGGCACTAGTGGGGGAGAAGGGATTTTGGCGCCAAGGCCCTGTTTGACCAAGTGGGATTGACCAGAGTTAAATATCAAGGGGGTCCAAAAATGGTTTTTGACAGGGGGGTCAATTGGTGTCAAGGGTCCAAATTTAGGTTTAAGGTTTTAATAATTAGAGGGACCAATTGTGCAAATCTGAATATCAAAGGACCCAATCTGCCATTTCATCAATGTTGCTCCAAGGGACTAATACTGACAAGCTTCAAAAGTACAGGGATCAAATCTGTCATTTTGCAATTTTCCAGGGGCCATTTCTGCCAATTTTGAAACTTGAAGGACCATTTTTGCAATTTTCTCAAACTTTTGATATTTTTCACCAAAGGACTAAATTTGACAAGTTATGATTTAAAAAGGACCTTTGGTGACTTTACTTTTGAAATTATGTGCTCAGGGACTGTTTTTGACAACTTTTGAAACTTGGGGGACTAAAACTGCAATTTTTGCAAATTTGATATGTTTTTCATCTGATTTTGATATTTTTGCATTTAAAACACATAAAACACTGATTTGTGATATTTTGATCATTTTGATGTGTTTCTGAGTGTTTTCAGATGATTTTGCAGTTTATTTTGTACAAAAATGATGAGTATTTAGACACTCATCAGTCCTCCTCCTGCAATGTTAGGTGAACTCTCACTAAACTTAGCATGCAAGTTCTCTTCCAAATGCCTAGTTCTACTGTTTAACACCCTAAAATCCTTGCTATTAGTGGAATACCCAACAAAGAACCCTTTGTCTGCCTTCTCATCAAACTTGCCTAGGTGGTCTATGGTATTCAAGATAGTGACAGGACACCCAAATGGTTTTAAGAAGTCTATCATAGGCTTTCTACCATGCAAGAGTTCATAAGGGGTCTTGTTATGAGGCTTAACTACTTTAATCCTATTTTGAACAAAGCAAGCAGTATTAACTACTTCAGCCCAAAAAGTAGTAGGTAACTTAGATTCAGAAAACATAGTCCTAGCAGCCTCAATAAATGTCCTATTCCTCCTCTCAGCCACGCCATTTTGTTGAGGAGTTCTAACTACACTTAACTGTCTCAAAATATCTTTTTCCACACAGAACTGATTCATTACTTTGTTCTTAAACTCAGTTTTATTGTCACATCTTATTATCTTAACTTTGAGATTTAATAGGTTTTCTAATCTTGATATAAATGCCTTAAGAATTTCTGATGTTTCATACTTAGATCCTAGAAAGAAAACCCAAGTGAACCTAGTGTAATCATCAGTGACAACTAAGCAATACATCTTTTTATTCAAACTTCTCACAAATGTTGGCCCAAAAAGATCCATGTGTAACATATAAAGGGGCTCAGATATAGTGTTCACAACTTTGGACTTACAAGAATTCCTATCTGACATGCAACACAGGTTTCAGGATTTTCAAAAACTTTTGAAGGTAAATCTCTAACAAGATTTCCTTTGACCAGTTTATTTATAGTTTTGAAATTTAGGTGACCAAGTCTCCTATGTCAAAGCTTGGATTCATCAACAGTGGCTTTTGCAAATAGACAAGTTAAAGCTCTTTTGGGAACTATGTCCTTTATATCAACACTGTATATGTTGTATGTTCTAGGGATTCTAAGAAGCACAAATTTATCATCAGGCATTTTAAAATCAGGAGATAAGACAAGACATTCAGTGTTGGTAAAAAGGACAGAGTTCTTTTTGTCACACATTTGTGAGACACTAAAGAGGTTGAACTTAAGTCCATTAACAAGATACACTTTTTCAAAATCCAATTTTCCTGTTTTAATAGTACCTCTTCCAACAATCTTCCCTCCTTTGGGATCATTCCAAAATGCAGCATATCCACCATCTATAGCTTCAAAATCTTCCAGATTGGACATGTCACCAGTCATATGTCCAGAGCAACCACTGTCAAAAATAGCTTTGTCCTTTAGCTCCACCTGTAAGTTGCCCTGCACATAAAAGAAGAGAATTAGTTTCTCTTGGACCCAAACCATCACTGACTTAGGTCTGCCTGGTGCATCAACATAGTCAAATCTTTTTAAGTCCATTGATGCAGTGTTGTTTCTGGAAACATTATCTAAAACCTTTATTTTTGGTTTCCAGACCCAGCAAGTTGAGGCCTTTACAGCATAAAAATGATTTCCCATTATAGTGTTAGTTATCACTTTTGGCTCAGCAGTAGAAACTGCTTTTGCCTTAGTAGTACAAACATTTGTATGTTTTTTGAAAAGACCTTTTGTTATTTGGAAGAACAGTAGTAATGGACCTAGTAACACTAGATCTCATCAATATTGTCCTTGGAACCATGTTCTTGTTATCATGAGGGTGAGTTTGTTTAGAAAACGTTTTGTGATTCACCCTGCTATGATGGTTCCTTGCAGATTTTCTGTAGTAAAAACATTTTTCCTGCAAATGCTCAAAACTACCACAGTTATAACAAGCCTTTTAACCAATGTAAAATCATCACCTAATTTTGTGTTATTAGGTTGTTCCAGTTTCTTTGGTTACCTCTTGGCCTGTTATTGTACCTTCTAGGCATCTCTCTAGGCTCCTCATTATATTCAACTATCTTCCTAGACATGTTTTTACCTAACACAGGTTTCACAAATCTACCATGTTTAACAGTTTTAGGACTTTCTTCCTGTGTACGCTTAGGTGTTGACTCAAACCTGTTCCTCATCACTATCTGATGTACAGTCTTCAATAGTTAAAGCATCAGATGACTTCTTTTCTACCTTAGGTGTGTCTTTACTGTCTTCACTAGACTCTCCTACATTTGTGCTTCCTACTTCTCCTACAAATGAGATTTCTTTCTTAGGGGGGCATAAGCACTTTTAGGTGGAGGAACTACTTCAGTATAGCCTAAGCCATTTCCTTTCCTCATTAGATGACTCTTAATTGACTTATGCACAAGATCAGATGCATATTGTTGTTTCTCAACTCTAACTATATGTTTCTCTTTTTCAGCCAATGCTGCATCTTTATCTTGTGTTTCCTCTTCTAGTTTTTGATTGAGAAAATTCATTTCACAGTCTTTCCTAAAAATATGACCTTCTAGAATAGCTATTTTATCAACATACTCTAGCTCATTCTGTTTAAGAAATTCAAGTCTTTGTTCAACTGATTTTAGACCAACTTTATAACCTAAGTTATCTAATTTCAGTTTCTCAACTTCATCCCTTAAACTTTCATTCCTAGCCTTAAGTTCTTCTACAGTATCTAAACAAGATTTATATGAACAACCAGAATCATTAGATACCTCAGAATCAGAACCAGATGATGATGAAGCATAGGCCATTAGAGAAAAGTTGGGTCCATCTTCAGTCTGATCACTCCAGTCGTACTCTCCTAGACCATCACAAGATACCAAAGTTGTAGTGGTCAGTGTATCTCCAATAGGAGTCCTCCTTGGAGTATCTCCATTCTTCTTAGGAGCCCTACATTCACTAGCAAAGTGACCTTTTCTCTGACGTAGCACTCAATTTTGGATTTATCAAATCCTGCGTTGCTTTGTACTTTAAACTTAAGCTCCCTTCCTGTCTTCTTCAAGAATCTTCTTGCCCTCATAGTCAACATTGCCATCTGCCACTTTATGTCAATTTCTTCCAGATCATCAGGGTCAATTTGTTCCAGATCCTGATTTACTACATGCTTGTAGTAAGATCAGCCGAGAAAGCACATATTGCAGCATCACTTATGTTATCACTAGCAGTAGAAACTTTTGTGCTCAGTAGAAACTCCATATGCAGTAGAAAGAGTTTCTTGATGACTGTCTGACCCTTTTGAGGACACAAAAGCTAGGTTTTGTGCACCAGTCGATGAGTTGGACAATCCCTTAACTTCAGACTCATACACTTTCAGATTGTTGTATAAATCATCCAAGGTCATTGTATCAAGGTCAGATTTGTTTCTCCAAACCACAGTATGCATGCTCCATTTAGGTTCTAGACTTCTGAGAAACTTGAGATTGATTTCTTCTTGAGGAATTGCAGCTTTCATCAGTACAAGTTGGCTCATGAGTCTCTGAAGTCTGACACGAGTCTGATCAATACTTTCAGAACTTAAATCAGCAAAGTTCTCAAACTGATGCTTCAAAAGATTCTTCCTTGACTTCTTTTTTGCATCATTCCCACCAAACCTTAGTTCAATACCATCCCACAAATATTTGGCATCTTCAATCTCACAGAAGCTCAATTGATACTCATTAGGTAACCCCATCAAAAGGATACTGCAAGTCTTGATCTCCAGCCTTCTTTTAGCCTTGTCTTCATTAGATTTGATGGGTACTTCCTTCCCATCAGCACCCTTAGATGGTAAAGAATCACCCTTCAGGATGATTTCCCACATAGAGTAGTCCAACATCTTGAGGTACTGATGTATTCTTAACCTCCAAAGCTCATACTCTCTAGTCTTCAGCATAGGTACCTTTGATGCAGTTACCATGTGTGTTGATTCAGCCTCCATAACTTCAGTAGTTGTTAGAACAGTTTAGAGTAAACACAAATTCTCTTTTATCACAGCTTCTAGATCACAAGCTCTGATACCACTTGTTGATCCCAGATGAGCAATTGATCTTATTGATCGTATTAGATAAATCTAAAACAAACAAAGTATAGCAAGCTGTCTTGTATAAAGCTTAAACACAATGCGGAAACTAATGTTTAATGATAAAGAGAATGATGGACACAATTTGTTATCTCACAAAACACTTCAATATATTAATACGAATACTCAAAAGTATTAGGGTTACAAAATCTTGAAGTGATCGACTCTAGAATAACTCGTACTTTAAATCTAACCTAGGACCTCCTTTTATAGACTAAGGAGTCCTAGTCGGTTTACAATAACTTTCTATACAAGGTAAATCTTATAGAATCTATTCTATAATTATCTAACTGACTATACATTATCATATAAACAGTACTAATGTTTACACTGGCAGTTTGTACTGCTAGTGTATTTTTCAAGCAATCCATCAGTTAAGCTTAGGAGTACAAAGTCTTAACCTTGGTTGCACAAACTATTTAGCTAAATTCCCAACAAATAGGAATGCTAGAAAGAGATATATGACGAGAAGGTAGGGTTGAGGGAGATTCTTTTTAGTCTTTTTTAGAAAGCAAGGAAAATATCTCGGGGTATAAGAGTGGGGGTGGTACTTCTACCGATTTCTACTACTTTTACTAATTACTAAGCTATTTAACTAATTAACTAAGGATAGATTATGCTTAATTAAGGTGTGCTCGTATGATGATTAAAGATGTGTTTACTTAGATGTTCTTACTCCCTAGTTATCTCTTATTGGTCGGTTGAATTGTCATTTCCTTTATCTTAATTGGTGCGTTGTATTCCGTTTGGTCGTAGGGTGGTGCCTAATTCCCTTGTTCTATGAATTGCAACACTCCTCTAGACTACCCGGGATCGACGAGTACAATGGTATCTCCCCCGAATAATCTACTATCCTTAAGCTACAATTCACGCAATAAACACAACGAATGGCCTAAGTGCACTCTTAAGCCTTTTTGCTATTTAGGATGTTCAAGCTCGCAACAATTAAAGAAGATGCCAGTTTTCCTTAATCTAGCGTCTACCAATTAAGACAAGAGACAACCTAACAATAATTAACAACTAGGTTTCATAGATCTAAGCAAACACAAGAATAATTTAGTTACTCATGTTAAACAAGCAAGCATACACACATACAATTGAACATGGGGTAGACATAATGATAAAATGGATTAACAAACTTATCTCGTGATGTAAAATAGGGTATGGGACCCTGGAATACTGTCCAATTCGGACTACAACTGTATTAGGGTGTTTTATCCAAAGTTCTACCTCCTTTAAAACAGAAAAATCGAATTATATATATAGATTTACAAGTGTGACGGCGTCACATTTTGCTAGTGACACCGTCAGGTCGCCGTCATTAGGTTTTCGTTTGGGCCAAGTCATCGTTGGGACGGCGTCAGCTGAGGAGGGTGACGCCATCAGTCTACATGAAGGACGTCGTCTGAGCTTGGTTCTTGGGCGTCTGCTGTGAGTGACGCCTTCTAGAGTTTAGGCGTGACGCCGTCATGCTTTAAAACCCTATTTTCACCTGAGTCGTCGCTTGTATTTTGATCAAAACTTCTATAGAGGGACGGGGTCGCCCTTTGGTTGGGACGCCGTCAGGTGCTGCTGGAGTGCCTTTGATCTTGACTTTGCCATTTTCTTCATATTTTCGCTCTTTTTTGTCCAAATATGCTTCATTCCAGCATTTTGCTTCCAAAAGACCTAAAATGTGAAAAGGAACGATTTTAAGTAGTAACGGATATAAAATGTGTTGATTTAGGGCTTAAATGACCCCCTAAAAACGTATGTTTTAAATCCTTATCACAAACCTAACAAAACTTATCATGGTCCTAAACTAACTAAACACTATCTTTACCATGTATGATCACAAACTAAGCCACATCCTAAACTATATCACCGTGTCTCTTAGAAATCAAACATGTGGTCAAGTATATCAAGCTATCTATGTGGTTTCTTTTAAGACCATTCGAACCAAAAGGCTAAAACTGAACAAGTATTCACCATGTAATTCTAACCTTGCAAAGTTTAAGAACACCTCAAGATGTCCCTTAACCTCTTGACAACACCCTACAAGTGGCAATTTGCATTAATGGAAACCCTAGAAAACTCGGCTATATAAGTCGAACCACACATGAACCTTTTAACTCATCCCTTGATTTCTAATACACAACACCCACACACACTCTCACCTACTAATAATCAAGCCCAAGAGAAGGAGAAGGAAAGAGCTTGAAGCCTTGGAAAAGCGTTGATCCAAAACTCTAAGCCATTTGGTGTTTTTGACCCTAATCGAGTACCTAGGGATTATAAGTCCTCAAAACATTTTCAATCCTTTTCATACTTTTATTTAATACTTATACATGGTTATAATCAAGTCCTAATTGAAAACCAAGATTAAAAACCAAATTTCTTTTCCTTTTTTTTTTTTTTTTTACCAAGAGCACCCTAACACCCCTAATTAAGTTTTTTTTTTTTTTAAAGGCTTTAAACAACTAGGCTACATGTTAAGCCATCTACATAAGCTAATAAGCATGATAATAAGCAATTATAATAAGTCCCGAGTCCTATATAGTTTTGGTAAAACTTTTCTTTTGTTTTTCTTCTTTTCTTCTTATCGCAAAACAACCCAAACACCTCTTTTCTATGAATTGTTTAGACCAAAAGGTGACACCTACAAATAAAATGGATAAGCCATCTTTTTAACCACCTAACAAAGTCTATAAAACAATAAGAACGTAGCTCAAAAACCCTTGATGCCTCAGTCTATTTTTCCTCTTTTTCTTTTGTGTCGCATGAAAACCAAACGCACCTCGTATGGGCTTTAATGGCCCATAAGCTAGTTTGAATACCTATAAGCTCCTAACAACTTATTTACAACATAATATAACTTATACTATTAAGCCATAACAAGTCACGCCTTTTCCTAAACTAAAAACGCATTTGTTTTGAAATAAGGACAATTTTTGTAATCAACATAAAGTGTCAAGGACCAAAACTGTCAAAACTCTAGGATGTGTACTAAACTGGGAAAATGCTTGGGGGACTGTTTTTGCCAAAAATCTATAAACTTATATAATTAGGACTAAACATGAAATCGGTTAAATGCTTGGAGGGTATAAAATGTAAATTGGATTTATAAAAAGGACCTTTATTAAATAACCAAGAGATATAAGTTGTCACTTTTGAAACTTCAGGGTAGAAACTATCATTTCACTAAAGTTGAGAGGGTAAAAGTTGTTATTTTATGAAAGTTGAGGGGTATAACTGTCATTTTATAAAATTTCAGGGGTATAATTTGTCAATACTTGAAACTATAAGGATATTAAGTGTAACATTTTATATATTATTTTGGAAATATATTCTTAATACTTATTCTATATCGTTAACGATCGATCGAACCTTAAAAATGAAATATGATAAAACACAATTTATCATCCGCTAACTTTTGAAGAGACTTTATCAATTATGTTTTTCTCGCTCAACCATTATAATAAAGGTTAACAAATAATTATCGACAATACAACCACGAAATATAGTTACGCATTATAATCTAAAATCGTGAATATACAAACTGAGACTTGACATACCAACCCAGGTCGCGTGTCGGAGCCGTTTATTTACACTACTTAACTTATTATCAATTCAGACTACGGTATCACCAAGGTGAGTTTCATATCACCATTTACAATTGTTTTATACTATTTTTGGTGGTGATACATGCTCAACTACTTGCTTTTATTTTCACAAGTACTCTAAACTTTTACATATTACTGTGAATCCATAATCCCACTTTATACGTTTTTGCTACGAACCCCGAACACAAGTACTTCTCTGTATGCTATCCTGATTGTTATTGCCTAAGTACACACTTTTGCCACTGAAAGTCCCTCATATCATGAGTTATTAATCACTTGCGAGTGAACGTGAATATCATGGATAGATCTATTGGCAGTTGACGCCCCATTTGTGTTGCTGGATAAGTAACCAAATGCACTTTATTTGAGATTAAACAGGAAGTTGGCAAGCTCCTGCCCGAGGGCACTGTTACATACATCATTTTTATGATGTATGTATTAACATCATTTTTATGATGTCCAACTGTTAGGTTTGGTGTCATGAGCTTAGAGCAATAATACGGTACTATAATGATACGGTGCTGCAACTATTGAATTTATGGGTGCAACAACGTGGCCCAACCTTGAAACCTATGTTCAACTGATTATTATACAAACACTATGAATTCACACAACTTTTGAGCTAGTTAGGGCAAACAAACGAACTATGGATGTATAACAACGTAACCCACTATTCATTTTATCGATATTTGTATTTATTGCAATTATCACCCAAACTTGAAACTATTGAACTCAACTATTTTACCTATAAACTCTATGAACTAACCAACCTTTGTGTTGACACTTTTAGCATGTTTATCTCAGGTTCATAATATAAGAGGATGACACGGAGGGGCACTGATACTTCTAGAAGGCTAAAATCTTATTATCATTCGAAAACTTATTTAATAAATTGTGAAACTACTGGGACCTCATTTTGTATACTCTGATATTTATATAATTCAAATGATAGATCTTTTAAAACGAATCGATTAGAGTTCGTTTTCTATTGTTATAACTGTTGTGCCATGAAGTAACACCCAGTTTGAATTCCGTTGCGTATCACGAAATTGGAGGTGTTATACTATCATCATCCAATATTGAAAATTGTTCATATTGTTAAACAAACAAGTCTATTTTATTATTTTTGACTTTCTTATTACCTTGATAGGTAATCACTAAAGAGTTCCAAATATCTTTAGCAGTTTTATGCGTTTAGTTTGAACGTTTAATGATCGTACGCTAACGAAATAACGTAAAGTGATAAATAAAAGTAGAAAATATTTATACTTGACGTATAAGGACTGTTTATTTGAAATGAACTTAAGATATGTTGGTTTTGGTGTGCACGTTTATTAAGGATGTAAGTTATGTCACATTGGTTGGTTGTTGTGATCAGATAAACTGATAACGTTTAATCTAAAAAACAATTTAGACGTAGAAAATGGGTAATTATTCTTTTGTTAGAATATTATATTAGTTTAATAAAAGTAGAAATTTTCCAGTTGTTACAGATAGTATTGATAATGCATTTTCTAGATTCACCACTATTATTGCTTTATTGCAAGCACTTGATGAACCTTTTTCAAGTCGTAATCATGTTAGGAGATTTCTAAGAGAACTTCCAACCCAATGGAGACCAAAGGTGACGACCATAGAAGAATCAAAGGACTTGTCGATTCTTTCTCTCGATGAATTTACTACATGTTGCATTTTCCCTAAAACGACTTATTATTATAAGTCGCGTTTAGGATTCCCCGTTGTTATTCTTCGTTATACTATTTCGAATACTCTGATTACTTGAGGTGAGTTTCATAGCCCCACTTATACATGTTTTTACTTATTTTTGAAATGCTCAGGGTGAGAATACATTGCTTACTTTTACATATAGACACAAGTGCATTAAACATTCATATTGCCTAAGTTACCACATTAGCCGTAAAGTCCCCACATTATCATGAACCGTTAATTATTTGTAAGCGCAAATGTTGTGAATAGAGCTATTGGGTTGACATACCAATCCGGGTTGGTCCCACAAACTGAGAAAATAGACATATTATTTGGGAACATTGGGTGTTTGTCTAGACACCTACAGGGGCAAATCATATATTTGTGCAAATTGCATACATAAGAGGTTGAGGCTTTCGGGTCATGAGCTTATGACAATAGTAGCTCTTTTTCTATGACATTGTATTTGTTATAATGGGCATACATAGAAATTTTGTGGTCTGCGCTTGACATTTACATTTATAGAAACCTATACCAACATTATTGTTGACATCTTTAGCATGTATTTCTCAGGCTGCTTGGTCTAGCATACATGGAGTCCATGCATAGAGTTGTCGTTGGCAGTAACAATCATGAAGCTTTTACTACATAGACTTTATACACCATTTGACTATGTTTTTCTGAAAACTCTTTTCATATTGTTGTGGAACTTGAGAATAATTGTATTGAAAACTTATGTTGTTTTAAATTTATCAGATTATGTATCTTTCTAAAACAGCTCATATAGAGGTTGTTCTTTATATTCTTGTCTTTATTCTATGAAGTTACGCCCTCGGTTACCATTCCGCTGCGACATTTGGGGGTGTGACAGATTGGTATCACAGCTAAGGCTATATAGAACTAGTTTGCATTATTAGGCCTAGACTATAGCCATTTCATGACAAACATTCTGCTGCATTCCACGCACTGAATCACTAAACTGTTATACATATTTGTTCATTTTAATGGTCCCTAAAACTTTGTCAAGACACTGTGGAGCGACACAATGGCCTCATTTATTTCCCATATAATGTGAGTGACACAGTGGTCTCATTTATTTATCAAACATTGTGAGTGGCACAATTGTCTCATTTATTTCCCATACATTGTGAATGTCACAATGGCCTCATTTATTTTCAAAGCATTTTGAGTAATACCATGATCTACAAAACTTTCTATGATATATAACATCATTTTATATGAAACCCGTCACAGTCTATCAATTCCCCTGGTTATCTTACTATCCGTCTCCAAAGATGAGTTTGAACACTCGTCCCATACTTTTGGAACACCTACCTTCCGAACACGGCCTTAAAACGTCTCATTCTTCTTTACTTCTTGTGGTTTTGAAGAATCACGCCGTCAGGAAGGTAACGTCGGAGCTCGACAACAATGTTTACCTTTACATAAACACTATTTTTCGATTCCGAGGACAAGTTGGAAAACTTGTCGGCCACTATTCCGACACCCATTTCATTGACCTACTTAGTGATGCCCGACAGTAAGACGAATCCATTCGAGGACGAGGCTATGGAAACTGAACAAAAACTAGAAGATCACTCACCCGAAGAAGACCCCTCAGAAGATGAGGAGGAGAGCCACTATTAAACCTACTCCTCCCACCCAGCCAGAGTTTATCACCAAATAACCCATTCACCACACCACCCCATTACTTGTGACACACATGGCGTATCATGAGAGACATTACATGCCAGTAGAAACAAGCCGTGATGGCCAACCTACAGTCTCGTTGGACCAGAGTAAAGCCCGAGAGACTGAATACGGATATTATGTGTTTCTCGATCAGCATTCGTGGTGCTTATTGTCTGTTCAGTATTACCCCAACATTTGTGAAGCTTATTATGTTTCTCATATTTGTTTGTTCTCATTTATTCTCATTTAGTATTCGTGATGCTTATTGTCTTTCTCATTTATTGTTGGTCCTCAGTTGTTCTCATTTAGCATACGTGATGCTTACAGTCTGTCTCATTTATTGTCTGTCCTCATTTAACATTCTGACTTTCAATATTATCCCATTTTGGCTATTGGTTTGATTCATTGGTTCTCTCGGTTACATTGATTATTTGTGTTGATATTGTCTATCTTTTCTCTTTACTATTTTGATGATTTATGGTTCTTTCGTCTGCGTTGATTTGGGTCCTTTGCTTTTCTCTTACATATCCTCTCGTTTGCTTCTTCGTTCGTACGAATATCTAATCTTTCTTTATATCATTCCTTGCTCATACAAGTATGAATGATCTTTGCATCTAAATCTATTCACTGTTGTTCTGAGTCGTTGATCCTTTCATTTGCATTTTGATAACGGTTTGCTTCTTTGTTCGTACGAATGTCTAACCTTTCTTTCGAGCATTCTTTGCTCATGCTAGTACGAATGTTCTTGACATCTAATTTTTACCCACTATTTTTATTCATTGATCCTTTCATTTGCATTAATCGATAGATGTTTGCTCTCTTGTTCATACGAAAATTTAATCTATTCTTTAAGCAGTCTTTGCTCCTAAAATATTATACACGGCAGGATCTCGTACTATTTTTACGATTCATTAGTTCATTCATTTGTATTGATATTTACTTCTTGTGACTATCATTTCTTCCATTGCACTGACATCTACTTCTTTCGGCTATTAATGCGCTCCCATGGTTGTTCCATTTACATTGATCGTTAGTACGCATTAGGGCTTTGGAGCAGCACTCCAAGTAAACAGACTACTCCATTTGAGGCACACGATGGACGAAAGTTTCGATCACCTATCTATTGGACTGAGGTCGGAGGTTTCCAACTCACTGGTCCAGAAATCATTCATGAGACAACCAAGAAGATAATTCATATTCTATACAGACTACAAGCTGCAAGAGATCGTCGGAAGAGTTAAGCCAACGTGAGGCGTAAACCCCTTGAGTTTCAAGTCGGAGACATGAATATGTTGAAGGTCTCGCCTTGGAAAGGTGCAATACAGTTTGGAAAGCGAGAGAAGTTGAACATGAGGTACATTGGGCCATTCAAGATTTTGGCTAGAGTTGGACTAGTAGCACCGACTCGAGCTTCCATCAGAGCTTAGTAGTTTCCACAATACGTTTCATGTTTCCAACCTGAAGAAGTGCTTATCAGATGAATTACTCATCATCCCCCTGGAAGAGATTCAGCTTGACGACAAGCTCAATTTTTGTTGAAGAACCAGTTAATCATGGACCAGGAAGTCAAACGCCTAAAACAGAGCCAAATTCCAATTTTCAAGATTCGATGGAATTTCAGGAGAGGTCCTGAGTTCAATTGGGAAAGAGAAAACCTAATTCGCCGCGAGTACCAACACCTCTTCACTGACATCACTCCGGCAAACAACACAGACTAAATTCCAGGACGAAATTCCTTTAAAGGGGGTAGACTGTAGCAACTCGTATTTTTAAGGTCATTGATAAGGTTTTAAAAGGTACCTTTTTGAGGGGTCATTTAAGCCCTTATTCGATCACTTTTGTATCTGTTATTGCTTAATATCGTTCCTTTTCACTTTTTAGGTCTCTTGAAGGCAAAATGCTGGAATGATGCTTATTTGGACGAAAAGGCGCGAATATACGAAGAAAATGGCCAAAGTCAGAATCGAGACACTTAAAGCTGCTGAAACATAAGGCGACGGCGTCACTGCATATCTGCGACGCCGTCGGGAAGGAATTTTGCGACGGCTCAGAAGAAAAATTGCATGTTTTCAAGGGACGACGTCAGGTTCTAAAGGAGTAGGCCGTCGTTACTCAGACGGCCTAGATGCAGCCAAGACGGCGTCAGAGCTGAAGGGGACGGCGTCACAGTCATAAGGTGACGCCGTCGCAAGGTTTACGTGGCCAAGACGAAACCCTAATGACGGCGACACGACGGCGTCACGAAACATAAGGTGACGCCATCGCAGATGTAATCTTATATATAGAATCCGAATTTTTCAGTTTTGTGTGTAGTCTTTTGGAGTAAAAACCTAAAACCGAACCAAGGCTTTCTTGTGCAGTATTTTAGGGTTCTAAACCCTATTATACATCAAGATAAGTATTTACTTCATTAATTTAATTATGTCTTTGATTATTTGTGTGTATGCTTGCATGTTCTCCATGTCCGGCTAATTTATTTGTGTGTTTGCTTAGGGAATATGAAACTTAATTATTGAATATTGATTGGTTGATACTTATCTTAGTTGACTAATGATCTAGAGTGCGCTAGATTATTCGTTGTGTACTTAATGCTTGAAATTTCTTTGTGAACTTTAGAATATAATTATCTAGGTAATTGTAGGATAAAGTATTCAAGGACAACCGTAGAGTAGGCGTCTATAAATCACTAGAGGATTTGTAAACAAGACCCTTTGGTAGTTTCAAAGAGTTAGGGAAACAAGCACGCCCTATAGCCTTAGAATCACAACGCAACTAGGAATAAGGACATGACAAATCAACCATCAATAGGAGATAATTAAGGAGTAGTAAAACCTAAGTAAACACATCTTTAAACTATCATACGAGTACACATCAAATTAGACATAGACTATCACAACCTTAGCTTAGATAATTAGATAATAGTAGAGTAATCGGTAGCAATACCAACCCCCCAAATCCAATACCCGAAATTCGTACCTTTTCATTTTCTAAAAAACATAAAAAGATAAAAAAAATAATCTTCCTCAACCTCAACCTTAGCGTAGTAACTTCTCACTAGCATTCCTATTCCCCTAGAGAACGATATCAATACCCGTGGCTTACCCTAATTACTACACTACAACGATTAGGTTCACTGCCTAGGGTGTTATAAAACTTGCTCGAAGAAAAGGAAGTTTCCTTGACCCCGAACGACGCGTGTAGCGTTATCAAGTTTTTGGCGCCGCTGCCGGGGAATAGAATAGCTAGTTAGTAGTCCACCTCGTTTAGGTTTCTTTGCTTGATTCATATCAAGTAAACTTTTTTCTCATTTTTTAGCTTTCTCTTAGTCTATCCCCCTTCTTCGTGACCCTTGTTCGTAACACCCATCACTTTTCACCATGGAAGGTGACAACCAACCACCACTCATCAACCCACCACCAAACAACCCGCCAAGAGCCCGTACTCTTGGTGAGTACTCGAGACCAAACCACCTAGGTTATAGGAACACCATTGAGCTTCCCGACCAAGCCCAAACTACGGCCCTGCGATCCGACACCATCCGGTTGGTGCAAAACGGATGTGCATTCCATGGACTTCGTTCCGAAGATCCAAATCAGCATCTGAGGGATTTCCTCAAAATTGTCGATTCCATCGACCTTGATGCTACTACTCGGGAGACCACGCGCTTGCGTCTCTTCCAATTCTCTCTACGGGACCAAGCTAGTAATTGGCTTGAGCGACTTCCCGCCGGCTCCATCTCAAGTTGGGATGATCTTACTTCTCGCTTCCTTGCTCAATTTTTCCCACCGGGGAGAACCACTAAGCTTAGGAATGACATCTTGATGTTCCAACAACGTCAAGGTGAATCTCTTTACGAAGCATGGACCCGATTCAAGGACTTACTTCATAAAGTCCCTCATCATGGCATTAATCTTTGGCTCCAAGTCCAAATCTTTTATGATCATGTCAACTTTCCCACTAAGCGGTCCATTGACCAAGCGGCCGGTGGAAAACTTAGTGATTTCACCGCGGAAGAATCATGGGAAATAATAGAGGACCTTGCCCTCTATGACAACGAAAGTTGGGATGACCCCCGTGAACTTCCCAAAACCGTCAAGGCAATCTCCTTGCCTCACTGCCAAAACCCTTCAAGTGCCCCCAGTAGGGTTGAAAGCAACAGTATCTCCCGTTCCAGGAGATAATAAAGGGTACTAAGAAGGCGCCACTTTAGTGATTCAAAAGGTGGCCGGCGAACCAGTTACCTGGCGAATCACCCTTTCAACTGTACTAGTATTTTCTAAACCTGAACCTCGGTTTCTAATTACGGTACTACTCCCTGAAATACTTCATTCAGGAACTTAGCCCAGGTACGAAGCATTTCTCTAAGTGGAACTGCAACAACCTTGTAGTTCTACAGTAAGGATTC